>VXAU01001551.1:680081-795741 GCA_013399695.1 Formicarius rufipectus | reverse complement strand
ATAGGAAACACTTAAGTCCTTGTTTTGTGACAGTAATTTATTACAGTTTTAAATAATTTTAAAAAAATATCACTTTTCTCATTTTGAAGTAAACAAATATTAAAGCCTCAGATTAATATCATGCCATATGTGATTTTTCTTCTTTTGTCCATTTTGATGTTTACATTTATTTTTCAACTATAATTTGATGAGATGCACCAACTATTATGTTGGGTTTTTTTCCCCCTGAATTCTTTTTAGAGTTGTAAAGCTTTTAAGAAAGCACTTTTGTGTAAGTGATGGTATAATTTGGGTTTCTTAATGTCATGTTATGAGTGTGATTCTGGTTTTTTTTTTTTTTGGTTTGGGTTTTTGGTTTTTTTTTTTTTTTTTTTTTTTTTTTATAATGTGACTTAATTCTTTTGGCCAAATGAGCATGATTTATGTACAATCCACAGGACAAATTGAGTATATTTCTAGTTCACTTATTTTGGTCTTTTTTATGTCTTATTTTTAAAAAAGACAGAGATCTGCTTTTACAAAGTATAAAAAAATCAAGGTCACTCTGATATCATATTTTCCAAAGATAACCAAGTTTTATTGTCTTATTTCTGCAAAAAATATAGTGAAAAATTTCAATATGAATACAGTTCAATGACAAATTTCTAGTGTAATAAAAGTTAAATCATTTTATCATTCCCCTTTCCCTCTTTTTTTTTTTTTTTTAAATTGACTAGGAAATTCTTACAACTATATGTTATCTATACATGAAACTAATCTAAGTGGTGAAATAAACACACTGATAGAAGCAGATCTATATTGAAATTTAAAGTGACATTTAATTTGTATTTTGTCTAATCATGTAATTTTTTTACTTCCCTCAAATGTCAGTCACTCCCTTTCACTAAAAATTAGGAAAAGTCAGAATTATGAATATGTATCCAACTAAGAGATTTCTTGTATAAATCGGAAAACTTTCTTACAAAAATAGGAAATCTTTGATGAATTAAAACAAACAAACAGAATAATAGTAATAATAATAATTTTTAAAAAATTAGCAGCACCAAAAACGCCCAAAAACAACCCAGTTCTTTTTACACTGAAATATATGATTCTTTGGTGTCAGAGAAGCAGTCTGAAGAACTCTCTGAAAAATAAGATTTTTCCTGGGGCTTACTTTTCATTTCTGTATGTGCTATTCCTATAGTACTTTATCTAGCAAAGTGCTCATAAAAATGGGTTTTATTTTGTGATAATCAACATTGCTCCCAATTGTCAGTGACAAATTTATGAGTCCAACTATTATATGATTTACAATTAGAGACTTAGTAGCCAAGTATCACTTCTGAAGAATTCTTAATATTCTTAACAAGTTTTCTTAATAGTTTTAACACAAAATTTTATGGCAAAGTTTTTGTTAGACAGATGTAATTAAATATTGCAAATTCATTACAAATATTGTCTTAACAGTAAATATTTTGCTATGGGTAAGCTAAAGCTTGAATGTATCATGAATATGACACCAGTAATTACTTTTTGTAGGTTCTAACAGAGCAGAAAAGCACAAAACCCCCCTCAATTTCGAAATGACAAGCAACTACTACACATTTGTCTTATTTTTAAGAAAGCATGAGTATTGCTTTTGGTTCACATTGTTGAATTCAGTGGAAATATTGCTATTGGTTTTAGAGGGCAGATACTTCGACCAATATGCACATATGTAATTAAAGAACTAGGGAAATCAAAGCTTTGTAGAAGAAGACAATGTGCTTTCCAAAGTTGTAAACAGGTCCATATTTCTTGCAAGCCTTATGTCTGAATGTTACTTGCTCATTTGACCTTGCATGAGGAAACATTAGGATAGCTGAGTGAACACAGGGAAATCCTTTCCACAGTACTTGTCTTCAGGGGTTAACTCTGTTGTGAATGTTTGCAGTCTTTCCAAGTTAATTATACCTAATTCTGAAGCACATAATAAATGTAATATAAAAAGAAGGAGGTGGAAAGGCAAAGAAAGTATTTTTAAAGTAGATCAGTTTAAGGAATTAGAGCTCTCATTCTCTTTGAGAGCTAAGGCAAAAATTTCCTCAACTACAGACTATGGCAAGACAATCCTTGACAGACCAACACGGGACTATTCACACATGGCACTGAGTCAAGGAGCACCTTAAGACCCATCTGATAGATCCCTTACAGGTAGTGATTGCAAGACAGTGAGCAAGTCAGAACAAACCAAGTCACATATACTCTGTCCAGACAGCCTCTAGATGTTCCTTGAGTCTACAAAAGTGGTTTATCTGCTCAAGCCAAGGCTAGATTAAAATGTCCACCTCTGTGTGTATGCACAGAGAAAAAAGAACGGCAATTAAGTACTAGATGCATAGCATAGCATAATGGGTGAAGAGCATTAAAACATAGGAATCCTGCATCTTTGGAATGTTTTGTTCTCACAAGAGCGACAAATTGGAATACAGTATGGGAAGCAGGAACCAGGTATTCGCTCTTCCACCTAAACATTCCACAACTTGAAATTAGAAAGGAAAAAACCCCATCTATTTGAAACAGGTATGCTGATTTTATTATTCATAAAGTGTGTGCTGGAATAGATTCCTTTTGGTAGTGTTTAATATAGAAGATATTATAGTGTTCTACCTCTTAAGAAAATAATGAGACTGTGATCATGAAGACACACGGAAGTATTCTGTACATATAGGAGAAAAACTCTGACCAGAACACAGTACCTTCTTTTCTAAAAAGAACTAAAATTCCTTTTACCTCTTCTGGTTACAGTGACTCACTTTTTCAATGGAAAACTTGGACTGTGCAGTTGTTAATCCACTAATCTTACCTATATTCCACTATAGCCCACATGTTACCAGAAAAAAAGGAACCATTCTGTTATAGACAATGCCAGAACTGATATACTTAGATCACTTATAATGTGCATGCATTTTGCACAATAGTATAACATTTGAACCTTCTCACAATATTTACATTTTACCACCCTCTGCTGCCCATTATTGCTATGGCTATTATATACACATTATACAGATTTAAAACACAGAGGTTACACACCTCTGTATAACAGTTGTATGACAAGTACTTAAATGTAAGAGAGAGTATGCAAGAACAGTTTTCAGCTCCTTGGTTTTTCTGTTGCTATTTTATTTCTAGTCTTCTCTTCTTGTTTGTTTTTGTGGGGATTTTTTGTTTGTTTGTTTGGTTTTTGTTAGTTTTTGTTTGTTTGTTTGTTTTTGTGTTTTTTGTTTGGTTTTTTGGGGTTTTTTTTGTTTGTTTTTATTTTTTCTTTTTTTTTTGTATATAATATTTTTCTAATAGCTGTCTTAGTCACAATCTCTCTCCTATGCTGTATTTCATTATTCTGTCTTGTTATGCATGGCTATTATTGCACCCCAGTAAATGTAAAGTCTGCTTCCACCTCTTCTGAGTTTTTATGTCATAGCTCTTTTGTATCATTACCTGCTGTTCCAACAGCAGTTTCCTTCCCATAGTGAAATCTCAACATAAATACTGAGCTCACAGAATGGTGCTTCACAGATCCTTGACATAGATCTGTGACTATCTTCTATGTTAAGTTCTCCTCAAAGTCCTTATAGTCATTTCAATTACTCTTGGTGGAATGGACCATTAGGATTCAATGAATATGAAAATAACATGGAAAGGTTACTAGCCTGCCTAGCCTGATCTGCTGAACACCATGTACACTCAGACTGGTCTGCTAGATGTAGTCTGTGCTACTGGATCACTCATTCTGCTTGGTGCCAGGGAAAACCATTAGAGATGTGAATATCCATGAAAATATTCAGATGATGCAGTTCTTGTCCCACTATGAATACACTCATATCTTACAGACTCCCACCTTTAAAGGTTCAACTCCCTGTTTGAATCAGAGCTGAGCATGAATGTGATTTTTCTAACCTTCTGAAAATACGCAATTTTTTGTGTTCCTAGTAATCTGAAAAAATATTTGACATCTACATTAGCCATTTGATTTCCATTAATGAAAAATAATTCTTTACCCAAACAGCAAGTCCACTTTGCCTTATCAGTTTCTCCATCAGCTCTTACTCTGAAAACTCTAGACCATAGCCCTTCATCGTTTCTGCTCCAATATCGATTTCTCCAAGAACAGTGCCATATGTATTCTTCTCCTACCTCCTCCAGGGGTGCCTCTTCTCCCTAAGAAGTAGTCTCACATTTTTCTGTTCTTCCATTTCTCCTTGACAACTGAATGACTGCAGGGTGACAGAACTGAAGTGACTCTCTCCATTCTCAATCCCGTTACTCTTTATCTTAGGCCAGGTGTTAGTAGGGTATACAGAGCAGAAATCAGAAAACTATTTCTTCATTCACAGATGAGAATACTTTGAAGGATGGTTGCAGTTGAACCAAAAGGGAGCAATGGTCAAACTTTTTAAAATTACTTCAGCTTTTATGTGAGGTATTACAATGCTTCACACTTTTTATATGTAACCATGATTAAAACTATCAAGTATTACTTACTTTTATTAACCACCCTTCTCAATTTATTTCTTTCTCATTACCATTTCTTATTATTTCATTCAATAGACCTTAAAATAAGTTTTGATGAAATTAGTCTGATTGAAACACTGTAACAAAAAAATTGCATGCATGGAAGATTGAGATATGAAGAATGAAATAATGATCAAGTTGACATAATTCAACTGTTCTATATAAAAACTTCAATGTTTAGCTCAGTTACAAAGATATTTGTGCTTAATTTTGTTGCTTGATTTAAAATAATTTCATGTAAATTGCATTTTTAGCCCCTATAGTCATATAATTTTTCATGCAGAGATAGATTTTCTAAAACAAAACATTTTTCTTAATCAAGATGGTTTGATATTCTGACTATCATTCATAACTACATTCAAAACTCAATGCAGCTATATTACTACTGGTTAACAATCCTTTTTTCTTATCAAGTTTCAATGGATTTTTTTTTTTAATTCATGCAATTTCATGAAGAGTACAAAACATGGTAACTCCATGTAAACAGTTGCTTGATTCTTTAAAGATTTTTTTGAAACTTCAAACTTTCTGTAAATTCTTCTTCTAAAGATTTCACATTTATATGAAGTCCTGAGAGCCTTTAAAAGTTTAATTATTCAGTAGATTAAAAATCATTATTCTGTGCATTAAAAAAGAGACATTAAATGGAATTTAAAGTATCATATTTAAAAAATCGTATTTAATAAAAGTTAATGTCTATCTTATTCAACAAAGAGAATCCAGTTTAAAAATGATTCTATTAATTTGTACTCCTGAAGACTGTAGAAAACCTGTCTTTAGACTACTGGCTACCAAATGTGATATGGATTAGATTCAGTATTAGGTGCAAGTTTTGGTTTTCTACAAGATTAGGGTGCCTGCTACAGTTTTGTCCTCCATAAATATGTAAACATTTTGGGTTGAGTTTGCTTGTTTAGTTTTTTGTTAAATGAGGCTATTAGAAATTAAATTACAGGTTGAAAGAGCTATGTTCCTATATACCTTTAAACTGAGAAAATCTCAAAGTTTAGGTCTTGAAATACATGAGATATTTTAGGAGTTTTCTCAATCAATCTGGTATCAGAGTTGTCATGGAAGCATGGAAAGAATGCTTTGTTCTATTCCTTCCTTAGTTAACACAGGGAATTTTAACAGTAGAAGCGAAGACTAAAATAAGAAGTCTACCTTTGAAATGGATATCCTTACTTTGTCTGGTACAAAAAAAGAAACCAGAGTTTTTGCAGAGTGGACTGACAAATCTGCTGTCCATGGCTGTAATATTTACTTAGCAGATGTAAGCAGGGAAGAACCATGGAATCTAACACTGAAATTCATCCCCCCAGTATGTTTGTATGAAATCATTTACCAAAGTGAGTAAAATAACACTTCTAAAAAAATACGTTAGTCAGGGCCTAGATTTGGTAAAACAAATGGATTAAAATCATGAGGCATTCAAACAATTAAACCCCTTCAAAATGAAAATTGAGAAGATTTTTGTTTGTTTGTTTGCTTGTTTGTTTTAAATATTGCTGGATATGCCCATTCTGAACATCTGTAGGTTTCTGACATTTTAGATCAGTGTTAGGAACATATACATAATACAAAGGGTGCATATTTTCCCACAAAAATATTAGAGAAAAGATTTCAGGTTCTTAAGGGGACAACAAGTAAACTTCAGTGCACTGCTGAATCCTTAAGCTACCAGGAGCAGAATTAGGTTTAGTACTAAATGTGTACCTGTCTTATTTAAAAAAAAAAAAAAAAAAGAAAAAAAAAAGAGAAAAATCCTCTCATCAGTATAATCTGCAAAGTCAGATTTTCCCCTTTTTCATTGTGTTGAGTAGAACTAAAAAAATGAATGTTTTGTAAACGGGTTTAGGACTTGGCAGTTTCGACTGAAATCAAAGACACTGCGCCATAAACTGAACTTAGACCACAGGATGAATTAGCCTTGATGCGGTGGGAAAAGACTGTCATTTTTATACCCACAGGCCATATTGCTAAATTGCCAGACTGTTAAACACAAAGAGGGGCCAGGAACTGGTGCCAAGGATGTGGGGAATTGTCTGAGAATGGTTTGCATCCACAAATCTCAGTGGTCTGCTTGGAGGAGTGGGGTGCATTCCCAGATCATATCTTTCAGTATATACCTGCAGAAGCAACCCGCCTCATCTGCTCCAAGATCGCTTGCAATGTAAAACAAAGCTTAGTTTGTGAGGAAAGTTTAATAAATGTGGACTGGCAGATTTCCATTTACAGTACATTCCTGAACCAAACAAAAATAGTAATGCAAGCACAGCTTGGCAATCTAGTATTACATCTTTGTCCTGTGTGCCATTTTCTGAACTTTTATTCTCAGCATTATGGGGGTTTTTGTCATTTTCCTGGTTTCTGGTTTATACTTCTTCTGAGTTCAGTTGATTCAGGCTTAAACCATTTTCCGGCTGCTCCTCATGTGTCCTTGGTTAACAGCCACATTTCTCCTGTAGCTTCTGCCATCCTCCTGACTCGCCTTTGTCCGTTTTGCATAACTTGTTTTTACCCACATTTCTGTAACCTCATTTTTTACAGATGAATGTGATTCATTCTTTTTTCTCTGAGGAACAACTGAGGACTACATTCTGCAACTGAACTATTGCAGCTGGGGAGTTATTTTCACCAAGTGAATGAAAACTGACAAGATAAGTTATCTTCTCACCTTCCCCCAGTTGCATTTGTGTGTGCATCTTCAGAACAAACGCTTGTGTATACCTCTGGGAAAAAAAGTTTTTAAAAGAACCAGCTCCAAAATATGTGAAATGCATTAATATCTTTCATATTCTGTGAATTGTAAGTAACTGAAAATAGCTTTTTTAATCTGACACTGAAAACTAGCAGCAAGGAAGCATGTAATAACTACACATATATGTCATAAATATATCTGAATATATAAATAGATGTAAATATACATCCCAGATGTCTAAATTTGCAGCCTTCCAGATTCAGAGGTTAGTTAGCAGAAGTTCCTATAAAGGTTATGTATTTGCACATAAATCATCATATTGCCTATTAAAATAATTGAGATAGTCTGCCATAAACCTTCTTTCCCCAAATTATATATTCTATATAATAATACTAGACTATTTTCATAAGATTTCAAAGCTTGCAATGCAGAAACTGTTCTGAAACCAAAACCTAAATTTTTTATCACTTACAGTCAAAATCGGACAGTTGCAAAAAGCTGTATGCTCAAGCATATTGTCAATCAACTTTACTTTCTCTTTCAGGCAATCACTGAGATGACTGAAATTAATTATTTTCCCATTGTTAATTCCTCTGTTTATAGGGAAAGCAGATATGACAGTAAAACTCTACAACTTCAGAATGCATAAACTTCCCAACTACCCAAAAAGAGAAAAAAATAAATAATTCCACTTGAAAAACAATGCCAAGATGAGATTTTGAGTTCAAATTGGAGAATTATAGTCAGTTTAGTACACATGCACAAGTGCAACACACTAAAATGCATTTCTCTGTTCCTCCAAGATTACCCATGATCTCCAAATTATTGTATGTGACATGCCAGATTCATATGTACTTTTGGAAACTTAAGTACTTCTATACTGCTGTGATCTTTTAGAAGGGATTATCTGCATTTCTGTTTTGTGGTTGGTGTTATTTTTCACATGGTACTTACTGAATAGGCTTGTCTGTTTATGATGGGCCATCTATTAGTAAATTGCTGATAGCTGAGGAAGTTTGTTAACCTGCTCTACAGAGGTCAGTGCAGTCACTGAGATATTACCATCACCCTGAGGAGATATTTTTCATGTTCAATCTGTGTCAGTCCTTCATTACATGGCAGCCTCCTGGAGGAAGAAACAGTTTTTCATAGGAAAATTAATTACACATAAAATCTGGATGGACTGTTGGTACTAGAAGATGAAGAAGACCAAGTTTCTAATAGAGGTCTCAGCTGTCCCATGATCCAACAACTTGCATCTTCCTTTTTCTTTAGCTATGTTCTGCAGCTCTGAAAGCTCCAAGCAGTTGTTCCATGTGTCCTTGGTATACACTACTTTTCATTGCAAAAACTCAGCAAGGAAAGGTAAGTAACATCAAACTTACTATTTATTGAAGGAGTAATTTATAGAGCTGCTGCAGATGGTACACCACTTTCTAGTAATGTGCATTTACAGCAGACGATTTAACCTAGTGTCTCCATCAGGACTCTCTGTTGTGTCTGATTTGGAGATATAACACATCTGCAGTCAGATCACAAGATTAATGCAATATTGAGTATTACTTCTCTTACACATAGGAAAGATTTAATTTTTGGTAATTAATTTTTTATTTGACTAATTTTTAATCATGCTCTTACTGACTTCCCCCTACATTAATGGTGCAGAATCTACAGTGTGGGGAGTAGCATAGGAATGTTTTAATATACCCATTATAATGGGTGAGAGACATTCAAGTTTCATGAATCAACTCAGCAGGTGACTGTTGCCATCTTCAGCAACCCCCTCACTACCCACTGTTCCTTGAGTGCCTCCATTGCTTTTTTCCAGCTGACAGCCCTATTGAAAACTCACTAAAGTGCTTGGCTGCCCTTTTCCAGAGTACGGGGGGAAGCTGGCAGCACATTTCTCTTCATCCCTTACCTCTTCCTGATTGTCCTTAACTGAGAAGAGAAAAAATGGCTAATAATAAGTAAACAGTTCATATTCTTTCCTTCTCTGTCCCAATTTCAGCTTAGAGGAACCTCTAACATATATCAGTTGTTGGTGATTTTTGAGGGCTCAAAGGCCAGTAGTTAGTGGAAAATGGTATATTCCAAGGACCTTCCCTCTCCATACCTCTCCTGCCACAGGAAAATGAAGAAAAAAGCAGATTTGGAGAATAACTTATGTGTTGGCCTCTATATGCAAGCTGGTTATCCAGGCTGGTCCTGTGCCTGGCTTGTATTGTCGTTGTTCCCTCTTTATTGAGTCTGGCACTTTGTCTTTCTTAGACTAAAATTAGTTGGATGTTTCATTGTACCCTGACAAATGTGCACATTTCACCTTGCTATGTTATCTTCCATGGCAGCACGGTTGTCTTGCTAAAGTAGGGCATCTTGGGATCTAATTTTATACTTCTCAATACCCAGATGAGCACTGTAGATTATGTTCAACATCTCTAAATCCATACGGTATAGCATTATGACACAACCTCTCTGTTCAAAATCCCATTATAATCTCATTATCTGAAATGATTTCATTTGACTAGTCTCTGTAAAAATGTATCCTTTGAGATGGTTTTCCATTCTTTGTTAGCCCTTCACACAGAAGAAATCCATCACATTATTTTAAGGTCATTTCATATCACATTGTATCAAATTTTTTCCTGTCAAATTCATTTAGGAACAATTTGCATTTGCTTCCTATTTATTTAAAAACATTCTTCCTGCAGCTTCTTTGCTGCTGCTAGGCATTCTAGAAAGCAGAACTCCATTAAGAACACTTTTGCAACTCCATCTTCATTTACCGAAATCCTCAAATTCCACTCTAGTTTCAGAAGTGAGATACCCATTGACTAAAGTCTACTACCACTCATGCAGCTGCTGTCTATCGATCTGGAAATTGTTGCCTCTGTAAAATAAACAATAGTGCAGGGCACTAACACAGTTTCTATGAATTTTGCTTGGATCTTGCTTACCTTTGACATCATGTAATTAGATTCTGATGCATGAAAATGGTAATTGTATTTATTTTCCCATATTTGTGAAACAAGTCCCCACCAAGTGGAAGGCAGTATACCATGAATTCTTGTCATACAAGGCTAACTGTGCCAGCCCCCTGTTAGTTTGCTCTGATGGTAGAATCAAGAAATATTAATGGCTTAGGAAGGTTTTTATGTTTTGATGATGCAGTGTAATTAGCTGTACCTAAATAAGAATTAGGAGCAAGGTTGAGTTTGAGAAATCTTGCTGTGGAATAGAATAACATACTAATTCAATTTACTTCTGATTAAAGATCAATACAGAAAAGAAATGAATGCCAACACTGAATAATAACAATAATAAAAACTACAGAGTAACAGGAGAGCCTGGCTCCAAACTGGTACTTCCCACTACAACATATAATATGTTAAAGCAAAGCTGTTAAGCTGGCACAAAATGCAGAGAGCCATAGAGATCGATGCATTTCAAGGATGAGGAATACTGCCATGTACATACCCCTCCAGGGGAACTTTTTAATCAGTGAAAGCAGCCAAGGAAAATGTCAGATGAAAAATGCTCTCTCACAGTGATACAGAACAGGATGGAACAAATCTGAGGCAACCTTAACCGTTGTGACAGAAAAAAAACCAACAAACCCACACATGAAAACTTATCTGTATCTCTAAGGAAATATCTGATGCAATAAGAGATAAAAGAGATGAGATGACCAGAAGTGAGTGAAGGCTTTGAGTCAGGCACAGAAAAAAGCATGACATCAGACATCAAAAGCTGAAAAAAGATAAAATGGTCTCTAAAAATACAGTATTTTAAAAATAAAACATAGATAAGGCTATGTTTTTGTGTCATGTCTTTGGCTTTTGGAGAGAAACACAGCTGTGCTGTGTAACCAAAGGCAACGCCAGTTCTTTGTCCAGCTTTTACTTACTTAAACTTGGACACCTGGGAATGGGGCTACTCTGACTCTCCTAGATAACCTACAAGTCTTGATAAAGGCATTAGAGAGAGAACTTTTTAGGCTTTCAGAAACCTAGGATTTTTATGTAGAAGGGAAAACAAAAATATGTAATCTACTTCATTTCTCATTTATATATGCAGATATTCCAGAAAGTACTGGTTGAAAAGACGTTTGTTTTTTTTTTGGTTTGTTTTTTTTTTTTTTATTTAATCTGGACCTTTCTCTGTNTTTTTTTTTTTTATCTTTGTGGGGAAGGGGTGGAAAATGAAGTTAGGAAAATATAGGTATTGCAAAAATTTGTGAACTTTGCATTGATAAAAATGGAATGTACCTTATTTATTAAATGTTAATTTTACATTGGAATTGTTAAAATATTAATGCATATTTTCCTTAATTATCACTGTATCTCAGCGGAGCTGCAGTTCACTTAGTTTATGACAACAGTTGTTCTCTGGTCTGGACTTTGTGACTGGATCGTGCCTGCATCATCCCTGGGTAATCTGGGTTTTCTCTAACATGATAAAATTTGGATAATGTAAGTGGGCTATAAAAGATTGAGAAAACATAACTTCCTTAAAACATAACTTACATAACTTTTAGAAGACACAGTGTGGACCTTGGTGCCCACAGTGGAACATCAGAAAAAATGGCTTGAATCAAAACTTCATCCCAAAGTGAAATGTTATTTATTATGCTACAGCTCAAACAAGATGTTTAGACATTTCCAAACACCTTTCCTATTTTTTGTTTGCTTTAATTAAAGGTTACTATCTTACTTTTCAGGCTAATTTGATGTGTTGAGAAGCATTTAAAATATTATGATATTTAATATATAATATCATAACTTCTACTGGGATGAAAATCCCAGTGTTTACCAGCTGCCAATGGCATCTGGAGAGATTCAGGCTGATGAGGTTTGTGATGTCTGATGAGCTGTAGATGAAAATATGAGAAACAGTTGACAATAATTAAATAATACAAATGTAAAGCTACAAATCTGAGACAAGCACATAATTGTCATGGTATTATTTCAAGTTATTTTTATGTGATATTAAATACCATTAAATTGTCATATTCTTAGCAAAGTCAAAATAGGAATATACTAATCTTCAGATTTATATTTCAGACAGTAAAGGAATAAAACAATACAATATTAAGTTAGCATGAACAAAGTTCTGAAGCTTTTCTTTCTTTTAAATGTGACACTGATTAACTGAAAAAAAGCTAATTTATTGAGTTCACCCAGAAACTTAAGGTGAACAATTCACAGAAATGACATAATTGTAACTCCTTTTCTTGTGTATGAATTACTTCAGAGCAAGCTGTGGAATTTCAAAGTGTACCTGTAATTAAACGTATTTGCTGAACAACCTGTAGTTTATTTGCAAAAGCTTTATATACAAATTCAATATTCAAAATTCAAGCTGCTTAAGTCAGTAGGCACATGTTTCTATCTCAGAAGCTTGATTTTTCATATCAAAAATCTGATACTGCTAATTCAGAATTTGCTTTTTGCAAATACTCCTCACTAATATGCTCAAAATTCTTCATTATTATTAGTACCTCTATTCAGCAGAATAGTTACAGAAAGCAAACAATACCCAGCTCAAATTACTAAAATGTCTATGTACCTTTCCAGTGAAAGGAAACCTCATTGATAAACAGAATCTAACATCATAAAGGAACAAACTACTTACTCAGCCTTTGAAGGAAGAATGATATTAATGAGATACTTGCAATATATGTAAATACCTGAAATATATATGAGTACCATATATTGCTACACCTACATATTTTTTCTAACAAAACTCATTGCTTATTTAAATTTAAAATATAAAAGGAAAGTGTATTTACTGGTGGAAGCTTGATGTATTAGATTTAATTGCATTATTTTGATCCCTAATTTGGAAGATATATTTTTCAGCTGCTAAGCTATACACTAATAAGGGAAGTTGCTTACCCAAGCTTTTTTGTCAGTGCCTCAGAAAATACTAACAAAATAATTAAACCATAGCTTCAGTGGGAATTGCAGTGCATACAGGTAATAAATATATAGAGCTTATTCTCTCGCGTCTTCATGGTCTGAGTTGCTTTCCTTTTACTGGCAGGCCTACAGAGCTACAAAAACCATGAAAATTCAATGCTAACTTAAAAGTGCAACTTCTGTTGCTTTAATATTTTATACTGTGTATCAAGGCATTGTTTACATTAGATAATGAAATGGAGATGGGGCAGAAAACACACCTCTGAAAGACTTTCTACACAAAAGGATGAACACGTAGTTATTTGCACAAAGCATTAGAAAATACCGTGATATTTTATTATTAAAAATGCTGCTGAAAAGTTTATACATATGTGTCCAGCCATATATATCTTCTATCATTACTTAAGGCAAAAAACAAAAAATTGCAAAACAATAACAGAAGAAACCATTGAACCCTGTGTGCCTCGTAAGAACAAGAATATAAGCCTGGGAAAGTACTTTTGTTTTTCTTTTACAGTTTCAAAGTATATTTTGATCATTATTATAGAATTCTATGAAGACCCTATAAATCTGTTCCCTCTATAAATCATACATCAGTCCAGATGTATCAAGTTATTAAATCAACTTGATTGTAATTACTTTTAAAAGCTAAAATCATTCACTTAAAGGAACTTTTTTTTACCCAAATGTCACAAGCCTGACACAGTACTGTACATATTGCTAGCAGAAGACAATTGGAAGTACTAAACAAATACTGTAATTCACATTACAAACATACCCAACTGATTATGATGTCAAGCATCATTACCTTTTTTTTTTCTTTTTTTTTTTTTTCCATTTTTTTAAAACCATTTTTTAAGAGTTATGAACTGCTGCATCTCAGCTGAGGCATTACATAACTGGTAGAAATGGCCTGGTATAGAGTCAGAATTAATCGATATTATGTGATGAATCAGTGAAAAAACACAAAATAGTTTTCCATTTTCTACTAGTTGTACTTTGGGGTTGCTGCTTTATCACATTCCAACCTGAGCTTCCAGGTCAGATTGATAATACATTTACTACAAATAAAGCATTATATGAGCCACATGTTGCATCTTATCGTGTCATTAACTTTTTATTTCTTTCATTAAGAATTTGTTTTATTGCCTGCTACAACAAGAGTTGTGCAGATGAACAGACCTCAGTGAATCACCTTGTCTTTGATTTTATTTGTAGGGGTGACTACTCCAAAGTATTTTATTTGAAAACAAAAAGTGTAGAAAACAAAAAGAGGTACAAGGCATTTTGTGTTAGATACTTATGGGGCATATAATATTGATGCAGTGTAGTTGTGGACTAATAATAGAAAATACATCTGGGATAATTATGTTCAAGTGCAGACCAATTTGTTTAAAGATCTTTGGTTACTATCTCTCAATGATGGAGTAACTTTCAAAGACAAAATATAAAGCAATCTTCATCTGTGAGAACTAATTTCTAGCTTTTCACATTCAAATCAGTTGTTTGAATCAAACTGTTACTTTGTTTGATAGCTCTGCTTGGCCCCTGCTTTTCTAGTGAAGGAAGGGCAGAAGGGAATAACTACCTAATAATTTTGCCCTTCCTGAGAGTGATGCTCTCTGGGATTTTCAGTTTTGTTCAGATGCAGAACAGCTGATGGTCTCTCTGCTTCTCTCTCCGTGATATTCTTTGACTACAGGACTGCTGTGCAATAAATCAGCAAAATAAGCATTTTCTGACTTGTGCACTCTCAAGCACAAATCAAGATTTTGGCCTTGGAAGTTCTTTACACACTGATCATTCTGAATATGTTGAAAAACAACCAGCCAACCAATCCTGCATTTTCCCACTTCCAAGTTGCGGTTTTATTTCATTTAGCAAAGCTAAGGAGGTGCTTTCTCAGCTGAGATTCCACTGCAACTGCTGGTGAATATAGAGCTAATTTTCCTCAGAGAAGGCTGACCAAAACACAGGCTTTCATTGCTCTTGTCAGGGCACAAAACTCTTCCTAATGTATCACAATAACCAAGAACTACAAACTGGACTCTGAATATATATCATTGGATGTTTCTTGGTTCAGTTCAACAAGCTTAAAATAGTACTTATTTTCTTTTGTGTTTTTTTTCTCTTCATTTTCCAATCCATTGCTGTGTTGCAATTTAAAAAGGCTAACACAAAATTAAATTATAGAAAAAATGTTTCAGAAAAGAACAACAGTCTCCTATGAATACTTTAACATGCACTAGTGTAACCTGTAAGAGAAAATACGCAGGTCACACAGACAACTGTATCCTCTGCATGACACCATGGCCTCATAAATGAAACATGTTAGAAAAAACTCATGGTTTTTGTTTACCACTAGTAATTAAGAAGAAATTCCTCCTTCGGTCTTGGAGGAAACAGAGGTGATATGACTAATGTATATACACATAGGTCACAATCGAATGCACAATCTTTCTAAAAGCTCTTTTCAAACTGAAAACATCAATAAAAGCTGCTTCTTTTTTTTTTTTTTTCTTTTTCTTTTTGTTGGTTTGATTTTAAACTCACAGCTATTTACATTTTTACAAAGTTTCTTTAAATATAGTTCAGGCTGGCAAGTCATCTCTTTGCACAGAACTATACGTATTTTACTGCATAGTCAGTCCTCCTCTTTTCTTTTTCTTTTTTTTTTCATTTTTGTTTTTAATAATAAAATTCTATTTTCCCCATCTGGATTACAGCTTCATATGCTGGGTAAAAGCCCATGGTGATGTCTTTGTTTTATCAATGGCCATTCATGGTATGGCACATAAAGAATCTTTTTATTATTTTATTTATTATAAAAACCCCAAATGAAACACCTCTACAGTCACTGGCTCTGTGTTCCAGAAGACTCTGCTTTGCTTGTTACACTTAAAACACCATTTTAAATGACTTCTTCTGGCCTCAACTTTCGATCAAAGTGGCTGAGATCTTAAAGCAGTATCACAACAGCAATATACACTTTTCACATTTCACAGGGTTTGCAGTTGATCTTTAATATCTGTGAGTTTCTCTGTGGGAAGGATCAGTAAGAAAATAATGCCTGTCCTTCTCTTTTACTTGTTTTTATTTTAGATTTTGATAAGGTGTCCAATGGATGGTATTATAACTNTCTTTTTTTTTTTTTTTTTTTTTTTTTTTCCTTTTTTTTTTTTTTTTTTTTCTTTCTTCCAAGTGGCTTGTGAGGGTAGATGGGGAAGGGCTGAGCTATACCCTAGTGGTCGAATGTCCATGGGGCAAATTTGTACTGTTTTGTCCTCCACTGAAGGTGTTGAAAGTATGCAAAGGCTGCATTCCTGTTAATGTATTTGGAATCATGGTTATGGTGTTGGGTGTCATTAGTGGGATGTCATCTGGGGACCTTCTCAAAGTAAGCGTGTAGTCAGGAGGACAGGTTAGTCTCAGAGTGTCGTGAGCCTGCAGAGATTCACACTCATGGTCATGTTCTAGCTGCTTCATCTGCAATGACATGATCTCTTCGTTCTGTATGTGTGCTATGTCATTGGTTGTGTTCCTCTGGGGGCTGGGGCGCCTGTGAGTCTCGTGACGCCGCTTGTCCTTCTTGTAATACAACGCAGCAAAAGCTAAAATATTGAGGAACAGCAAGGATGCCCCCACAGCAATGGTGACACTCAGCTCCGTAGAGTAATCTCGCTTGTTTTCTATCAGAACTGTTGTATCTTCTGGAGCAGTTTTATGGGTGTCTTTTGAATGTTTGGGATTGTTGGCAGGTGTCATCGCTGGGCGTTTGGTGGCTGGCCACAATTTACCAGGAGAACGTCGTGTCACATAAGGAAATGAGGTCATGTCAGGAGGGGGCACTTTCGTGGTTGTGGAAACATACTGAAATATTTCATTCAGATTGTGAAGGTGTGGTACGAGCTCCAACCAGAAAGCAACTTTTGTTGCTCGGTAATGATCCCGAACTCGGGGTTTCAGACCAATATGCAGATAAAGTTGGTCTTTAGGATTGTATTTGGACCAGGCCACTTCTTCAAAGCGGTTGGGTTTTGTGTGGATGAACTTTGTGTCCTGTGGAACAGGCTGGTTTGGATCTCTAAAAAATGAAAACAGACAATATTATAGCCATTAATGTCCACACCTAAAAGAAAAGACACAAGCAAAAAAAATCCAAAGCCCCTCAATCCTATAGTTAATGGTTTATCCAATAGTTAACCTAAAAAATGAAGCTAAAAAATACTCCCTAAATTAAGAAGAGCTGTTAAAAAATAATTAAAAGAAAATTACTTACTGTGCAGTATATTTTTTAATATGAAAATGGAGAAAGGATAGTGTTTCAGCTCCCAGAAGGTCATCTGAAGTTCTGTGATTCAGTATCATACTCCAAAGGTTATATCTTAGAGATATACTGTATGAGAGACGCACTAGTTACATCTCCCCACAGTAAAGGTGTAGGTTCAACTCTTCTCAGGGTTTGACACTAACTTCCTCATTTAAGGTACCACTACTTCCACTGCTATAAGTAGCAAATATGGGCATCTAACCTCTATGGCAATATTGGAAGTGTGAACACAAGAAATTGTAGTAGCTGTATATATTACAAAAAAACTCTTCAAAACACAAAGCAGCAGGGCTAATACATGTAACTGGAAACAATTTATCTTTGTGTTCCTTTACTGAATGAATCCTCCTTCGTTCAAGTATCTACTTTGGCAAAAAACCTCTGAACTATTTTTATATTTCAAACCTTTTCATCATTTGTGTTAACAGAATATTACTCAAAAGTTCCATGTGATTACTGCTATGATGTAACTGTTTAATGGCCATAGGACAGGAAGCCTTAACTCTGCCCCAGTTTATAGAGATGAGACATATATTAGCTGAGATCTACAAGCTTTATGGCACTTGTAGTAGAAAAAAGAATAGTACAGAACTCAGAGATGATTTCAACATGGGTAAGCCAAATATTTAATTGAAAGTTTTCTTTTTTCTCTATTTTCTTTTTTTTTTCTTATGTGTTCAGAATAAAGACAATCCAATCTCATAAGGAGCATTTAAATATTGTTAGTCTCACTAGTCTGACAAAGTTATTGAGAATATTATCCTGGGAAATCCTGAAAAACAACTGGAAGGCAACACAATCACCAGTCACAGCCAGAGCCAGCATAGCTTCATAAGTCCTGCTTATCAAACCTGATTTCTTTCTATGACAAAGTAACCCATCAACTTGATCAAGGGAAGCCAGTTGATGCAATCTTTTTGGATTTCAGTAAAGCTTTTGATATTTTCTTTCACTGGATCTTTCTGGACAAAACATCTAGCACACAGTTGGATAAACACATCATGTGGTGGGTGAGCAATTGGCTCATGGGTTGAGCACAGAGGGTAACAGTGAATGGGGTCACATCACACTGGGGACTTGTCACTAGTGGGGTTCCACAGGGCTCCATCTCAGGCCTTGTCCTCTTCAACATCTTCATAAATGATTTGGACATAGGACTGGAGGAGATATTAAGTAAGTTTGCAGATGGTATGAGAGGAGCTGCTGACTCTCTCAAAGGCACAGAGGCCCTGAAGAGAGTCCTCAACAAACTAGAGATGAGCAACCACCAACCATATGAAATTCAAGAAGAGAAAGTACTCAGTTCTGCACCTGGGATGGGGCAATCCCAGATGTTCATACAGACTGGGGAATGAGATGCTGTTAGAGGGTGTCTAAAGGATGGCTACAAAGACTGTGAAGGGCCTTGAGGGGAAGCCGTATGGGGAGTGGCTGAGGTCACTCAGTCTGTTCAGCCTGGAGAAGAGAAGACTGAGGGGAGACCTCATTGCTGTTACAATTTCCTTGTGAGGGGAAGAGGAGGGGCAGATGGATCTCCTCTCTCTGGTGAGCAGTGACAGGACCCGAGGGAATGACCTGAAATTGTGCCAGGGGAGATTTAGGTGGGATATCAGAAAAAGGTTCTTCACCCAGAGGGTGGTTGGGCACTGGAAGAGGCTCCGCAGGGAAGCAGTCACAGCACCAAGCCTGCCAGAGTTCAAGAAGCATTTGCATGATACTCTCAGACACACCGTGTGACCCCTGGAAATGGTCCTGTGCAGGGTTGAGAGGTAAATCAATGGTCCTTGTGGGTCCCTTCCAACTCAGCATATTATGTGATTCTGTGACTGTCAGTGTATTTGTACCTTTATAATTTAGTAAACTTTTAGTTAAATATAACCTCCTCTTGGCATGAAAAAATACAGAAATTTAAAATTACTGAGTTTAATATTCTTTTGTGCATTAGTTTGAATCTTCTTTTGCAGTGAAGAGTATTTTCTGGGACTTTGTAATATATTATATTGAGACTACATTATTTATTTTCTGTGCATTGTTCTGAGAATTTTCCAGTCTCCTTTTCCATATGCATTAGTTTGTTTTCCTGCAAAAACGATTCTAATATTTTCCTTTTCTTCCAATATACAGTTATGTATGTTAGGGGAATACCAAGTCCCACCACTAGAGATTTTAAAACATCTTTTTTTTTTTTCTTTTTTGATTTTCAAAAGCCCATGAACTATCTCAATAGCCTACTTGAGTATTCCTTTGCTGTACGTAAAGAGAATTTATCATCCTTTTTTTTTGAGTGAGAAGAATTCTTTTCCTATATATTCCTATATAATTTTAGCATTTTGGCTTACTTATGCTTGTGGTTATTTAGTTTTGGGGTAGTTTAGTGTGCTGCTGGTTTTCGATGTTGGGTTTTTTTTGTTTGTTTTGGTTTGTTTTTTGTTTGTTTGTGTGTTTGTTTTTCTTTTTTTAAATACCTACTCTTTTTCATCTCAATAAGACATAAAAGACATGGACTAGGGGGTCTGAAACTGCTACCATTTCATCAATCCATCCATCTATCTATCTATCTATCTATCTATCTATCTATCTATCTATCTATCTATCTATCTATCTATCTATCTTTTTTAATCTTTTTATTTCTTTAATTTTAATGTTATATAGTAACAGTTAGCCAAATTGTGTTAATTCTGAACAAAAAGATAACTATTTGGTAATTTTTTTTCCCAATTCAAACTAGAGGACTAATATTTGCTTCCAAGTAGCATAGAAACATGTATGCTGCTACTTTGAGGGACTCTAACATGCATTGAAGAAGGAAATAAATGGGGATTTTTTATTTGTCCTTAAACAACAGACTGAAATATTTGGAAAATCCAGAGGAGAAGATGCTGCCCAATTCAATATATCTATTTCTACAGAACTTTGGGGTTCAGAACATAAATTCTAAAGGAAGTTAAAATTCAACAAGATTATCAAAATGCAAAGCATTTTTCTTGTCAGAAGCTCAAAATACTACAAGACTTACGGCACAAAATCTTATGTTGTCCCCCCTTGCTGTTCTGATTCCCAGCACAAAAGACTCTGGGAAGGGGCCTACAGAAAACTGATTCATTAAGCTATTTCATGTAAATGAGTTGCACTTGATACAGAGTACAGGAGATGAAGAAACAGAGCACTCATTTCAATGAGCAGTCAAGCTGGACTTGCACTTTTTTTAATAGCCCTATAAAAATGCCATCAGATGACTATTTTAGCAACTAAATATTTTTAAATTATCTTTCCCACTGTGTTCCCTTTCAACCTTTCTTATTCTGTGATCCTGTGGTTCCCCTCCCCTAAAAACAGCTTGCAAAACAAGTAAATATCAACTTTCCCTTCCCCCTCTTCCATTCTCCACCTCCATCAGTCATTTTTAACTATATCTATTAGGAGCAGCCAATTATGCTGCTGCCTCCTCCAAACACAAGAGAGTAAAATAACATTACATGAGGGTAGGCTAGTATTTTAGTATTTGTTTACATGGTTGTGTGTGGGCATGAATCTGCACATTGAAACAAGGAACAGAAAAAAATCAGCCAGACCTAAAGACAAGTAATTTCTTTGCTGTGGGTATTAGAGCTTTATGATTGACATCAACTTAATAAATGAATAAATGGTCTGAATATTCTCTCTGACTTTGAAGGATTGGTATCCAAATTATTTTTTTTTTTACAAGAAGAGGGAATAACTAAGTCCAGTCCTATGTAGAAGGTCCAATAATGCATGGATCTTGGTTTTACAGACTAATGATAAACTGACAAAAATATTCAGTTGATATAAACACAGAGAATTTTTACTTTCCTTGTCCATTCTCCTATGTATACTGCAGAAAATTCATAAAATCAAAAGCTTATAACTTATGACTTGTTTTTTCTTGGGTAGTTGGGCAGCTTCTCCTACTACGAACAGTTTTGCAGTTTTATTGGTAAGCATGAAGAAAGATGTACAATCATTTCTCCTGTGATATCAGCTGTTCAACAAAACTCTTATCTCTTACTAATCTGTTACTTATGCTTCTAGGTGTTCCTGAGGCTCAAGTGTGTAATACATAACAAAAGGCTGCTAGGAAACCTTCCTTTATAAACCTGCTGCAATCATGATGACAACAGTATTATCTGAACAATATATTACCAGTTCTGTACTTCTTCCAGTAGTGGTTTTCATAGAGATTAGATAACTTGTTTCCCAATTCTACCTGTTGTTAGGGAGGCTTTTTTTTTGTTTGTTATTCATCCTACTGCTGTAACAAAATTAATTATTGTTATTCATTTTGCTCTCTTATTATTTATTTTTTCCACCTTTAAAATTCGATTTAAACAGTTTCTCCATCAAAAAATGTCCCAGTCATGAAACCTTTTTTTTCCATATGACAG
Source organism: Formicarius rufipectus (assembly GCA_013399695.1). Taxonomy (NCBI): domain Eukaryota; kingdom Metazoa; phylum Chordata; class Aves; order Passeriformes; family Formicariidae; genus Formicarius; species Formicarius rufipectus. The sequence continues at coordinate 773,853 of VXAU01001551.1, read as the reverse complement.
AAGATCATATGGTCTTTCTTGTCTTAACTGCACTTTTTTTTAATGTGCAGACTAATCCCATTTCACCTGTCACTTTTTTTCTCCCACTTTCAGTCTGCATTGATTTCACATAAACTGTTATTGCTATATATTGTCATTTAATTCATATCTCATGTGATGTACAATCAAAGCATCAATTTTTTCTTCAGGCAATATAAAGTAAATGTGCCTACAATGGCTGCTGACTGAAGAGCAACACACACTCCTGTTCACAAGGTTGATTAGTACCTGTCCTGAAGGGCAAATGAGAGAACTGGGTATTTCATATCTGGTGATGTTGTCACAGGAAGAATGAGGAATTAAAGGTCTTCTCATATCTGGAATTCCACATAACAGTGAAATATCATTTATGTTTTAACTACGTCTGCAAAAGTAGTAAATATCACTCAGGACAATGGAATTATTAAGTTAATGCCCTTTAAATGTTTTAATTTTTGTGTCCTTTTCTAACTTAATTGAAAAACAAAAGACTGTGAAATGCCCGCTGAAAGTTAATTTTCTTTCAGTAGTATTCTCTTCTCCATACGGGAAAATTAAAAAAAAAAAAAAAAAAAAAAAAAAAAAAAAAAAAAAGAAAAGAGAAACACCAGCATTTCTTCATTCTTCTGCTGATTTTTTTATGTTGTCAAAATACTAATGATGGCACAGCCATTCCTGCCTGAAGAACTGGTACACAGGCATATTTGCCCTCAGGTCTTTTCCTCACTTATCACCAGGTTCCACTGTCGCCATACTCCCAAGTCAGCTATTATAACTGCTGAGGGAAGCAAACCGTAAGCACAGTGTTTTGTTTGACTAATACAGATTTGCCATGGAAGACAATTATTTCCTTAGACAAAAATATCAAAAAGAAATGCAACAGCCTCATAAGAGAGTTCACTGAGAATTGATTTGAAAATGCACTTTAATAATTTTAAGTTTAATCATGTCTTCCATTAGAGAACCAAACTGAACATAAAGCATAGACATTCTTAATAACTCATAAATATACTCAGGTTTGTGCTTCAGAATCAATGGCAGTAAAATAACCCTGGAGTATTTATTTGAAGTGCAAAGAAAACAAGGATACATAATTTAGACCTTTATCTTTCCCAATACCAGAGCAGGTAGAACTAGATGAATGGGAGCAAAAATAGAGTACTGTAATTCCTTAAAAAGAGGGCAATTTTTAGAAACACAATAGATGACTCTAATAAGAGCATGGCTTTGCACCTGCTTTGTGAAACTTTAAATCCTTCTTCACAAGACCCTAGCTGGCAGAGGATCTGTGAAAGATTGGCACACAACCCCTCATGTTGTTCACTCTCCCCCTGCTGATGTATCTGCGAAGGAGGTAACATGACCCTAACTGACAGAACACTTGGCATATAAAATTACCATTACAATTAGGATAGTACTACTGGAAGCTGACTGAAGCTCTAAGTACACCTCTTAATGAAGCTCTCACATATAATTCTGCACATACTGGAATTTAAAGCTGTATTTTTATTTTCATGTCATCTTTGTATCCCAAATGTAGTATCTCACACCTACTCTGTAACTGTTGTCCTATTTCTAAGGCATGTTAGAAACATAGTTTTGAAAGGGAAAAAAAAGAGACTGTTAAGAATATTAATATAATAATACAAAAAGAGCCATAGAAAGGTAGAGAATGAAGGATTAGCAAAATGCAACATCCAGGCATTCATTGCAAGAACAAACTATCTGCCATTAAACAGTTTCATTGTCACCTCCTATTTGCTACCTTCAGGAACTGACTTCAAAGTAAAATAAAAATAAAACCACTGTGCCTTGTTTTTGACACCTAGTGATTTTACAAGACTGACCTGCCCTCCAAACCCAGCCTTGGCAGTAAGCCCATTAAACAATGTGTCTTTTTTCAGGAAAGGGTGGCATGTCATTAAAGCATAAAGCAGTCCATCAGAATGATGAACCACCTGAGCTGTAATTATACAATAAATATCTGGATGCAGCCTCTCTGAGAGAGTCATCAAGACCAGAAAAGTCTCAGAGACATGCAAATTAAATAAATATATCTGCAGTTTTAATGCTCAAGGCTCACCTACAGGGAAATGTGGATTAATAAAATCTTTCAGCTAACAGATTTTTCATATGTGTTGCCATGGGTACAAACACAAAGCAAGACAAGTTCTATCAGAATAAGGATGAGAAATGATCAGTTAAAAACAGAGTGGGAAAAAATCCACAGCAGAGCCCTCAGCAACGCAGTCTCAAACTATATCACTCTTTTTGAGAGTTGGAGGATCTGAGTGTATACATGGACTCCAGAAGGCATGTTAGTGAGTAGAGAGGAGAACAGTTACCCCAGAGATCCCCTGCTGGTCTAGGCTTGAGGCGCTACAACCTTCTCTTTTCCATTGGAGGAACCAGAGGTGTAATGTAATCTTAAGATATTATTTGCCTCCAAGTATTCTCCTGTACTCTTCAGAAAAATAAATCATTGCTCACATAAACAAAGAAAAAAAAAATAAACAAACCATCAAGGTAATAAGTAAGTGTATTGCTCTTTTCCTTTCCTTGTGAAAACTGAAATTTTACAGCTAGAGGTCATTTCTAATGACACATCTTTCAGAGTGCCTATAAAGGAGTGAGTCTTTAATAGAATATATACCCCATTCCTGTCTAATCCACAATGGGAAAGTCTCAGAAATGACTAATGGCTCTCCCAAAGAACCTGCTTTGCCTTTAGGTGTAGTATGACAATGGGTTCATAACCAGAGAACTGGGTATAGCTTGCTGAAATTAGCTTTCAAGTAGCAACAGCTGGGAAGTGCTTGCAATTATGAGCAATGGTGACAGCTGGGACTGTAAGAAGCTCCTGTCAGGCTCAAAAACTGCTTAAATACAACTTCTTAAACTCCAGGGAATAGTCATAAAGTATTTCTAAACAATAGTGAGATTGTGGATGTCTCTGTAATAATTCCAATTATGTATATTTGTGAGGATCTGAAGTCCTCTATGTGTATGTGGCATCTCAGCTACAAAAAAAAAAAAAAAAAAAGCGCAAACTGATGGTATCATTAGTTTTCAGTGTGTGGTACAGCCAGAATGCAGCGTTCTCTATCCGTAAACCAACCTTTTATCACAAAGTTTACCCATCCCAGTACTGATGATATCTTGTTGCCAAATACATCTATTACACAGTTCGTTCACTTTTGTTTCTGAACTGTGATATTTCTGCATGCAAAAGAAGCTGTTTGTCTAACATGCAGGGCAACAAAGGGTTTTTATGCCTTGTAAATTGACCTGAAGCATTTGATCAGTTTATACTGATCAAATTTGATCAGTTTATACCTGCTTGAGGTTGTTAAGACTGCAAAATCCCTCTCCCTTTAACATCATTTGGATTCATTTAAGGCTTCAAGGGCTTCTGAAGCCTCTGAGTGTTTCACAATAGGCACCTGAGTTTTTCTTATATAGCTGTACTTCGTTCACTGCAGTGCAGTAAAGCTGGAGTTTCCAGAGCCCAATCCTACCATTAAACATTCAGTGAAAATTTACAACCCCTTTGTGTCACAAGTATCTTGGTTCTAATTCAGTACCAAAGACTCAAGGTTAACAAAAAAGCCCTTGCTGCTCAAGTAAAACACTGTAATACTCTTTAAAGGAATGCTATAGGAAGAGAACAGAATTAAGCTGCTTTGAGGGTTCTTTCTTTGATGTTTACAACCCTATTTCAACAAAACATTGATGTCTTTATTTTGTTTCGTAAGCAGACTAAATTTACATTTTTAACCTTCTCAAAGCAAAATTTATATTAGTCTCTTTTTCATTCCAGTCAAGTACTTATTATTGCCATTATAGCTCTCAGAGGGAAAAATGTTTCTAGTGTCTGCCCTTCTGTTCGAATTCCTCCCTGAGTCCTCATCCCTGTGAAGGTCAGTGAAAAACAAGAACTTCCTTTCTTTTGTAGCAGAGAATTGCGATCTGCCTGACAATTCCTTCTTCGAGTAGCAGACATGTTACCTCTGATTTTTCAGTATCTTAGTGAGCCACCTTTTCTCTGAGACATGCTTTTTGTCTTAATAATTGTCCTAGTTTTAGAAGCAAAAATACAGTGCATTATTATTCTCACTGAGCTACTGAAAGAAAATAGTTTGAGGAAACATACTAATTAAAAATTATTAAATGTGAATAAACCTCATTTGCCTCCTGTCTTAATGCAAACAGTTCTATAATACTACTGAAAAGTCAGAGTTTGAGGTCACTGCAATGAGTAATGGCTATTTTAGAAGTATGCTACCCACAAAAGGAACAAAGTGTGGGGTCCCACTTACCCGGTTTTGGCAAAGTTAGTCCAGTACGTCATAACCACTGCACTGAGCATGACATCATTCTTGGAAAAGTTGCAGTTAAACAGTTCTGTGGGACCAATCATAGGAATCCCAAACACGTAAGGGACTTCATCACCATGAGCTGAATCAGCCCAGCTGGGTTTCATTTCACTTTGGCAATGGTGATAAAATGCATAGAAGTATGTTGGAGATCCATACTGGGCATGCAGGTCAGCAGTAGCAACAGCTGGAGCAACCCACTGGTGGTCTGTAAAAAGAGCAACCAGGGTCTTCCGTCTTGTTTCAGGGTTTTCTTTGTCTGCCCAGTCAGTGTACATGAATTTAATGGTCTCTCGCAGTGTATCCTTTCCTTCTGGATATCCATAAAGATTGTCCACAAAATTTGAGACAGAAAAGTCAAAATCATTGGGGGAAACACCATCTTCATTGTCTACAATGCCATCTACAAATTTTAAACCTTCCCCTTGATTCACACCCAGCATTATATCATAGTTAAGGAATTCCCCTTGTTCCATTAGAATCTGAGGGTCATCTGGAATCACATCTCCATCTATCACGGGCCCAAAGGCAATATGGTACGTGGCTGGAGTGATGGTCTGTTGAATGAGTTCTTTGTAATTCTTATTCCGAAGACATTCAACCAAATCAGTGGTATCCAGCATGTCGCAGCCCACTTTATCTGCCAATATCCGAGTGTACTTGGCAGGTTGATAGTTCACTGCCCAGCTGGACAGGGCTGTTCCACTCTGTATGATTGCCTTTTGGAACAAACCTGCAAGTGCAAATTGTTTAAATACAAATCCACTTAGACATTCAGACAATACATTTATCAAAAAAATTAAAAGCATTTCTTACTAAGCAAGGCTTTGATTGTATAATCACTAAAGGATGCATACACCAAAATTTCCATTCAATTTCTACAGATCCTACTTACTGATTCCTTTTTATGATATCTCTAATAGGCTACTAATTAAAATCTTTCATGTTCTTGATGACAGCACACATAAAGCATGAAAGTTTCAGGTTACTGTTACAAGAACAAAACACATGCTTTTACTGCAGTTTTCTTGCATCTTTGATAGAAGTCCTCTGGCTTCACCACAGTTGTAGTCCTGTGAAAATTTCTTTAAAGGAATGGCAGCTACAAGCAATCATATCCTCTTTGCCATGTAAATGACACTCATAAATGCGCCTTTCAGTAGTTTAAAGGTCAAATGAAAATTAGATACTCTCATTTCCTTCACAGAAGCCATGCATCATATGACTTGAAAAAAACTGCTCTAATAAAAGCAATTTAATAGGTTTGAATCTTCTACTCCAACAATTTTTTTACCATTGAATTTTTAAATTATCATTATTATTTTGTGTGTATATGTTGTTGTATATGTATATATTATCACTGCCTATATGTTAACTTTTGCCTGTGCATGTGTTAGCACTGTCTATATGATGAATATATTTAAATATTTTTGGAAGCAAGATGAGATTCAATAGTTCTTTCTGGTTATTTTATGTGTACTAATGAGATGGGAAATGAAACTCTGACTGGAAGAGCTTCTCTGTGTCAGAGCACTGAAAAGCAACAGGAGCTAGCTGGTGAATCTGTTCCATCTGTTTTCCCCTAGTAAGACCACAGAAATTGCCTATTTTAGATTTAAAATGAAATGTCTGGTTGTCCTCTGCACATGGTTTCTATTGTTTAGCTCTCAAAATGTCAAAGACTGCAAAGCTACAAAAGCATGTGAGTTTTGTTGTTGATACCTTTGAGACAATTACTTAATCCACACACGTGAAAATTTCAGCGATTTGACCATGGTTACATCTGTTTGATTTTGGCATGGCTTGCTCAACAGTTATTCACTGCACTCTTATTTGTATCAATAAACTGACTTGTCAAGCATAATTCTATGTATTTCAAAACGGGGTATGTTTCTACCAGTCACCCTGTTAGCTAGGGCTTAGCTTTCTGTCACAAATTCCTGTCTGTTCTAATGCGACAGAAATGGTATGAACTAAATAAAGTAGATATTTTGATGTTGTTTTCTTTTACAAATTCTTTGTAGATTTGGTCTTACCAGCAGGAGTATTTATGGTTTGGTACTTGTTCTGTATATTCTCGGGATTTGGGGATTTTTTTTTTGCAGGGTGAGGTGTTGAGGCCAGAAATCCCACAGTTCACTTACCAAAGAACACTATGTGAGATCACATAGTATTTTTGAGGAGTTAAATACAGTTTTTAATAAGCCTAAGTTATGTTATTATCAAGAAAGCATCTATATATATGTTGGAAGTGCAACCAAGAGTGTGTAAAAAATCAAAAAGGTCACTGCTCTTTTCCATTTTAATTAGGGCAAATTCTTTGACAGAAGAGCCAGTGGAATCTGGTGATAAAGCTGGAAAAAGTGTATTGCCCATGGCATTTGTTGCATGAGATTTATGCCGTAATAGCATTTAGTTTTCCTTATGAATATATTTATGTTGACGAATACAAATCCAGAATATTAGCTAGTAGATATTTTACAGAAATTACAGATCTCATGTAATTCTAATGCAACCTACTTCATTTGGCCATTTTCATTACACTAGAATGTTGGGGGAAAAAAAAAAAAGTGATTTGCTCAGAGGATAATTACCTTCTGAATAGTGGGAGAGTGTCAGGAGACTGACACAGGAAGCTCCTGCCCCAGATCCAAAAATAGTTACTCTTTTTGGGTCTCCTCCAAAAGATCCAATATTTTCTTCAATCCAACGTAAAGCTTGGATTTGGTCGAGTAATCCATAATTGCCTTTTGCAGCTTGGTCCCCAGTACTTAAAAAACCTATAAGGCAAAACAACCATGATTTTAGTTCACCAGACACAGAGTTAGCCACAGGGTATCTACATAGTCACAACATATCTACCCATATTTTCATTTTTGGTGCTTTTATTTCCTTCTTCCCTTTTTGTTTTTTTGTTTGGTTGGTTTTTTTGCATTTTTTTAAAAGGTCATGGTCCAAGTTAAATGTCTCCAGCACAGGCAGTGAAACTCATTCTGTATGCTGTTTAGCTTTAGTTTGTTTTTTCCCTACTGCAGGTCATGTTTATGAAGAACCACTATTTCCTTTGTGAAATATTTCTGCAACAATGCAACAATACAGGTAGAATATTTTAAACAATTTTTAACTGGATGAGAGCAGGGTCCAAAGACTTAGGAAATAATTTTTGTGCAAAGATGTGAGATCACCAGTAATCAACTGAGATAAGATTCCCTAACATACTAATTTAGGTATTTACCAAAATTGTCCTGAACTATATAGCTCTTTAAATTACTGTACTTGTGATAGGGATAGATGTACTAAGAAAAAAATGAAGGCATAAGAAAATAGTAAATGGAACATGAAAGAGCCTAAGGAAAAAAAAAAAAAAAACACACTTCAATTTCACAGAGGATATTTATTAGGAAGACAGCAGGTAAATTCATATCAATTCAGTCTTTGGTAGGGAGACTTTATCTGAACAAATCAGGCTTAGTCTCTCTCTTGGAAATTGCAGAGAAAGCTTGATGTTGCTTTTTTGTTCCTGTACTGTGGTTATCAGATTTTAGAAACAAAGCATGACACATTTGCTGCTTGTCATGCAACTGAGAACAAAATGACCGAAAGATTAAGACTGAGATTAATTTTGGATTTTTTGAAACCAGCTAAGGTGAAACATTGCAGTTATCCATGCTATCATACCCAGTTAAAACTTGTGTTATGTCCAAATTACCACATTAAGTCATGTACTCACACTCCTCCCTTTAACTCCCACAGACCTTTTCCTGTTAGACAACTGTTAAGTCAGAAGTGGATTAGAAATACCTTACAGCATATGTAAGTTTTCAGATGGACACTACTGATTTAGGCACCACTGACAGCTGCTTAACAAGACAAAACAAGGACATCGCTTGGCAGGCTTTTCCAAGATAATTCAAGATAATTTCCAAGATAATCCATTCAGGCAAATTCGCTGGAAGGGAGACCCAGATCTCAGGAGATCTGTGGAGTGGTGCAGTTTGAAATGAGAAAGTCTGTTATCACAAACCACCTGAGCCTCCAGTAGTAAGACCTTCATGTTCCTAGGGAAGACTGGAAGGCAAGTCTTAGATTCCTAGAGAAAAAAAGACCTTGTAATATATTTTTCATGCTTTGGCAAAGAGGAACAGATCTCTTTGCACTGGCTGTAGTAATGTTTTTGGTGATTGGAAGAATGAAAACCCACACGGTGGAAGGGGATTGCAGTATGGAGGGAAAGAACAGAAGGAAAGGTAAGAGAAAAGGAAAAAAAAAAAAGATGTGTCAGACATTCACACATGTTGGACTTTCACCAAAATGTTTTCTATGGCAAACTTTCTACAATGACATGGAAAATTGTGCCTGAAGATTAAAAAACAATATCACACAAGGACTAAACTCTAAATATAGAATGTTATATAGTCTCCATTATGGTGGCATAAATTTCTGTATATGAAGCGAGATATGACCAAATTAAATGTATTACCTTCTATGCAAAATAATATTTTTTAGTATTTAATTAGTAATTGTTTATAGGTATTAAATGTCAGCAAATGTCTGATGAGCCCTTGTATTTTTCACAAAACAATTGCTTCAATTGCAGTAGTACAAATCATATATGTATTGCTAAAAAGCATTTGATCCAGTTTTCTCATTAAAAAAGTCTCCAATAATGACAAGCACAGTAGTTAGAATGGAATAACATGTTTTTTTCTTTTCTATACCAATGGAGGAAAAAAAACCCAAACTATTAATTCATAATTATATAAAACTTTTTTTTAACAGATGTGGGTTTTTCCCCTCTTTTTCTCATGCCTTTATTATAGTTTTAGAACTGTCAAAGAAAGAATAACCCATTTGCTGGCATTGTCGCTGCAGCGCACTGCACTATTCTGTAATATTCTATAACTAAGGCTTTATTCAATCAGAATTATGACCTCCCTTGGAGAAAGTGACTGTGGTTGCCATTAAAACATATATAATATTCCGAACCTAAACATGTTTTAGCCGTTCTAGCAGCATCAAGCTAAAGCTGGTTGATCTTTGTAATTTAAAATTCTTTCCTAATGTACTAAAAGGTGAACTGGATAAAACCATAGTCAGTGAATATCTGATGGACTGATATCTGATGAGGACTACTTTTTTGTTTGCTTCCACAATTCTCTGTTGATCTTCATTAATTGCAAGAACAAATTTTCTTAATATAAAAACCAATCATCATGACAAAGTGTCAACCCTATATGACAAACTAAATTCATAAACTAGTCTTTTCTTGACGAGGTTATAGTCTCTTTAATGCAGCACAGTAAGGAATGGCAACCGTTTAATATGGAAGACAAAATGTCTTTTTTTTTTTTTTTTCCTGTTTTGCTTGGTTGGTTGTTTTTGTTTTTGATACAGAAAGGAATTAACAGTAATATTCAATACTTGTCTTCAAAAATCTGTCTTCCCTTAAATAATGATTTGAAAGTGTGACCATGTAGCCATCCAGCTGCAAAATGCTATGGACAGCAACAGCTGAAAAAGAGGAATGTGAGTGCATCCCATGTGTATTTAGAGAAATATCCCAAACTGTCTTAGCTGACATTTGCTTCAGATTTATTATACCAGAGGGAACTATGACCACCAGTCGGACTGTGTAGTAACCTTGGAATCAGAGTGTTCTGAAGCAAAGGTCAGCTTGAAAAAGAGGACAGCAGAAGCATGACAGTTTGTAAAAGAAGTGACGGGGGTGGAAAGGCGGCAGCAGTTGGACATGGTTTGACATTGTGCAAAGTGGCACAACATTGCAGACCCGCTTCAGACTGGACTGAGCATCCTCCTGTGGAATATCTGTACTCATTCAGGGGCTGTCCATATGTGCTCTCACACAAGAATATGTGTCTTAGCATGTCCAGGGCCTCATGGGATATTGGGTCAGTGGGTAGTTGGGAGTGGCAGGAGCTCACCTGATGCCGGAAGCAACCATATATCCCACACAGAGAATGAGGGAACATCTGCTCCCCCACAGTGAGAGTGACCCACACAGCCTGGAGGTGGCTTGGTGCACATGTAGCTCTATTGAGCTTGTGTGAGTGATTAGAACTCTTGGGGAGTAATTATAGAAGAACATTCAGAAATCTGCAACTCTTTACTTCCTAACAGTCTAGTATTGTAGCTTATTTTTAATATTGCTGATACTGATCCTGGAAGTATAGCTCATTGACTGCTGGTTATTTATCCTTAACAAATCAATAAATTGCTTTGATACTGATTTGATTAAACTACATGAACAGCCTTTCCCTATGAAAAATTGAACAGCTTCCCTTCCCTTCCCTTCCCTTCCCTTCCCTTCCCCCTTCCTGTATTAACACTGGGCTTGAAGAAAAGCTTCTACAAGAAAATTTTGTGGGATGGAAGTAAACTTCCTGCTCTACATGAAGAGTGAAACAGTGTTGACAACAATGAAAACCACTTGTACCATTTTTTTTTTCAAAACCATAATTTCTTTTCAAAAACTTTCTTTTACTTTCTCAGTTTAGATATGAGCTGCTGTAGACTCATTCAATTCTAATCTTAAAACTTTCCATTTCACAGGTTTTCTGAAAAACAAAATATTTAACTACTGAAGTACAGCTCTCACATAAAATATAGTGGCAAACTTAGTAGGACATACTGAATAGTCAAATATCACAACAAGAAACTAAAAATCAAGAAATCTATAGAAAATCAACAAGATAGTGCTTTTAAGCCTCTGCTGTATTTTCTGAGTTCTCTTATCTTTTGCCTGCATGCCTCTTCATGACTGCTGCCCAAACCTGAACAGCCTGCTGCAATTTGCACATCAGGCAACTCACAAAGATTCATTTGTACAGTAACTGATCAGAACTATGACATAAACAATATAAATAAGATACAAGAGACTTTACTTTGAAGTACAATTGTGTCTTTTTTGTTTACATTTGTGAAAGACCAAAGTAGGGCCTTTTCAAAGCAAAGAGGAAATGGCAAACATACGGTAGAATATTCACATTTTCTGGTAGTTTTTTCCTGTACATATCACATTTACCCCTGTAAAATAGACCTGCTGAACTCAAATGTTAAAGTGTTCAAATGTGAAGTGAAATTCACTGAGGATTACTGAGATCACAGATCACAGTCGGTTCAGGAAGACCATGAGATATAAATAGTTGGAGAGCAGAGAAGTATTAGAGGGAATTATTGTATCAGTTTGCCCTATGCTTACCCTTCCCTAGACATTCCCAAACATCCTCAACAGTGTTTGGATACAGGATACTTGGCTAAATAATGCCTTGTTAGGAATTAATATAACAATATATTTCATCCCTTTTGACTCTATGTCTAACTTTAACATAAAATTTAAACTTTATTGCAAAGATTGTGGGATGCAAGATGAAGTGATGGTGTCCTTGGCACATGTTTAGCAGAAAAAAAAGCATTGCTGAATGTGGAGGATGGTTGGGCTGCAGGTGGTTTTGGCCTTGAGAAGATGCAGCTGTAGGCATGGGATAGCATAAAAAATACACCTGTGGCCTTGTGCCAGGCCTGGGAAAGTAGAAGAAAGAACGAAAACAACCAAGAATAGCAAGAGAGTGTTTTGAGATTTGCCAGCATAAGGAGAAATGCTGACCACTCATCAGAAGATGCACTAAGACTGATGGACAACACCACAAAGCCAATGTGATGTAGCATAGATGATTGTGTACAGTAGTAAAATAGTATAAAAAATAAGCTTGTAGTTAATAAAGTGCTTTTGACTTTTGCTTTTTGCCTGACAAAGCCTGAACCAGTGTCTTTAGTCCACTGTAGCTGAATTTTTCCTGTAGCATGACTAGCCCGGGCAAAGCTGAGTAAGTATCACTGCTGCATCTGAGACAGTTACCCAGAGACTGAGACAAATGTGGAGTGGCTGTGTAGGAGTCTGTGCAGAAATAATGTTACACAGATACTTCTTCACCCTGAAAACTAAACAACAGTACTTTTCCTCCCTCTGCAAAATGGTTTGAGATTTGCAGGTGCCACTACCAAAGCAAATTTGTTAATATTCACAAACTTAAGTAGCAGTATGGTCTGTGATTCTGAAGTAGTGGTCACAGAAAAATTTTTGCATGCTATGGCTACTTACCCTACCCAGCTCCAAATAACACTTTGATGAGAAACATGCAGTGAAGACAACTCAGCTTACAATTTTCATACTAGTTCATATATTATGTTAATGTTAAAGGAGAGTGATGATTTTAATTCAGTTTTCTAACCCAAAAAGAATCTCTTATGATTCTACCTTGATGGATGATTTTAAATTATTTCTACTCTGAAGACAAAACTTGAATCTGCTTATTTAGAATGAACATTACCACATGCAGTATAAAATAGGTCAGAGATGGTAAAGTGAGAATATTAATATTTGTTTCTATACTGCTTCAGTACTGAAATATAAAGTATGTTCTTTACAATTCAGGAGAACATCTAGTCTTAAAATGATAAAAGTATTTTGAAAATGTCCTGGATAATATACATGCATAAGAACACTTAGCAGTAAAAGAATGAGAAATGATAATAGGATACATTTTAACAAGATTTAAAAGTTATTTTTATACATATTTCTAAACAGTGAAAAGCTTCTTAGCATAAATTTATCAGAGCACCAGGGAGGTCAACAAGTTTCCTTCAGCTAAGCCATTATGACATTTCCACAATGAAATCCTTTGAATGAATCTAACTGCAATTTGCATGGGACACATTAACTGCTCTTAATTTTGCATTTTCCATTGCAAAATGCTCTGAAGCTACTGTGTAATGAGGTTAGGCCAAGGAATTTTGTCTAAAATATTAGAGATTTAAGATATTCTCACTATTCAATTCTGTTGTCGCTATTCACGGTGAGTAGCACAGAACTCTATGGAGCATCAGTGAGGAAATTTTTGCCAATTGTTACAAATGTAAATTTTTTAAAATACAGTAATTAAAGATGACAGCAACAAACACTGTAGAACACATTCACTGATGTATTATATTCTTACTTACTATTTATCCGAATATTCACATGTTAAACTTGCCTTTACAAAAATATAATCAATAAAATAGCAGGTCCAGTAAAAAGATTGCTGTTGCGTACCTTATAAGCTGCCTGATTAAAACCAAAATAAAGCAAGCTAAAAGCAACTCACGGCTCTAAGAATCTTACTGCCAGGAAAAAAACTAACCAACCAAACAAGCCCAAAGTTGTGTAGTTATGTATCTTTTGGAGGAATGATTTGAAAATATTTATGATCACAGAACTAGATGGTCAAATTCAAAGGAATTTAACAATAAAAATGCACTGAGTATCCAGAAAGCTGTAATGCAATTACACCCTCCTCCTCCTAAGAGGAGGAAATGCAAAAAAATAAACACAAGAAAAAAATTTAGGTTGAGATAAAGGCAGTTTAACAGATGATGGAGAAAAAAAACCAACTGAAAAGAAAGGATAACACTTGTCATTTCCCAGAAGCATCATGAATAGGTTATAAAAGGAAATGTGACTTTAAATAGCAGACTTCTATAAGGACTGACCACATGGAAGAGAAGAATGGTTTTGGCAGTGGTCTCCCTTGTCTTCTGTTCTATGGACAGCTGCCTTATCCTCACTGCACCATTCTCGATTGCAAGAAGTAGATATAACAGGTTATCTCACTGGGTGGTGTTGCTTCCTTTTCTCAGCTACAATCTTAGTTCTCCCAAAACAAAGCATATCCTTCTCACAGCTTAGTCTATAAAACTGAAAATGAGCTGTGTTTGAGTAAAAGCTTCACAACTAAATGGCTATTGAAATTAAAGTTACTCTCTTGTAGATAGAATGGAAATATGCATAACTGAGAAGATGAAAAGAAAAACTCATTTTCCACTTCTCATTTTTTTTAATAATGTTTGTCTTGATAGTTTAGGGCTTTAAGGGAGAATAACTGCATTGTCATCTGTAACACTAGCAAATATATACATTGTTCTGGTTATAAGTAGCCATGATCAGTTTGTCACTGGGTGGGTGTGTATTCTAAACACTCTATGTCATTTTTCTCATGAACTGCTCACAATGGACCATTCACAGCAGCTGCCCAGGGCACACCTGACCCCTCAGACTATAAGCTGGGTGTTTAGGAACTTCGGAGAGATAAGGAAGTTTTCCTGTATTCACACCTATGACTCAGGTGTGGTAACTCCCGTTCAAGAAGCCATTAGTACCCTCACACCCACCTGAGGGGTCATGTCCCCTAATGGGCCATCAGGGATGCCAAAAATATGCCATTATTCACCTCACAGAGTAAGTCACCCATTGTGAAGCTCCCCACCCTGGGGGAGGGACTGGGCATTCCCATCAGAGCCCAAGCAGATATAATCTTGGGGTTTTGGGACTGGGATCTCTTGTCAGATCCAGAGGAGGACCAGAGCCTCGACTGGACAGAGACTGCCATCAGATTGCAACTATCATTTTCACTAGCACATTTATTCCTTTCTTTTTACTTTGAACTGAGGGGAACCATGTGATGCTCAGCACAGGGGTTGGTGAGCTCCGTTCTGCTCATGCCCCACTGTGATTGTCTGTACATTTGTTTTTGTGGCACAAACGAATTTTCTTTCTGTATTAGTGTATTTTGTGATCTTTTATTAAACTGTTATTGTGACTTGCAATCCCATTCTGAGTTAGATTCATTTCTCCTGCCGGTTTAAGTCTAAACCAGTACATACACTTAAAGAGCAAGTTCTTTATAACAGTTAAATTGAAAGCCATTGATCACAAACAGAGCACCTCACTGTATGTCCACAAACTTCTATTTGCAACTGCTGCTGCTTCCTTTCTTATATCTACAGAAGAATAGTTTGCCTACAGGCAAAGAACCAGAATACAGCAGTTGTATCCGGCCCAGGGCACCAGCTATTACTCCCACAGCAGTATCTGAAAATCAGGAGCATCAGTACCAGCTGATCCATGATGAATAAAAGGCCTCATCAGTGTCCTGTGCAGGAGGCATCAGTTAGTTATGGATCAGTTTTAAGCACTGCCTTCAAAAACACTAAACATAGATGACACAAAATGTGCGTTGTTGGTAGTCACAGAAAACAAGCACCAATGGTACTGAAAAATAACAACTAAACATATGCATGAATTTTCTATCTTCTATTGTGATTTTAATTTTTAAAAATTCTAATAGAAGCAAAATTCAAAACCATTCATATTACACTGTAAACAATGCTACATTTAGACTCAATAGGAGTTAAGCTTCTCAAAATGTGAAGTGCAGTGGATTTTTAAATCATCAGACTGTGAGTACATACTTTTAAGTTAATAGTGAATTGTTAAAAAATGAGCAGGAATGTTGCATTATTTTAATCTTAACAAATGGTTGTTCTGAGAAGCTAATTGCATTCTGACTTTATTGAGGAAAAGGTGATTATGCTTTTGCTTTATTTATTTGTTGTGCATGCCATTATGAAGCATGGTGTCACTGATCCATAAGCTCAGTACCATGCTGTTGTGAAAGTTCATGAAACATGCAGCAGGATTTTCTGAGAAAATTAAACAAATCAGCTCTCTTGATAGTATTTTGACTAAAATTTGCAATATCCTTAATAATCTGAAAATATTCAGCTCCTTGACATAGCACTAAGGAAAAGGACCAGGGGAGAAATGAACCTTACCAAAATCTGACAGTGACTAATCATGACAGAATCTATAATAAAATTCCTGAGAGACAAAAATAAAGTTTAAAAGTGAGACTATTATTAAAAGTCTTTTTATGCTACAACTCTGTCTATATATCTTCTAAAAGCTATTATTAATTATACTATACAGACCCTTTAAGCAAAGACATAGCACAAATAGTTTTCAACCAGAGTAAATGATTCATAATTCTTTATCTTGATCCACATTTTTAATAAAATATACCCTTTGAATGAAATTTCCTATGCATCATCTAAAACGCCTGTTCAACATGCAAGCAAAGTATCCCACAAACAAAATCATGATGTATTAAAGCAGCATAGAACATTCATTATGTTCAAAATGTTTGTTACATAGAATATTTTTTTTTAATGCAGAAGGAGAGTGGCGTATGCTAATACCAAATTTCCTTTGGCATCAGTTTTTAAGGAAGGCTTAAAGAAAATAAAATACCTTCTGGTTCTAGTTTTAAGTGCTTCTTAAAATTATGAATAAATTGTAAAACCACGTTTTAATCAAAGCTCATTCCTAAACAAGACTGCAAATGTTTGGAGTTCTGTTGATGAGTTCACCAAAATGTCAGTGTTCAGGAGGACGACCTGTGGGTGTACTCAGTGTTTTTCACCACAAGCCTGGTTAGCATGTAAGGATCTCTAAGTTGTCTATACCCTAGAGTTAAGACTCTACAGCCCCGAAGCTCAGGTGGGCTAACTGGGCTATGATGAAGATTAAGCTTCATTCTTTTCTTGATTTACAGGGCCTCCAGGAACCACCTCAGTGTCAGAAGCAACTGACGAGAGCAGTATTGCCACTGTGCCTCCTATCCCTCACATCTCATACATGACTCCTGTGCTGGGTGATCTCCTAAATAGCTTCAGAATTGCTAAAATGAAATTTTTACAAAGAAAAGGGTATTCAGGCTCTTCAGTTTCCATCTACTATTCAAAACAGAGCTTTAGAAGACTTCAGTTGTTGTTGGCTGGACTTCGCGAACGAAGATCTTGGGATAAGCCTGCGCAATGGATTTTTTTAAGGTGAGGCACAGTGTGCGCGGAACTGGCCCCACTCCCTTTACTCCTGAGGCTCATCTTGCCACGGCCGAGCACGCTCGGATGGCGACAGCGAGTTCCTCCAGGATTAGAACTGGTGTCCTCAGAGGAGGAGCCGGCTCCACAGGCTGGGGCCTACGCCACTCGGCCAACACCCGCCGCCTCTCAAGTGTAACATACAAACAGAAAAGCAATAATGTCAGGCTGTTGAGCAATCCTGGGAGCCCACGTGGGTCAGAGCAGCAGGGGAAGACCTCGCCTTGTCCTCTCTGCCACCGAATGACACAAACGTGACACTGCACCCACACCTGCAACACGAGCTGGGGCAGGTAGAAGACTTCAGTAAGATAAGGTACTATCTCAGGAATTTCATGAAGAGATTTCTACAATTCCTAGTATTATATTCAATTATTGTTGATTTGTTTGGTTTTGCTGGTTTTTTTTGGTGGGTTCTGCTGACAGGAAAAAAAGTCATATATGCAAATCAACCTTTTTTTCTTTTTAAAGAATCTTTTAACAAAACTGTATTTTCTAAGTCTTTGAGACTGAAATTCAAAGAAAATGCTAAAATAGATTGTCTCAGATTGGTTTTGCACATCGTGCAACTTCTTTGAGAAATAATGGGATTTAAATAATGTTCCTCGGCACACATAATTCAAACAAAGTGAACCAAATCAATTCTGCTGTACATTTAAACATATGAAATATTCTGAATTGGTGTTTTATAGGAGAAGTTTACCACCACAGTAGAACTATAGTGTTACACAATTACTCTTCTTGGGAAGAAAAAGGCAAGTATAGCCACCTTCTTATCACTCCGATAGCCTCAATAATCCCTTACATAGAGATCTGAAATATCTTAAAGTATACTTTGACAAGTCTGAGTTAGAACATTCCTAGAGAAACACCAAGCTAAATTTTTGTTCCTATTAAGTCAGCCAGAAAAATTTCATAAGGTGGTGTGTTAAATTAGATGGCCTTTTTCAGTAATCTGATGTATTTTGTCAATTTGGAAGAAATAAAAGTTTAAGATAATAATACCTCATGCTCAAATCAATGAAAACATGGAGTGGCTTCATTGGTTCAACACATTCTTTCATGTATTTTCTATAAAGCTCTGAATAAATTTGGAAGGTCATGATCCGTTTTGTCTGGCAACATTATTATAACAGGTGAAATACTGGTTTTGATCAAAATCCGATGATTTAGAAGATTCAACTTTGTAGTTCAAAGTATTTTTTGAAGAAGGCCTATTCTCAATACTATATATAAGCATAAATGACAAATATATGATCTTAACAATGTAATGAATAACTAACTATAGAGCGATGTCAACTGTTCTAAGACACATAGATGTCCTGATGTCCTACTCATTGTTCACTTTTTATAATCTGGCAGTATTTTTGTCTTTGTATTCATTGGTGCTGTTACTTGTTTCTTTTTTTTTTTTTTCTTCCTCCCCCCCAAATTAAAGTTGTAATAACAGGTGAGGTAAAGCTTATAATTTAGAATTAGACGAAAGAACCAAATTTTAGACATTTTAGTATGAGCCACCTCTTGATATCTGAGTTTGTGCTACAGTAGTCATCATTTCATAGCCATCACACAAACTTCCTTAAGTGGTATATAATGGTTTCCTAATAGAATTACTCTGGGCCTTAGGGAAGAATTAGATTTTCAATTATTACAGTCATAATTTAGAAAAGGAAATGCTGATTGGATTTGTTTAATTTAATATTCCAGGTAATGTGGGATTTTCCTCACTAGTATTTTTATTCTTGGCTTTGGGTTATGGTGTTTTCTTCTGTGCTTCTAATTAACAATATATATTTTCTGACATTAAATCATTATAAAGTCTAACAATAATGAATTATTATTCTTCATTTTTAATTTTTTGTTGCTTTGGGAAGACCCTTCACCTCCTCTCACCAATGCTACTGCTGTTGTACTCAAACTAACATATTTGCAAAAACAAAGCGGCGCAATAATTAATCAGTTGCTAGAAAATATTCACAACATTATCAAGAATTTGGCTTTTAAGGCAGAGATACAAATAGGAAGAAGATCTTACAGGGGCAAATTTTTGCAAAGAAAGATTAATCATCAAAAAAATCTTCTATAGATAGTTGTGGGAAAGAGAAAAAAAAATCAAAACAACAACAAAAAATCACCTTTTCTGGAGGACAAATTAAAACAGTGAATTGCCCAGTAGCAAGCAAGAGAAGCACCCACAAAATTGTGCTAGATGCGACTCATTTTCCAATCCAGCAAAGAGGTGCTGACAGAACTGGGAAGAAGGTGATCACTTAATACTCTCTAAAGAAACTAGGAGAAAGATGGAAATTACAGAGATTCCACTTGGGAAGCCGTGCAGATCAGAGGGATGGCTGGAAAGACTGATGCTGTCTGTCAGGGCTAGGCAAGGCTTTGACTGCAGCTAACAGACTTCTCAAAACTATGGTGAGATTAAGTCAGATCAGATATTCTGAAATGATTCTCTGTAACAGCAAATGTATCTGAGGAGACTGAAAAGCTGTGATTAAATCTGGTTATAAAACCAAAAGTATCTATTTTCTGGAACCATTATGATGCCTTCAGATTCTTTAAGACAGCAAAAGATTAAGAGAAAGTCCTAAAAGATGCATTAAATAAACAGAAAAGCTTAACTTGCTTTTGGATTTGCACAAATATATCTTATTTTATGAAATGCAAGTGCTGAATACATGGACTTTCTTGTTTTCATCCCACATTCTTCTAGTTATGAAACAGATGTTGGTTTGGAGGAAAAAAAAAAAAAGGGGGTAGAAACTGCTAAATGTTTTGAAGGTTTCAAATTAGTATTATAAACCCAACAATTTTCTAGTTGTTATTTTCAACCAATCAAGTAACAGAAATAATTATTTCTTTGTAAATCAGTTCTGAAGGCTGGGAATTCACACTTTACAGTTTTGGTTATGTTCTTTGGGCTTGTTTCTGTATGTTCATAGATCATGTTTCTCCCTACTACCATGTATTCAAGAACATAATCCTAAAATTAAGAAACTTTCAGTCCTCTGAAAGTTAATAGAAAAACGTTACTATTAACCACACTAAAAGCACTTTCACTGCATGTTCTATGTCTCTTGATTATTGTTCAGCAGAATGAAGTACATCCAGGATGAGTAGACACAACATTTTTTTGTTGCCCTCTATTCTATCCCGCTTATAAAGAACAGTGACAATAAACTATAAAGCATTAAATAAACTGGGAAAAAATTAGGAAGAAAAAAATCTATGAATTCGTTTTCATATTTGGATCTCCAGAAGCAGTCGTTTCTGAACTAAGTAAGCACTGATAGAAATGAAATTATTCTTTGAAATGAAGAAAAGCAAAAGTGAGGGTGACAGTGTACAAAAGTTTCTTCAAGTTATGCCATTGGAGACAAAATTAAAGGATGATTTCATATTTATGCTTATACTATTTATGTTTATTTATTTATATCTGTGTTTGTACTTTGTTCAAAGTTTTGTGGGGTTTTTTTTTGTAAATCTAATTATTGTTGACCCTTTATTCAAAAATACAATCTTTCCTTCTCTTTACCCTTAATAGAGAGGTAATCCAGGCATTTATTTCTTCGCCAATATGTGTCTATTAAAATGATTACTTACTTTCATACCTTAGTATTAAAATGGAGCAATTCTGTGTTGCCTAGATACTGATCAGAAGGCTATATAACCAATTCATTTTAACAAATAAAGCAATTACAGATGAAAATTATTCTTTATTCTACTATTTTCTTGAACCTTCTTTGCCCTTTTTTGTTACCATTGCTTGTGACCATATAAACATTCCTACTAAAGATACATATAACTCCAGCAGGACTTTATGGTCTTTCTTTTACATTCAAAGCATTTCACGAACTCATTTTGTAAACAAATTATTGTGGCCATTCACTAGATTGCTGGCAATCAACATTCCAAGCTTTAGGTATTAGTCTAGTTTAATTTGGATGCAAAAATGATGCAAAACATCTTTCCTGAAAAACCCCTATGATTATTTTAAATTGCATTTTCCAACTTATATCATGGGACAATTTTAAAGAAATACTGTTTCTCCAAGTTTGTTCTCATTCAAAATGGCCATCATAAAGGGAAAATTAATAGATGAATACATTATTTCACATGTGTTTGCAGAGCTGCACCATTTCTTATAGTTATTACACAGGAATTGCAATTCCCCTCCTTGTTTTTAATTTGAACTGTACTTTTTTGCCCAGTGTATGTCTCCAACCCATATTGGCCTTCAGTGGAATATTTATACACATATACACACATGCATACATATGTGTATTTGTGTATTGTATATTTAGTGTTCATTAAGTACAAACTGAAAAATGTCTGTCTTTTGTCAAACACTTCAACCCACTAAATAGTGTTTACTGCTAGAAAAAGAAATGTAAGAAAAACAAATTGCTCCCCCAAGAGAAGTTTTCAGAATCTACTCTCTGGGCTGTGGAGGCATAGTTTTGATTTGCTGGTTTTTTCCCATGGGAATTTCAAGAGTAATGCAAATGAAATCTAAAAAAATCATTTTCTTACTTCCAACTATTTTTCCTTCTCTGAATATTTTCATCATTCATGCATGCAGCTTTCTTTTGCCTCTTTTTCTTATGGCCCCATGATTTTTCTAGCCTGTCTGAAGACACAGTTTCCCAGAAAGATAGAGTCTATCATCATTTGGAATATCTCCTATGGGGCTGAGTAAGTCTATAAAATAGGTTTTCTACATTTTGTGCGAATACTACCAAGGTAAGATGAGAAACAGCTCTTTCTATACACTGCCTGCTCCTGAATACAAGTCATACTGGCTCCTCAAGAGAAAGCTCCCAACAGCATCGGCTTCCTGTAGGATGGTTACTTTGTCTTAATTAAGAGAAACTTGTATTAGAAACAGTCTTTCTTAAGGTCTCCAGAGCTGCCTTTCTCCACTGACTGCATTACTGACTTGAACACTTTATGCTTGTAGAATAGATCTTAAATATGAAGTCAGGCATCTGCAAGGATAAAGATAACGTTTGAGTTGAGCATCTAATCAAACACAAGCAACTAATAGGCAGTGCTGCCAAATAAACATCCCAACATCTCTACAAATATGTAAAATAATACCTCCAGAAAAAAAAAAAAATTCCAGCACTGCTTACTACAGAATATGATTTTAAGAAAATTAATTTGCTGAGTACTTTAAAAACCTCCCTCTTAGAACCTCATGTCTGTAAGATACAGAGGGCTTTGCGTTTGCATTGCAAATGTATACAGAATATATGAGTAGCAGTAAAACAGGTAGAGGTAATTGGTATTTGCTGAACAATTAGTGGAACTTTTAATGCAGCCTGGATATTTGTGAGTGTTCTTTTATGTGAGCTGGAGAGTTGTTTGTCACCATTTGCTGAATTTATTGCATTATGAAAAAAAAAATTTTGCTTGCGTGCTACTTTGGGATCAAAGCAATGACTCACAAGCACTATTTGTCTGTTTGTGACAACAAGTCTTTGTACCAATACTCTTACTGAAGATGTCAGAGCTCCCAACAGGATGCAGAATTTTTATGGTGCCTTTTTCATTCTCTAACTATTTCATGGCAGGTCACCAAATATTTTTCTGAGTGGGTCATTGAGCCCATTCACAGAATCACAGTTTTTTTGTTTGGTTGGTTTTTTGTTTGTTTGTTTGGGTTTTTTTTTGTTGTTCTTTATTTTTGTTGTTTGTTTGTTTTTCTCTTTTACCCCCCTATTTCTATAAAAGGTTTTTCACCTCATTAATAGCCTTCCGAGAAAGTGCTGAAGTGACATATCATCAGTGCAGGGATGCAGGGATGTATCTATCTGTGTTGTCTTATACCAAAGCATAATGTTTGAAAATGAAGACTAGAAATGAAAAAAATACCCAATCTCCTGGATATCAGCTCAGTACATTTTTTATAAGCTTTCTTGATCTGAAATATTTAACATGCATCATATACACACAAATATTTAAGGGGGGAAAAAAAGAAAAAGAAAAAATCCCAAACTAAATAGATACAAACTTATATTAGAGTGAGAAGATAGGTGGATACAAGGGTTTTCATTTTTAAAGGCTGATTTGAGAACTTTTACTTCCTTGTTAGTGCACCATAATTATTGCTTCCAGGCTTTCAAACTTTAGGTTGTATCCATGACATTTGGCCAAAATTTCCAGCCAGTTACACAGAGAGATGAGAATCTGAAAGTGTTAAGTTCCCAGCTTCCTTTTACTTCCAGGTTCACAACTCCCTGACTTCTTAATTTGAGTGTGAAAAACAAAAACAAACGAATAAAATACCAAACCAACCTCTTTACACTGAATTTCAAAGAACCTAAGACTCTTCTCACATCAAGTTAAATAAATGCATTGTGTGAAATAGGGTTAAAAAAAACCCAAAAAATCCTTTTTTTTTTCAACAGTTTGCTATCAAGGGACTTTATCTTAAATAAGTCTGTTTCAGTGTTTCTTCTGGTATTGCTCAGATATAAGACTGCAAGAAGTTCATGAATCCCTACTTGTTTGTTATTCTGGAAAAGCGACTGATGGAAAAAGTGACTATGAGAGAGATATACAAGTGTGTATAAAGTAGTCTCAGTTGACTATAGGCCCACAGAGTAATTTCTGTGATAGGATTACTTTAATTTGACTCCCCACTGCCTTCTCTTCATCTTCTCCCAATTTTTTTTTTTTTTTGGTTTGGTTTGGTTATGGGATTTTCTATGTCATATCGTGGTACTTTACAGGTGCCATGCCTCTGAGAGTTGGAAAGTAAAATTATCATTATTTTTAAAATGAAGACATGAAAGCAGAGAATCTGAAAACCCAAGACACAAAGAAAACCAGTTTTAGAATTAATAATAATTCAGCATGCTGTAAAACAAATGTTTTCATCAGGGATGTGAAAGTAAATAGAAAATCACTGATAAAAAATCTTACAGAAGACTGATCCAATGATTATAAGATAAGGCAGCATGATACAAATCCACTCAGTATGCTGCTCTTTTTCCTTCAAATCAAAATTCTTTATCTGGAGCACAGCAGATTTATACAGGAGTAAGGAATGGAAACCATAGCTGCAGAATGTATGTGAATGTCAGAGAAGCAATGGTCAGTAACCTACAAATCAATAATTAAAAAAGCCCCAAGGGTTTGTTGTTTTTTTTTAGAGCAACTGAAGAGAAGATTCCAGTGTGATAGACTGATGCTATCTTTGGATATTTAAGGACGAAGCAGTTTGAAAGAAGAGGGGGATGACTTCATCCCTACCAAGAACACTGCAGTCCTTTCTGAGGTTTTTATTTTAAAAGATTAACAATGTGAATGACGAATAAGCCAAAAAAAATGTAGCAACTTAGGAAAATGACAGAGAAAAAACCCAGTAGGAATTATCTCTCACGATTTCAAATGTTGACAGTGTAGACCACTGACTTCATCCTGTAGGTCTCCCTTTAATCTCAATGTTAATAAGTATCCACTACATTTAAGGCATTCACATTTAAAGAAAGTAATTCCGTTCTTTAGAGTTTTAAACCCAAGTCTGCTGAGGTTTTGCAAAAAAAGAATGAGATATGATTTAATTGCAATATAAAAATGCCCTCCTGATTATGAAAACTCACTTACTTAGCAAGGAAAGGTAATAAAAACAACCAAAAAAGGCTATAAGCTAAAGTGAGACAAATTCAAGTGAGATACAAACTGGGAGGGTTTTTACAGAAAAGCAAACACTGATGATACTTTAATCTAAAAGTTAGGGCATGATGTTGATACAATCCCACTAAGAAGTAGGTGTAGTAGCATAAAATTTAAGTGAGGGATTATTTTATTTCACAAAACACACCTCTGCCTACTGAAAGGTAACTTTGAAGATGTGGCTGTATTATCACACTTTCAATGGATATAGATTATCTTTCATTCTGCCAATAAAGAAGCAACTGAAGTTTTTGTTCTAGTCTAAGACCAAGGATTGATTCATTTTAAATTTCTGCACACACATTAAAAATTACATATAAGTTCCTATGTACAACTGAGTAATACAGTAAACTCTGAACCCATCAGTAGCAGTAAATGGGAAATATCTTCTTAGAGTGAGAATTAGATTGGCAGGACTAAGCATAAGAAACCACTCATCAGATTCTATCCTTTGATTAAGTATCTTTGATTAAATATTAAGTTTGTGTATATTGATGGAAGCTCCTTTTCTTACAAGGAAAGAACAGTTCTTATTTCCATGCCATTTTTCTATTAATATGAAACTACTTTATTTTACAGGTATGTTTCTTCTGACCAAATTTCCCTTCCCTTCTACTACTGATTATATCAGAGGCCAGACATTGGAATGTACTCAGATCAGCTTCCAGAAATGCACATCCTAAATAGAGGCAGAGGATCACAATGTTGTGAGTGTCTATTGCTGCTCATTATGATAAAAGAGTGATTTTTATGTGGCAACTTCTAATCACCTATACAATAATAGGGGAACAATTAATCCACTCATCTTGTCCTTGTTTAGGATGGCAGTTCAGCTGCTTTCCATTATGGCATTAAATCAACAGTTCTATAAGAAATTGTGCTTCTCTCAGAATCTCTGAGAGATGCTGCCTTTTCATTACAGCAAGAAAAGATAATTCCATCTAAAATGAAAATTGTTAAGTTTCACAACAAGTGGACGCTAGTTTGCCTAGGATTTCCTCTGAATGCTTACTAGAGCTAACCTAGTTTTCCTGGTGCCTTTTACAAGGATTCTGTGTTATTTACTACAGCTGTAGCTGAGGATTATTTTCTTCTAACAGTGACTCAATTTTTTATACAAAATGAGTCAATGTTCTGAGACATAAAGATAAAAAAATCATAGACTAAGTTTGTAATGCATTTCAGCAAGACTGGGGGAGGGGAACAGAATTCAAGGTTTAAATTGAAGCCTGGTAAAGAAGCCTATGTTCCTTTAAATCAATAATTTTTATAAACATAAACACTGTAACATATTCTGTCTTACTACTGAGCCATGAATATAACACAATCAAATAATATCCTGTCAATGTGCCATGAATGTTCATATCTGGGTGTTCCTCCTGCCACTGAAGTAAACAGAAAACATTTTACAAAGAAATTAACCCTTTCCTAAAAGATGAGAAAGCGAACTAAAAACATAAAAATAATTATTTAATTTAAATCTAAGACACAATTATAATGGCAATAACTAGCTAGACCAGAAGCATAAATCACTGAAAAAAAAAGCAAAAAGATTGAAATCTGTGTATTAAACTGGATTTCAACTAAACTCTTGCGAAGAACCCAAGGACGTAGACAGATATCATGGAATGAAGGACAGACAAAAAAAGAACAAATTTTTACCAGCATTTTCAGTACCTGGTTATTTGAGACAATAACACAGACTAATCTATTGTAATTTTTAAGCTGAGCTGTTGCATTTACTTACATTACGTTTGCCTACTTATTAATGCCTCACAATGTTTGTAAAAAGGACATTGCCATGAGAATGCAAAGAAATTAAATTAAAACAGAGTCCAAAACAAATAACAGTCACTGGTGACTTAATGGGCCTCCTGTGTGGAACAAAATAAAATGATGAAATGTAGAGTTACCCCAAAATTTTTATCTTAAAAAGACTATGATAACATGTTTTTGTTGAGATGTTTTTGTCTGATGTTGGTTTGAAGGCAGAAACCCAGGTTTAATTCCAGTCTTACAAATATTTATGGACATGGATAGCTTTGCACACATGATTAGGTCTTCAGAAATCAATGAACCCTCTCATATTCTTAAATGTTTGCAAAATCAGACTGCACATCCTGTAGGAACCATTTCCCAGATGTAGAATCCAGTAGCTGTAAATGTAATGTTTACTGAGAGCAAACAAGGCTTTATCCAAAAATACCAGAGTGTGATGCACTAAACAATTTTTCCTATTACTTATTTCCTTGATTAGTCTAAAGCTAAACTATGTGAAGCTGTCTTCACCAGTTGCTGTCTTCACCAGTTGCAATCAGATCTGCATGACATCTCTCCCAAAAAGCAGTTCAACATTTTGGAAGACAACTCTGACAGAGAGAACTAATTGTGTAAGTAAATTATGCCAAAATATTATTAACAATACATCGAGGGCTTTGTACAGATCACATTACAGATGCAGACTATATCCTCCAAAATTCCAAAGAAAAACTCCTGCAAAACTACTCATGAACACCAAATAACAATAAATTATTAAAATTTCAGATCTGAGAGTTATGAACAAAGGGGAGAACCTGAAAAACTTTCTCTCATGGGCAGCAGTACTAAAACATTATGTGAATTACAAAATTTGTCGTTTTAAATATTATGATTTCATTTTAGTCCTTGTTTTGCTCTCAAAAGGATGCAGAAGGAAAGAATAGATGGAATATGAGCTTTGAGGTAATATGCAGTTATTGGTTCCACCCAGTTGTTAGTGGCCTTTCACCTCTCTCTCTTTCTACTTCCTAGTCATTCCTATGAAAGGCTAGTGAGCAGTAACAACTAGATGGTAATTGAAAAACATGCACTTTCCTAATTGTCAGCAGTGACAAAGGAAGAAGAAATACTAGGGACAGCTTTTCACCCTGTCCTTTACGGAGTTCAGTATAAGCAGTGCTGCCTACTTCTTGTTAGGGCAGGTTTACAATAAACTGAAAGTTTTCACCTACATTGCTGCTGTAGATGTTTCTCTAGATACTTTCTAATACAATTTAATCTATGTATACAAAATTTCATTTATATCATTTTATGCTGGGACTGACAGTTAGGGGTACTCCTCCAGGAGAGAGTAGTCCCAAAAAGTAGCCTTTTTTCTCCAAACCATGCTGACCAGGAACTCCAAACTGGCTCCCTAATGTGATCTTCCCACTGATTCCACCCACCAAAAAATTGTGTTCTAGCTGCATTGTTGAGCGACTCTCTCCCAGTCATTCTGTCCTCGATTTGCAAGTGAACTGTATTCTAAATATATGAAATTTTATGAAAATATTTATTTTGACAGAAAAGAACTTTTCAACAAGATAAAACTGACTAACTGGAAATTGGGAAACAAGTTAACAAGAAATATTTATGGCATATTGAATTACGTTTTTGATTTTCTGTCTCACTTCATCTGTACTCTTGCATTTTATATTTACCTTTGTGTTTTTTCCAATAGCATATAAAATGTTTTGCTTCTTTCAATAAAATAAATAATACAGAAAATTAAAGACATAACAGTCAAGACCAAAGGATAATTGCTGCTTTTTGGTCAAGTCCTACACTCATGACGATCAGTTTTGGACCTTTCTAGCATACAGCTATAGATGGATTTATGATAGCAAGCTAAAGAATTTCATGTTACTGCTTTAGAATGATAGCATTTATGACAAGTTACAATACTGCAGGTTATGTGTTAAGTATATCTGAGGGCTTTCAATAATTTAAATTCTTACACTTATATATATTTTATTTCTCTTCACATCTCAAAACAGGTTCCATATTCATGTTCATATTATTTACTCAGCTTTCAAAGCCACATTTTGCTAGTACTGACATTATAATAGACTGTGGTAGAGATAGGAATCAGACCATACTTATTTTAAGAAAACTTCTTTACTATTATGTGGTCAGCATAAAGGCAGCTTGATTGTGGTTATTTTAAAAAAAAAATGTCTGTTATTGCAATAATAATAATTTTATAATAAGCAGAATAAATTAATGAATAAATAAGCAGAATTATAATACTTGTTTATGCCACTTTATCCACTGTCTTTTAAGATTCCTTAGAGAAAGCGTTGCAAAAAAGGAATGAAAAGGATGAAAAATGGAGAAAACACTTCTGAATATCACTAACGTGATCTAAGAAACCTTCTCTGAGAACAGCTTTATATTGAGAACTCAAAGAGATCTTGCTCTTTGAAGGATCAGTCAGTACCTGAATAGGAGTTTCAAAAATAAGAGTTAGCCATTAATATCAGTACTTACCTGCTTTAAATTGTGCCCCTAAACTTCACACAGATAAGCTGAACAACTCGTGAGAGAAACTGTAATCATCCTTCTATTACAGAAAAAGCAATGAAACATTAACTACACAACACAAAAATCTGAATGTTTGATCCTTATATTCTTTTGAGAATAAATCCAAGATCAGGCCTGAAGTGTGCAAATCTTTAGAACTGAGCCCCATTCTTTCAAGGTTAATTGAAAGGGCACTACTCTTCAATGGCATAAAACCTAAATCCATGCAAATCCATACAAAGATGCCCATTGACTCAAGAAGACTTAGATAAAATAAACAAAAGAACAGATGCAGTGGTTTTTAATCATGATAAACTTCCTTAAAACCAATAGGAGCTTGATTTAGAATTATGAATAAAAAAATTAAGGACTGTAAGTACAAGTAAATTGAACTACGCATGGAGACTTAGGAAATATCTATTAAGACTTACCATATAATTAGCACAGTAGTATTCTATTAAAACATGAAATTAGAGCTTTAACTGACTCTATTTGCTTGCATTATGTGGAGCATTAAGTATGTTAAGTGTCTTCTCAGCCATCAACAGAAGACAAAGCTAAATTTCCTACATCAGAATGCCAATGTCAGTTTGAAGCCCCATAAGGATTGAAAAAGCAAATTTTTGCTTTGAATACTAAAAAATGTGAGTCAGTTCAAACTTTGAAAACAGTTTTGATGTGTTCTTAGTCATTCTGGGACATTTTGTTTTACTTCCAATGTTTCTAACATAGAAAATCAAATTGCAAATCCTATGTCTTAGGTTATTGTTTTTCTTTCAGAATTTTACCATCCTGTTCTGCATATGACTTTTCTTATGCATACAGTCAGAACACATACAGAGCAAGCAATGAGGACACAAAGCTGAATTCTCTTCTCTACAGTGGGCCTCAAAACACTTACTGATGAAAATGATACCTTTACCTAAGCTCAAATGGAGATATTAAGGTATTAAAGAAACTTAATCAAACTCAGATACTTCAGGGAAGCTTTTAAGACTAGGATTCCTCTTCATCTAACTTTGCCAAGCTTAAGGATCCTGATGAATCTTATAATAGAGCTTCTTCTTTTAAAAAGTCAATGGAAATTGCCCAACTTGTCCAGTTTTTTACAAAGGATAAGAGTTAAAAGGCTTTGTTTCAGTCCTTCTGTGCTGCAGTTAATAGCAAGGGTTTAGATCCTTTGAATTTCTGAAGTGGACGGTAAAGTGAAACACAGTCATTTTATACTAAATTCTACAGCAGCTACACACACACACGAATGCTATATGAGCATCTAATATTATGAATACAGAATTTAAACACTAAGTTTTATAAAGGATCTTTAGAGCTCTCACATACTCCTGCACTGCACAATACAGCTGAAGGACTGTCAGTTGTAACATATATATATATGTATATCAATATATTTTGAATGATGTACCCTTTCATATTCTTGTCCTGCTGCCCACATAACCTAGTGGAAACATAGCATGACGTATGATAAGTGCTATAAAAAAATACTGTTTTCTTATCATCATGACTGTGTACCCAGGAATTCCAGAGTGTCCATGTGATGTCTGGAAAAAGGAGAAAAGAACAAGTGCAAATGCAAGAAAGAAAGAAAGAAACAAACAAACAAAAACCACCCCAACCTTGGGAACAACTGAGGTTCTTTTTATCATCTAAATAGTTAAAAAGCAAGAAGCCAAATATTCCTGCACAAAGACTGACTGAATGCTGGTTATAAAATGTTCTTCAGTATCCCTTTCAAAACAGCTCTCTCTACAGACTGATTACCATGACATGGGAGTGGAGCAATTTCTTTCCAGCTGCAGGTTTTTTAACCTTCACTTTAGATTTACTCTTCTCATATCAACACAAGCTGTCTCATTTATGAAGATGGGACTATAAACTTGTCAAAAAAATAATTCATGTGTTTCAAACCAAGAAATAAATTTTACTGCAAGAAATATAAGATTTTGTGAGATTGTCAGTAAATCTGCTGTGCTCAAGGCTAGAAAAACATTTATACTATGTATACAGATCATTATCAGACACATTTCTAGTTCAAGTCTTAACTGACACTACAGAATAATAACATACACATTTAACAATAATGATATTTGGATGTCTATTCCATATCTTCTATTAGGCATCTTTAAGCTCAGAAGTAATCTTGTTCTAGATGAACTTATTTTCTTTGGCAAAAATGCTTATTTCAATTATGACTTTGTTTGTTACCTAATCCCTCACAAATACTCAGTCAGATTATTTATTTGACTGGCTTTCTCAGAAAAGAAAGCAATACCAATGCCTTCTGATTCATTTTAGTATTGTGCTCTCACAGTGAAATTTTTACACAAACCTAGATTATTTCAAATATTGAATGAATGCAAAATTGGCATGGCTTTTGAAAACGTGTGGTGGAAGAGATATTGTATTCTTACAGTATCTTTCTAAAACATCTTTTCCATAGCAGACTCTTAGAAGCCTCCTATAAACTACAGACTTTGTCTCCTTTTGTTCAGTAACTCTTCCAAATTCTCAGAAACATCACCAAAACCTTCTTTGGTAAATCATTATTTGTGACAATTAAGCAGGCTACAGTGGCTGACATTCAAACACCGAAAGAAAATGATAACTTACAATGAAATATTCTTAGAAGATTACAATTGAAAACATCAATTTCATTTTTATTATTTCCATAAAATTAAACATCTCTGTACATTACTGTAAATGTTTCAACAGAGATAAGAACAGTAAGGGATCAAATCAGTTCCTTCAATACAGTGTTCTGATAAAGGATGAGTTATAGTACCTCTATCAAAATCAAAGACAAAATTCAGTATGCTCTTTGATAGTAAGTTATGAAAGCCTTCAATTGACATGAGACCACTTTTTATTTCCAAGGGGAGATAAGATAGAGAAATATGTGTTTCATTAGATGTAACTTATTTGCCTTATTTGTATTCTTTGCTAGGATCATTACTTCTCTCACCATCATGTGCTTCTATCATCCTCCTTTCATTAGCCTGTGACTGCTCATCTAAAATAAGATTTTAGAAAAGAGATAGCCTACTGCTCTGTGGCTGTGCATTCTTTAACAGGGCCAGGTATCATTTGTATAAGTCTCACAGGAAGAAAATGTCATTCATCCTAAAGGCAAGTGCTACATAAAGGGAGAATAAATATGTCCTGTGACACCACCAAAGATTAGTCACATTCTATAGGATATATTCAGCCTGCATACTTGGATTACAAACCCCAACTAACTAACAAAAAACCTACAAACAAAACAAAACAAAACAAACACAAACAAACACAAACAAACCAAAAAACAAACCAAAAAAACCCTCACCAAGCAAACTCTTCAAGACCAAAGCCAAAAACAGCAAACAATTCCTGCTTACTGAACCTGAAGATGACAAAATTAGTCCCTCAATTTTTTCAAAAGATTCCCAAATCAGTTCAGTAGTAACTATGAAACATGATATGGGCAGTCATCTCTAAGAATATTGTGGCTCAAGGGCTCATATAGAAACATATAATCACAAAGCAAAAAAAGGAAAACAGAATTTTAGTCTAGGATAATAAATCATATCAAGGATTAATCTCTGAATTACTAGAGAAGTTAATACATACAGGAAGATTTATATTTATAAAGTCCATAGGCAAAAAAGACAAAACTGCATTTTCAGATTTTATAGAAGATTCTAAAAATAGCATTTACAGCAAAGCATAATCCCAAAAATCAGTAGAATTTCCTGTTTACTGTCTGTGAGAAACAGCACTGTTTTCCAGCCTATAGCTGAAATGCATTAATCTTCCATCTTTAAGATATCAGACTCAATTTTCTCTGATGAATGATGGAAATTTGTGTATCTAGCATGAAAATATTGCAGGGCAAATATACTAATAGCATTAGCAATATCAGCAACAACAATAGCAACAATAAGAGTAAACTTCAGTAGATTTGCAGTAGGTTTTATTAAATTCATGAAAACATTTTGTTCTGTCAGGTCAGGATTTTATTCACAATGTTCATACAAAATGCAAGCACTTTTTATTTGACTTAGACATTCAGAATATCTTGATAAGGCTAGGAAGGCATTTTATGTACTAGAACACTCAGTGGAAGATTTCCTTCTGTGAAATATTCCAACATAAAGGGGGGGAAAAAAAGAGCAGTATCTGTGTATTATTTTAGATATTACTCTAATCTGCAATTCTTTCATGACAAAGCACAAAGAGCCATTTTCAATTTCAAAATTAATTATTTGATCCTTTTAATATATTGTGTCATTTCTCCTCCTCAATTAATCATAACAGTAAAATGCTCAAAATTGTTCTGAGTAGGTATTGTTCAAAAGCTGACTAGAATAATAAATATTCATGACTCAAATGCCAAAGCTACTCTTAAAAGTTCATCAATTCTGTGCAATAAAAATTGAATATATGTGTGAAAACGAGTGTATAAGCTGAACATTTCTTCTTCATAGTGCTTAATGTTTTCATTTCAATGAAGGTGAAGCAACATTTTCTTAGAAATGGGTATAGATTCACTTTAAGCTTAAGGGCTATTTAAAGTTTAAAGACTGACATTTCAATGGGTATAATTCATTTAATTTCATATAGGAAAATTTCAGGTTTTTTAAAATAAAAGAGAAATCCTTTATGATTGTTCACATGTTCATGAAGAATTTATAGATGGCACAAAAACTTTGATGGCATTTTGTGCTGTTTCTGAGTGGAAGAATCATACAGCAATTTCTTCTGTGTGAAGGATGGAGGCTGTAGAGTAGCTGACTGTACATAATGATGAACAGCTGCACTGAGAACCCTCTCTGGTGGGAAAACCCTCCATTAGGAAGCACCATTTTGCTGAGTATTGCCAGCAGGTACTCTACATGGATTCAAGAGCTCAGACCAACACTCTGTGTAGGGAAATTAGTGACTAAGTAATTAGTAATCATTAAATGTTTGGGGGCTTTAGTTCAGCTCTCTGATAAAGCAAGAGGCAATAACCTTGCATTCCTTAATAAATCCTGTAATACTAATGGCTAAAAATTTGGTCATCAAATTGTCTGCTGATGTAAATGGGTAGTATTTCAGCTACATCATCGTAGCTGTTTTATGTTACTTTGGCAGAGTATGTTGCTCTTTTTGCAATATCGTAAGGCAAAACTCAAAGACAAGCCCAGCAGACCAGTGCCAAGGTAATGCAGTACTAATGCAAAAAATAAAACTAGTGTGTCAGGGTCAAGCGGGGTAGAGCTGGTGGCAATAGCTGAGTCAGAGATCTTTTCAAAGCAACATAAATAATACGTGGATTGTGAAAAAACATAATGGGACCTCTAAATTGTCATCAAGTGGAGTTCAAAATAATCTTTTACAGCCCCACCCCCCAAACCCCCAAACAACAAATCCCAAGCAGATAGAGGACATCTCTAGCATACAAACTGAATGTTTTATAAGTACTGGATTTCTGTGTTTTCCTGGTATTTACAAGAAAATGAGTCATTTAACTAAACTGTCTTTCTGGGTCAAGCCATGCAAAATGTAATGGACCCAGTACCTCTATTAGATAGACTGAATTCCATTCTTCTATTCCATCCTCTGTAATCCACTGGATGAAATTATTTACTTATCAATGGAAACTGAGATAGATGTCAGAAAACTAAAGACAAGCTCTTTCTCTCTAATTCTTAGTTCTGCTTAACCATAAAGGAACTGAAATCCTATTTGCTACACTCCAGAATAGTGACCCAGACATCAGACATTTCAGCCAAAATCCTTCTTACAAAATTTGTTTTACTACTGACTCAAAGATGAATTAGTAGGGATTCAAGAGGCAAGAGATAGTAAAGGAGACTCACTAGAGCCAGAGAACAGTATAAACAGAAAATGTTCTAAGAAGCCCAGGTGACTAATACATTGCATTATATTTCTATCTAGGAATTAAAGTACTTAAAACCCATTGAAGAACATTTTCATCTATGAAACAGACAGATTTTTTCACATCATTGTGGCTGAAACATTTCCCCATAAATAAGATGTGGAGTCTAAGTAGGGCAGTCAACAGAAGTCTCAAAATTATTCCTTAAAAATAATCTCTCATAAGATCAAAAAGAAAACAAAAATATTACCCCAAATACCATCACTAGAGGTCAATTTTGGGAATTTTTGAAATTTATTGAGACATGATTTTGAAATAAAATATTTGAGATCCTGTAAATCGATAATGTTCATGACAGTTATCTGATCTTTAATGTATCTGAATACTTTTGCTGTCAAGACCACATCTTTGCATTTTGGTGGGAAAAAGATGATCTAGTCAAAAAATAAGAAAAAGGCTCTGAATTTCTTTACCACAAAGTGATCATCTTTTCATTTACTTTACTCTGTTAATGTAAATATCAAATTTGTTGATGTTATCATTAGAATTACTGGTATCCTATCCCTGGATATCGAAAATAATCACTTGTATCTTTTCACTCCAGTAATACCACGGAGTATTTACATGTTCAGTGCTCTATTCATTTAATATAAACAAATTTAAATTCAGTTGTCTTCATGCTCAACCTTTAAGATGGACAGTAGTAAGGCTTGCAGGTATCCTGGAATGAAAATAAAAGGATGTACATGAGGTGAATTGTCAGAGAACTGTTACAAATCGGGCAGGCCACATGCATGATCAGGCTTAAGATGTAAAGAAACATAATAATGATGCAAAAAGGATCTTGAATTCAGTCACTAAAGGTTTGTTCATTAAGACATCCCATTCAACATGCTCATACCCTTTATAAGCAGGTGTTGAGCTCCTGTAAATTATGTTGACTACTTACAATGTTGAGAAGAGTTATTCCTGTAGACAAGGACTGATGGTACAGATGATTGGCTTTGCCATATGTTCTGTACTCATAGACAAAGATGAAGATATCTTCTAAATCAGGAGAATTCAAAAGCTCATTAATATGCCCTTAACATAAGTAGCTAATGGAGATGTTGATGCTTTTTTCCATTTCTTTCCCATTTGTTGACTGTCTTGAGACTATCTCAGTGCATAACATCCTTTGCATAGCAATGCTGTTTCTAGGTTGAGCAGGTTTAGTAGCAGTGAAGCTGTAAATCTAATCGTTTTGAAATGCAGAATGTCACTTTTCTCCAAGAACACAATGCACTTTCATAACATCTCTCCAGAAATTTTATGGGTAAAAAATAATTTTCTTATGACTGTGCACACATTTCAGTAAATCTAGGCAATTACCTATCTTTATACAGAAAAAAAAACAAAAACACACGGAGATTTATTAACCAAAATTCCATTTTAGTTGCTAATTTCAGTCAAAGCCATATGTTCTGGGGTTTTTAAAGTGAATTGTCATGACCATGATTCATAGCTTCCCTATCTTTTAAAGGCCAGTTGTCTTGGTCAGTGTATTTGTTAAAATTTGAAATATTTTCCAGCTTGTAGAAGTGTATGGGTAGAGTTTGAGTTTACTTTATAGTAGGTAATGTTGGTGTAAGAGAGGAGAAAGAATCAAAAGTCAAGGGTATAACATCTCAACACAGTAGCTTTTCTGGAAGAAGCCAATACATGTATGTATGTATTTGACTACTGAAATGATCACAAACTTATGAGAAAACTAGAATTATGTCTCCTAGAGAAATTTCAGACTATTTAGGTACTGTTATATTCCATAAGTTCCACTTTTATTTATTTGAAATACTGCCTTGCATTTAAAGAAGAAATGGCTGTAAGTCACATTTTCACTAATAACTCCGTTTTTCCTCCCACTGGGACATTAGAAGATAAACCAATTTTATCAACTTCAGTAATTAAAAACTGGACTTGGATGGTTAAAATAATTTACAAAGTAAGTGACAAGCTAGGAGATGTTGTTTCTCTAGGGAAGATATTTATTCATTATTGGAATGAAACAACAGCAGCAAGTACAACCTGTTGTATACAGAAGGCAGGTTGTTGAACTAGCAACAAGGCAGAGAAATAAATGTTGCAACTTCTTACTCCACATTTCATTTTTCATTCTCCATTCCCTTCTCTTTTCTTGAATTGCTCCAATAGTGTATGCATCAGTTGAATGCAATAGTAGAACTTTTTCTTTTTTTTAAAAAAAAAAAAAAAAGTTTTTGGGGGGGCTTACAGTAGAATATCTAATGACATCTGAAAGTCATGCTTGTAACATCGCATTTACAAAATGAAAATTGCTACACATTCATGACAAAATAGGAAAATGATGTCTTACATACATAATATTATTAACTTGTCTTATTGCCCTTAGATATCTTTTCAGAACCTTTCAGTAACAATGAAGATATTCTCCTCTGCTATACAAAGAGCTCTCTTATTCATTGGTTTTGCTGCTAGACCTTGCCTGAGAGACCATTATGTGAATAGGACATAGCTGCTAGTGTTGACACGTAAAAAAAGGAACTAATTTTAATTTGTTGTTTTCAAAGTATATGATTTTTTTTCAATATTTTTTAATACTGTGTTTTTCTGGTATAATGTTGATTTGACATGTAATAATGTAAACTGCCACCTTTGGAAGGAAGAAAATGAAAACCCAGTATATGTACATATTTGTGTCCATTTCTGTCCTACATTTAGTCATGCTGAAGGAAATGGTGACTCAGTCACCCCATTCTGACAAATCCTTTTTATTCTTTGCATTTAATAACTAGGGAGACAGATTTTTTTAAAAGGTCAGATGTCATACACTGGAGCCTTATCTTCTGCTGTCAAAGCTGGTAGTGTTGTCAGGGCTTCTCCATGTTCTGAATTGTGGTGCAGGGTTACCATTTCATACTGTGTACATTGTCCTCTCTTGGAATTGTGACACCTTTTATTTGGAATGTCTTACATGGCAAGTGACACCAATGTGTGTCATTATCACATTTCTATTTGGTGTTTCACTGTGTAATATCATTTTTACCTCCAAAGTTTACATACCTTGATAAAAGTATTCCATCAATTAAGTTAGGGAAGAATACATAGTTAAGAAGTGGCTAAGTATATTGAGTAACTGCTGTAAAACAATATTCCATATTCTTGGGAATCCCATTTAACTAGCGTTTTACTGGATTCTCAAGCATTAAAAGGACAATTTTGCTTTAAAATATCTTACTAAGTTTGTGTAATATGCTTGCATGTTTTTCTGGTTTGGTTTGTTTTCTATCTGAAAATGAGAAATTATTTGCCAGAAAGAAAAATTACTTAGCATGATAATGAGAAACAACTAATTCCAGGTATTGTATCCAAATGCATCAGAAGTAAATGTGTTTTGATTCTACATTTGTTGTTGAACAATTACCTGATTAATGAGATCAAACCAAACCCTCCTTCACAGAGCTCCAAAAGATAAGAAAGTCTGTATTTCTAGTTTTTTATTCAAGAAAATCACAGTCAAAATAAACACACAGTATGAAGAAAGTATGCAAAAGGTGTTATCTGAGTTACAGAATTACCTCATAACATAAAATTAACAGAAAAAAATTATGCCTGTACATATACTGAAGTGTCAAGTAGTGACACGTCTCAGTTCACATCATAAACAAATATTCTATGACACAAATTATGCCTTTTCTCAAAGTTTTCATATTTGATAATCCCACAAAATAGGACTGTTACAGGGTGGGGGGAAAAAAAAAAAAAAAGCATAATCAAAACAAAATGGATATCTAAAATCACCAAATAACAGATAACCAGTCTGAAATTCTATTTTAATAGTAGCAAGATGTACCTTACTACTAACCCCCTTCATCTACCCCCAAGAAACTAACCTTAATAGATGTCTCTGAGTCATCAGCAGTCCTCCCCCTTGTCTTGCCAGTTACCCCACACAAAGAAACTGAAAGGAGCTATCATCTCCAGTGACAAGCCTTGTTTTGAATTTCATTACACACAAATTGGAATCTCCTAAACATTTCAGATCATTCAGAGTCCTGAAGAGCAAGGGTTTTTGATGCTGAAATAGTTCTACCATTACTTTAATCTTGAGTCAAACTGTAGGTTGCCATTACTTGAAAGTCACAGTGATGAAAAACGGGATTTTTTTACTCTTTTTTAACAGCTGCAGCTTGCAAACTTATTATTATTTTTGAATTCCATTTAGCATGTGAAAAATATCCTTTTTTTAGGCAGACTTTCTATCTACTCTCAATATAATCAACTTTATCTACTGCAATTATCAATTTCTTAATAAGTTTCTGTAAGAACATTATTCTCCTTAAAAGTCAATTGATATAATTTTCACTGCTTTCCAATTCCCACTGATTAAAAAGGTCAAAGTGTATTTTTTATTTTTAAAGCGCTACTCTTTCCCATTAATTTTTTAAAACCCTGCAGGAAACAAAAAACTCATTAGAACTGAGGTCATGTTTTGAATTCATGACAGACAAGCTTCAAAAAAAAAATTTTCTTTTTCTTTCTAAGCAACTATCTGACTGTGAAAGGTCACTTTTTAGATCACCAGCTTCTAGAAGCTTTGAAGACTGTTTTTGGGCTTTTTTTTGGTTTCTTCTTTGCTTCTGCTATTGCATCCTGAAGATGGTAAAGTTATCCTACGAAGACATTTGTACTTGTGGCAGGAGTATAGAAGACACTGTTTTAGAAATGCCACTAAATTAAAAGAAATCCCTTGGGGAAAAGCATGCAGCTTTTTCTCTGTATGCAAATTCAGGATATCAAAGAACTAAAACTCTGTAAATGTTTCACGTGGGCAAACTATTCAGAGTCTAAATATAAGTAAATGCCCGGGTTAGCGTTTGGCTTTGAGACCTGGGGCACAAGACCATGCTAAAGCAAAATAATTCTATTTTTAACATTAATTCATGTAGGAATGACAGAATCAAAAAGCAATAAACGAATTGTGCAACACTTTTATTACTGAAGTTTCAATGATCAAAAAACATGCATACTCTCCCTTCCCCGGCTGAAAGTAACTTCAAAACACCACAAACGTGGTAAATAGATACTAGATTAGACTCAGCAGAACGTTTCGTGAACATCAATAGTAGACTTCAACTTTCCATTACACTAAAACAGCTTTAAATTATTTTTCATGGCCAAAACAGTAAGAAAAAAAATGTGATTCAGAAGAACATCACAGTGTTTCAGTGGAGTATTGTTTGTGAATACAAAGAAGGATTCACCTAAAAATATGTATTTTACATCACAAAATCATAGAATTGTGTGGGTACAAAGGTTCCTT
Organism: Formicarius rufipectus; assembly: GCA_013399695.1. NCBI lineage: Eukaryota > Metazoa > Chordata > Aves > Passeriformes > Formicariidae > Formicarius > Formicarius rufipectus. Next base: position 733,460 of record VXAU01001551.1, on the reverse strand, counting down.
TTTGATCCTCTCCTGTCCTGACTCTAGATACACTTGAACCAGACAAATATTCTAAATCAGACAATCAAGAGAATAGATAATTAAAGATTTTACATTTCATGTTTACATATTTCCATACATTAAGCTGTATAACTTTTTAACAGAGTGATCCCCATCTGATCTTTGAAAAATATTAGGAAAGAGCAGGTCTGTTCCTGATAATATGAATTTTTTTTTAAAAAGAAGCATGCAAGGAGAGAAAATACTTTCCTACATATACCCAAAAGAGAAAAAAAAAAAAAAAAGGAGGAAAAAAAAAAAGAAAATGAAAAAAGTGAATTGAAAAATTATTTCAAATCAAATTTTCATCAATCCCTTGCAGGTTTTAAAGTAGTTTTTTACTAAAAATGCCTCTCTGGATGAATGAATCCTCTGCAACTGCATCAGTGGGTTTAGAGGTTGTTTAGGATTGGAGTTTTTTTCCCTTTTTTTCTAACAATAATTTCCCAGTGTTCATTTTAAATGAACAGAAGTATTCAGGAGATTGAAGTAGAAGGGAAGTATTTTGCTGTGTCACAGCCAACCACTCAGCACCTTACAGAATCAAACATCAAATTAATTTATTTGATTATTGAGCCTGTCATTTTGAAAAGAAAAACTTTATATAAATCCTCATGTCTAGATCATCTAGTAATATTCTCTGACACAGCCAACTATGAAACAACCTTGGAGAGGACTAAAGTCACCTCATTGTTTCCATATTAATATTATTTTCTTTTTCTCTATGTGCCACTCTGCTGTTTTACATTGAAATTTGTCTCTGTCAGGTCCAAAAGAGCACCTCCAGCCCTGCCTGTCTCTGACCCTCCTCTGGGGTTCTCCTTACCACCTCCAGCCCTGGGACCATCAGCTCCTGCCCCAGCAGTGCCGCAGCAGGGCTGGTCTCCAGCTCCCCACAGCCCTGCCCTGCCCAGACATGGCCCCTCTGAGTCGGGACCACCCACATGCCCACATCCCAGTCCAGCCTTGGCCCATCCCCATCCTCATGGAGGTCCCAGTGCCCAGGGCTGGGGCTGCCCTGGTGTCCCTCACTGCCCTGCTCCTGGCTGCGGGTGTTCCAGGTTGCCGGACCTTGCTGCCCACGATGTGCCCACAGCACTCCCGAACCCTGTGATACCCAATGTTTTCCATCAGTTCTCCTTGTCTGTAATTTTTGTGTCTACAACACATTTCTTGGACTGTGCCAAGCCCGATGGTCACTTTCAGCTTCTGTGTGGCACTGATCTTTTCCCCATTCAAGTAACTTGTTTTTAGCATTGTTGCTTAGTATTTAAAAGAAATGAATTAATACAATACAATCTCAGAAACTGAGCCTATTTTAACCCAAGTCATTACTGCCTGGACAGGAGTTTTCCTTCCATTACTAATTTAAAGTATTTTTCTGTAATTATCTAATATATTCTCCTTTCTGCCTCCATTCTCTTTTTTCTATTTTTTTTTTTGTGCCCCACATAGCTGCAAAGAGGAATATACAAGCCTATATAAATGTTGAAAGTGTGTTTCACTGCATTGTTGATGCCCGACAATCCTTTCCCCTCCCAATTCTTAGCCCTTACCAAAAAAAACCCCAACAAACCAAAACAAAGAAATCACAAATGAAGTTTCCTTTAAAAGTAATTTTTAAAAGAAGAAGGGAAGTGCTTGATTTCTTTTAAGTGAATCAACTTCTTTTAAGGATTTATATAAGGATCTTAGTATTTCTTGTTTTCCTAGTATAGTCAGTGAGATTTGAAGGCTCTTCTAGAGGAAGCTTCATTTGCACCAGGCTCCTGTTCTGGAGCACTCTATGGAGGAGTGATCCCTTGCTAAGTGTTAATGCAGCCTGCTGAGAATAGGTTTTTTCTTTCCTCACACCCTCACTGTTTTCCAGTCAGCCCCTGGTTATAAAGTTGATGAAAGCCATGAAGGGAATTTCAATATGAATCACAATTTATGTTCATGTAAAGACTGAAAGCTCTAATTTTATGAGACTACTACTTTCAAGTCTTTGGGAGACATAAAAACTTTATAGAGGAACCTTAGATATATCCATAGAGAAATTAAAAATAAAACAAGTGTATATTAGAGTTTTTCTATTTACTCAGCAACCATTTGAGGGCTCATTAATCCACCTATAACTCGCATGGCCTCTGTCCTGTCAGAAAGGTTTCTCCTTAATGCAGAACTCCTTCCATGAAGTTTTGTTCCTGCCTTCAGTTGTGCCTCAGACCTCAGCCATAGTTCATTCACACCTGCAGGTTCCTTATTTTAAAGGACAAGGTGTCACTAAGTGTCTTTAACATGAAACTCTCTTTGAATCCTGTTAGAGTACTCCTCTGTGGTTAGGTCCACCCACTATATGACCAGCCCTTCACCCTTCCCGGATAACGTGCAGATCAGCTCATTAGGTTATCTCTGTCAACAAAGGATCTCATATACAGAACTGAGTTCATTCTGCATGGCAGGATAAAAGGAATTTTATGGAAATGAATGGAAATTATAAGAAACATATGCCACATTATGTTTTTTTTTAAGCTATAGTATACTAACAGACACTGTCAATACTCATAGCACTGAAGAGGACTTAAATAACCAAGGTTTCCCTTTGTGTTTATATAACACTTGTTCTCACTAGTGCCTATTTAGTGTAGTCTTTTCTGTTGTGTTTGAATTAGATTTTCGGGATAGTTTTTAGGGAATAAATTTTAGGACATAATTTGTACTCAGGAAGTAAGGATCAATAAGCATTAGACAAGAATTTAACATATCAATTTAACATATAAATTAAATATATATAGATTTTGAAAAGGGCATTTCTTCAAGATGTTTAAATGCAATTCATTTCAATTTGATCACAAAAACATTAATGAACAAATTCACATGCATCAAGTACTTATTCACGCTTAAGAAACCACTATGAACAGTCAGAGCTTGGGATCGACATGACTGCAGCAGTTTTTGTTTGTCCGTTTCATGATCATAAAAATGTTCTGCCCCTAAAGATATCTCTGAAATCTCTAATTATTCACAGGAAGCTTACTGTACAGAATTTGATCCTTCAACTTTGTATTAACATTTATGTGGGGGAAGAAACCCCATCAAAGTTCAGAAGACAACGTAGTTTATGGAAAAAAACAAAAAACCAGTAAAAAACACCAAAAAAACTATTCAGAATGTGCTTAGAATGCATTTTAGAATAAAAGATGTTAATGCACTGATCTTTTGTACACCATGCAAGGATCAGTATATAGAACTGGTTTTCATCAAAAAGTCTACTTGTTAATAGCACTGCGGAATGTAATGAGTATCACTGCACCAGACACTGCTCTTCAGAAACAGGTAATTGTTTTTCTTCTATTTCTGTCAAGGTCTTTGATAAGATTTTCTTTTCTATGAATAAATAAATATAAGTTTTTTCAGTGTATTCCACAATAATATCCATGGCATTGGTAAAAAGTTACATTCTTATCTGTGTATGGAAGGAAGGCAAAAAAAGTGAAATTTGAGCCTAACAAATTGGGTAGATAAGGATTAGAATCACTTTAGAAAAAATAATACTCCTGAGGAGTATACACAAAAATACTACACCTGTTCTATTTTTCACATTCATGCAAAGTCTAGAACTTGCTTACATGAAAACTATACTTACACTGTCAGACTATGTTATTAGATTTACAGTGATGATTTTAGAAAAATTAAGAAAAATGAAAATACATGCAAGTCTAATATGTTGCTATTTATTTACACCTTCCTTTAAGAAATCTGTTTTGACAGTAAATAGTATTTATTGATTTTTATGTGTCCTTTGTTCTTGGCTCAAGCCATGTTTTCCAGATCAGGTTATTTTCTAAATACATGAGCCTGTCAATCACACCACAGGGACTATTACTAAGCAAGTTGACATCCAACTTAGTGATATTCACATACACAATACCTCTGTCCCAGACAAGCCTTCCCTTCAGGGTACACTTACAGCTTTCATTCAGTTATTCTTGTTGCTCAGCCTCTTTCATACACAAGCACTTAAGATTTAAATAATTAATCAGTTATTAAAAAAACAAAACAAAACCAACAAAACAAAACCAAAACAAACAAAAAACCCAAAAAAACAGTAGGAGGCAATTTGCATAGTAACTAAAGGGGCATGACATTAAAACACCACCTTTAAAAAGAATAAATACTTATTAAATACTCTAACAATTAGAGATCATCACTGAATTCAGCCTCAATTCAACAGGATGATTATCTCGTTCAGATCTGCTTGTGTCTACCTTTACTTTACCTGGTATCTGAGTACTTTTTATGCTCCTGGCATTCAATTTTGCGCTTTCCCTTTTGATTTTTAATTCTTCTGTTTTTAGATGCCAGTAATGCCTTTAAACATAACTTTTCAGGCAGTCCATGTGCAAAACACACAACATGCTTCAGAAAATGATTATGGCACAATGTGCAAACAGACCCTGAAACCATGTCAAAGGTAACCTTCAGCCCTATTGTCCTTAGGCAGCAGTCAAGAAATGTCTGATGCTCATACATACAAAATAGAGTCAGTTCTGACTAAGAGGATTTGAATGTGATTCCTAGGTTACCAAGAAGAACAAAGATACATGGTATAAATAGGAGGAATACATGAAAGCAATCAACTTAAGGAAATATGACATTTCATGTTCCTGCATCAATGGGTCAAAATTACTGCTTTATGTGGCATATAGAGTACACCAAGATGAGCTAAAGGATGAAAATACCAGTGGCTTGAACCAGAAGCCCTTTTTCTTTTTTCTTTTTTCTTTTCTTTTCTTTTCTTTTCTTTTCTTTTCTTTTCTTTTCTTTTCTTTTCTTTTCTTTTCTTTTCTTTTCTTTTCTTTTCTTTTTCTTTACTTTTTTCTTTTCTTTTTTCTTTTTTACATTGCAACTGGTATACCTAATGTTTTGCATGGTTTGAGTATTGTTTTGAAAACACTACACACATGAAATACATGGAATAAAACAAACCAAAGCATGGTCAAATCTACAGAAAGAAAATTAATCACACTGTTTCAGAGGTGTCCTTTCATCTTTTACAAGCTTTATATTCACGATCACTTTGATTGCACTGAGGAATCATCTTTTCAGGGATGTACATGAACTACCTAGCACCACAAGAAGACAACATAAAGAATACGACAATGTTAAAGTAGTGTCTTTCAGAAAAAGTGACAGAAGATGCAGATAATAAAAGAATCTGATGACCACATTTCAGCCAAGCTCTATATCAAAGAACTACTTTCTACAAACCTGGGTTACACAGTTTCTGATACTGTCATCACTGATTTTAGAGATACTGTGAATTTATTTTTATTGTACGGGCATATCTGAGAATGGGACTCTAATCTATTCCTTTCATGCTTTTTCTGAACTTCAGGCTGCAAAACACCATTCCCATTCTCTTGCACATGCCAGTTCTAATGCTTATGTGACAGTAGGTAAAATAGATGAGTTTATGTTAAAGTTTACAATTATGATTTGCAAAAACTGCTTTCAATCCGATATCTGAAATGTCTTCTGCCAGTCCACAGCTACATGCTTGCTGGAACAGATTAAGGGAAGGAACTTTACCTCTGATTTACTCATCACACAGTTCAAGGCAAGCACTCTTTGATTCCCATCCTACGTCCTAGCCTCTCATTAAAAGGGAAATGGGAGAAGGAAAATTTCAGTGATCAAAGATTGTTGCAGATATTTCAAAGTCTGCAAGCACTTCATATGATCTTAAATTTCCATACAAAATGATGACCAAGCTATAACTTCTAATTAAAACTGAATATAATAAAAATCGCACAAAAAGCCCCCAAAGCCAAAACAGAATAAACAAACAAAAAAAAACAACCAAGAACAAATCAACCAATCAACAACAAAAAAAAACAAACCCTAAAAGTAAACCAACCAACCAAGCAAAAAGAATATGGAAAAATAGAGCAATTATTGCTTGCTGAAAGAACTGAGAATCTGGAGTAATAGTCTTACATGAGACCTCACTCTTACATTTCAGGATGAGGGAATCAGGTTTTTTTTGTTTGGTTGGTTGGTGGTTGTTTGTTTGTTTGTTTGTTTTGTTTGTTTTTTTTTTTTCCCCGGGTTTTTTTTCCCCCTAAGCTAAACTGTAAATAGTGTTCAATATGTTCCTTAAGCACTCATATTTTTGGTTGATTCCAAATAGGGAATACTTGTTGGCATACAGTAATTTCTTGGTCTTACAAGGTAACAAATTGTTATCTTCAGTACTAGTGTTAGATATTTCAATATCTATTTCTTCAATATTTCTAGTGCTACTTTAGTTAGGAAATTCATTTTATAGGACAGAAAAGAGCCAGTGCCCTAGGGAAACATCCATGCAAGAAGAAATTTCTTGTAACAGCTGCTCTTAGAAATGTTTGACCTTATTTTGACTGTAACCAAAATTAGGGAACTGTGTAAAAGTGGGGGGAAGAAAAGTGTGAAAGTAGCATAGGAAGAAATTAACATTACACTCAATAGATTCTTCACTACTTCTCTGTTATTTTGGCTCTTAGAATCATCAGTGTTTTAAAGGCCAGTATTTTAATAATCACTGTATCTGCAAACCATATATTCTGCTAAGCAATATTATCCTATTCATAAAGATAAAAATGTAAGATTATAATTTAGGCTCACAAGAGATATAACAGTTGTTTGGTTTTTTTGGGGTTTTTTGTTTGTTTGGTTGGTTTGTTTTGTTGGGTTTTTTTGTTTGGTTTTTGGTTGATTGGTTTTTTGTTTTTTTTTTTTGTTTGTTTTGGGTTTTTTGTTTTGTTTGTTTTTTGGTTTTGTTTTTTTTTTTTTTAACTAGTCCTTATTTTCTAAAGCAATTTGCTTTTTATATATATATCAGAGGATGTTCATGAAGGAATTACATAGTCATACTTGCAATTTCTCAAAATTTTGTATTTTCTTAATCTTTCTCCCTTCCAGTAGCTGAAGAGAGTCCACAAAAAAAAGATGGAGAGGGACTGTTTCCAATAGCATGTAGTGATGAATGGTTTCAAACTGAAAGACAGTAAGTTTATATTAGATATTAGAAAAAAGTTGTTTACTGAGGGTGGTGAGGCACTGAAACACTGCCCAGAGAAGATGTGGATGCCCGATCCCTGGCAGTTTTCAAGGTCAGGTTGGATGGGGCTCTGAGTAACCTGGTCTACTGAAAGGTGACCCTGCATATGGCAGGGAGGTTGGAACTAAATGATCTTTATGATCCCTTCCAACTCAAGCCATTCTATGAATTTATGACTATATGATTTTTCTCATCCTGTCTTCTCTTTACTTCTTCTCATAAATAGAAAATTGCATAGATGATACATTAGAATTTCTAAAGCAGTATGTCTCTACATATTATTTCCCTACAACATCAATTTAATTTCCCTCAGGAAGGGTGTATCAAATCATGCATTATGAGTACTGCCTTGAGAAAAAAATTAAAATGTGGAAAGCGTAAAATGCCACCAATTTAGAACTTCTGTTGTGACTGGTCTTTTAATATTTCTAAATGTAAATTTTCCTCATTAAGATGCCATAGAACGTGTTTCCAGATATGGGAATTTTAATATAGTCTCCTTATAGGCACCATCTTTTGACAGATACAAAGGTGCAGGCAATTTGTCCTTGATGATTCAGCTATATAGGTAACTGATTACCAGACTGAGATACTTCTTTGTTGGAGTGATTTGCTTCCTGTTATGATCTTTGCAAATGATAGTGTCAAGTTATTAAAATAAGGACCTTCTCTTCAATAGGAGATGTTGCCTTTTAAGGAAAGCAGTCTGAAGGTGAAAACTGGATGACTTAAATTGAAAGGTGAAAGTCCTATTGATTTAAACAGCATGAGGATTTCATCACGAATGTGAGAAAAATTTGTCACACAGGTGACATATATTAAATGCAGTATATTTTATATTTTATATATATATTAAATGCAGTTATGAAGTAGAAATAATAATTCCAGTTCTGTGTTATTTTAGCAGGCATGCACAATATATTTTCTTTCTTCCCTATAAAGTTTCTCTTTCATCAGCCTGCATTTGAAGCAAATCTCTGGAATATTTTCTCATAAATTCTGTCCATGTTCATATCCTCTATGAAGGTCATAAGAGGGTAAACTATAGAGTTCTAATAAAATTATCACCTATGAAGACAGATTTTTAATAATTTTTTTTTTTTTTACATTTTTGAAGGTGCCTAAGAGATAAAAGAAATCACAAGAGTCATAGAAAAGCAGAAGGCTAGCTATATTTTATTCTCTTATCACTTGCAGGCATGACTATCTGGCCTCATTAGGCATGCAAAAAATCATTAAAGTTGCTTGCATTCCAAACTGAGCCTTGACTAGCATCACAGGAAAAACCTCAAATATACATTGGGAGAGGAGGAGCTGGAGAGCAGCATTCCAGAAGGGGATCTGGGGGTGTTGCTTGAGAGCAGGCTCCGCAGGAGTCAGAAGGGTGCCAAGGCAGCCAAGAGGGAAAACAATATCCCAGGGTGCACCAAACACAGCATAACCAGCCAGGCCAAAGGGACGGCTATCCCACTGTATTCAGCACTGGTGAGACCTCACCTTGAGTACTGTACAGTTCTGGGCCCCATGATTTAAGAATGTGAAGGTCCTTGAGTGTATCCAGAGGAAAACTGGCAACAGGGCTCAAATAAATGACTGTCCATACATTTTTCATAAAGGCCCCAGTTTTCTTTCCAGCTAAAATAACCAAGCAATTTAAACCCTCCATTTCTGACAAACAGCAGAAACTTACATGCACTCAGATAAGTGATTAAAATAGTCTTTCTTTACGAACAGATTTATAGCATTTGCAAATAAAGATGGGACCATTTCTGAAAGAAAAAGTGGTGAGTGGAGACCATGTGCATATACACAAGCAGATAAAAAAAGTCATGAGCTCTGAGCAGGCAGATTGCAAGCTGGAAGCTGTACTGTGCCTTCATTACGAGGTGTGAGGGCAAAACCATCCCGAAGTTTCTGGATTTGTTGGTGCCAATCTGATGGTACCCTGATGATACTCTAACAGTTCTTAATCTCATGCATAATAGAAGGGAAGCTCTTTCTTTCTTCATACTTTTAATAATTTCTATGCCATGAACAGAAGTTTCAGTTACAGATATGGGCAACCATTGCACTGGATAAACCACATATCAGAAAGACGGTTCTGTCCTAAGAGACTTTATGATGTCAGTTGGATCAGAGATACTGGCTGTGGTTTTATGGAGTAAAGCAATTATTCTCCTATCACTCTACTACTATGAAAAAACAGTTTTGCCCTATTTGTCAACCTCTAACCCACATTAGAAGAAAAGAGAAATTTTTTGCTTCTTTGAGAAGTCATCAATTGAAGCAATGTAATTTCTCCCAAGAGCAAGGGAAAAGTAGAGATGAAATTAGGACCTTATGAGTCATAGCTTGTTCTCTCTTCTATTTTGGGAGTACAACATCTGTAAGCTACCCTTTATTCAAGGGTATTCAGAATTGAATTCCTTATATTTTTATCAAGGACTAATCCAAGTCCTTGATTAAAACCAATTAAGAATCTAGGGCAGAATGTGTGTTTGATTCCTTCTATTTCATACAGTAAAATAAGAATGGAAGATAGAGACAGAGAGATTCTTTTGGTTGCTGGTCTTGCGGTCTTTTTTCCCCTCTGTCCAAGAGAAAAAGAATTCTGTTGATATTTCTTTGGTAAAATGAAAATGATACAGGAGTTAAGAAGCTTTACAGTCAAATCTCCTAGAAGTTTACACTAACTAAGTCATCTGTATCAAAGACAGAAAGCCTTGATGGCAGTATTTCTCCCTAGAAGATTCTCAGCAGAAGAAAAGTTTCACTGATTATGTCTTCCTAGGGACTAATGAAATCCCACTGAAAGTATATGGGCATGAAATTTTTTCATGATTAATTAGTCTCAGTGTGGTACTTGGTTCTGGTCTAGGCAACCTGTGTAAATCAATGTATTATTTGTTACCCTTTTACTTGTCTGAAACACCTTCTGAAAGAAACTCAGCTAGTCATTATGGATGAGATAATAACAGAAACATAAAGGAGTTAGGTGCCTACTTACTATTAAAATGCAAAAATATTTCCACAAAGCACCAATGTTTACAATCAGACATTATTTCTTTTACATGGAACACAAATGAAATGTGAAAATTCATACTTAAAATAATGTTTCAAAAATAGTCACACACCTGCATAAATGTTAAACATTGATTTAACATTTCTAGCAGAAATGAAAACACAAATTTATTCATTATACCTACAGATTTGGTTTTGATTTTCTTTACATGTCTAAGATCTGACTTTATGCAAATTAAGATTGTATCAGTGAAGAAACTTATGTTCTTTCTGGTTTTATTGTGTTCTCTTAAGTTCTGCTGAAGTATTTATTTTTACCCTTTTCCAGATCCCAAAGAGGGGGTACTTAGTTTTAGGCAAAATGCCTAATACAGTCCAGACTGTGTGATAAATGGGTAGAATAAAACCCAGAGAATGTTGGAATTTTTTTCTTCCCAGTTTTTCAACAGTAATTTTATTACATCCTGTATTGCTACGCATTCTCCTAATCAGTGTAAGCTTTAAATGAACCAGTGCTCTTGCAGGAGACTTGGCACTAACGAGAGCCAAAGAACACATTATTTTGGTTCCCTAAATGGAAATCCTAATTTTCAATTAGAAAGAAGAAGTGGAAAGATGAAAATGGATGGCCTTTCTCAGCTGCTAACCTTTACTGGCAGATATCTATTGAAGAACACACTTAACATCCATCACCAGAAAAGCTTTATTCATTCAAGATTCTCACAGAATCTCGGAGAGGCTTCTGGAGCTACTAAAGCAAAATAACTACTTGTCTTTTCTAAAATGGAAACCTCAAATCGCACTGAAAGGATATTTTTAGCTCTGTATACTGTATACCCATATACTGTATGAACAGGTAATGTAAAACAATAAATGCATTTTGATCCTTCAGTATCTGCCAGTCTGTGACTGCAAGGAAATACATGGGAGATATGAAATAATTCAGGAACAAATGGATTTTCTTTGTGCTTTCCTTCCAAGACTACATATCCTTAGCTGGTGCAATCATACAACTTTTAACTCTATGAACACTGCACAATGCTCTCCTGACTCCTTGCAAGTACCATAATGACATTAACCAGCTGCCTCACACACACTTTTGGCACTCTGATTACGTTAGCAGGCTCATTTCCAAGGAATGGTTAGATTAAGTTATTGACACTTTTTTTTTTTAAATTCTAATTTTTGTATGAAATATGCAACCCCCTGTAATTATGGAGCATTTCCTACCAAATGAAAAATTTAACATGCATTTCTATTAGTCAGGTAGAACATTCATAATAACACTGAAAGCATGTCTCTCACAGTATCTTTCTGGACAGCTGAATAAACACCTCATGCAGTGGGCGAGCAACTGGCTCATGGGTCATGTGCAAAGGTTTATTAGTAAATGGCTTACATCATACATGGGGTTCCATCTTTCACCCAGTGCTCTTCAACATCTTTATAAAAACTTGGATGCTGGACTTGAAGGTATACTAAGTAAGCAGGGAATGACATGAAGCTCTTTAGTTTGGATAATAGGCACTGGAACAGGCTTCCCAGGAAAGTGGTCACAGCACCAAGCCTGACAGAGTTCAAGAAGCACTTGGGCAACATTCTCAGGCACATAATGCTATTCTTGGAGCACCCTGTGAAAGACCAAGAATTGGACTTCAATGATCTTTGTGGGTCCCTTCCAATATTATGATTCTATGAGGCAGTTTTGAGAAGACGATAAAAAACTCTGTTTAAAAACACAGACAACAAGGTTGGTAGCTTCTTGTGAAATACCAGGATAAAATACATTTAAATCTTGAATCATTTGAGTTAACTAGTAAATATTTTGTTGACTTCAGCGTACTCAGAACTTCATTCACAGGTTTTTTTCTACTTCATCCATGGTTCTTTTTCCTATATAAGCTCAATATAAACAATCTATGTATTATCACATCATCATTGCATTTCAGACTGATGCCCTACATTATATAATGTTATACAGCAGCATTCTAAAACTTTCATCTTCTTTTGAATAACATAAAGTCAAGAGTAAGGTTTCAGATTTTGGTGAATAAAATCTTCATGATTCAAGCTGACAACAGAACTTATGTATAGCAAAACGAATTTTAAAAAGAATTTAAAAAAGCAAAAAATAGACATTGTGGACAAAATCCAAGAGAACCCTTAAAATGAGCTTGAGAACTGGGCCCATGCAAACCCAAAGAGATGCAACAAGCCCAGGTGCAAGGTGTTGCACCTGGGTCAGGGCAATCCCAGACATTAATACAGACTGGGAAAAGAACTCATTGAAAGCAACTTTGCAGAGAAGGACTTAAAGAGGTTCAGGTGGACAAAAAGCTGGCCATGAGTAAGCCATGTGGTGCTGCAGCCCAAAAAGCCAACTCTGTCTTAGACTGCATCAAAAGACCTGTGACCAAAAGGTTAAGGGAGGTGATTCTGCCACTCTGCTGCAAGACTCTAGCTGGAGTTCTGTGTCCAGCTCTGGGGTCCCCAGCACAGGAAGGATGTAGGTCTGCTTGAGTGCATCCAGAGGAGGGCCATGAAGATGCTCAGAGAGCTGGAGCACCCCTCCTGTGAAGACTGGCTGAGAATGTTGGGGTTGTTTGGCCTGGAGAACAGAAGGCTCTGGGGAGGCCTCATTGCAGCCTTCCAGTACCTAAATGGGCCTAAAAAATAGGGAGACTTTTTATATGGGCAGGTAGTGATAAGACAAGGAGGAACAGTTACAAACCAAGAGAGACTTAGATTAGATGTTGGGAAGAAATTCTTTACTCAGAGGGTTGTGAAGCACAGGACAGGTTTGTCCAGAAAGCTATGACTGCCTCACAAAAATAGGGAATACAGATTCAACATTTCTTCACATAATACTCAGAAAAAAAAATTATAAAAACACGCCTTTTGTATAAACTGGTTAACTATGGAATTGTCAAAAAAATTATATGACTTATGCATATATAAAAAAAAAATCTTAATACTAAAATATAACATGAAAACAGAATTCTGACCATCAGTCGATGTGACAACAATTCACATTCAGAAATCTTATGAAATAAGCTTTCAATTACATCAAAATATACCGCACAAAAATAAGTCTAAATGTTTGTGAGTTTCAAAAGAGCTACAGAGATTTGAACAAGTTATAGTTACTATACCAACATGTTTAGTATTTTTACTGCAGTTTGTTTTTACAGGCAACTCTAGAGAATGTTTTGAAAAATAGCTTTTTGGTTTGTAAGACCATAAATGACTTTACCTCATTTTTAAAACTGAATGCAACAGTTTTGTATCAACACATGCAGCATTTTGTGCATTTGATTATTCCTTTGGAAGTAGCTAATGCTTGAATTCACACTGTTTTTCGAAGGATCAACAGCTGATGGGTATTCTTCACATATTTATTATAAAGATATAGAAGCCCTCACTGCTGTCCATTTAAAGTTAAGGTACTCTATCCATATTTGAACATCAGTATAAGAAGTTGTCCCAAAGAGACAGAACAAGTAACAGTTACTCCTAATTTATGAAGATGTTCATTAAATCAGGATACTTTTCTTGCACTGCCAAAACCTAGTCTAAGTACAGAATTTCAAAACACAGATCTCTAATTCTTTCACATACAGTAGGCTCAAAGTAGTTAAAATAATATATTACAAATCTTCGTTAACACAGAACGTTCTTAAAGAATGTCTGCTCAGAATGATGTACAACCATCAGTATGCCCAGTGAATTGCCAAATCTCAGTGAGTTACCTAAAAATCATGCCAATTTTTTTTTTATTTTGCAAAGTTGGGAATCTTTTTGTTCTGTTTTACTATACAGGCTATGATAAAAATTATTTTTTGAGACTATACTTTACGAGCTTAGTCCACTGGATAAACCCATTAAGCCTGGAAGAAGCAGTATTTGGCGCATTTAGGTAAGAGGAACTCTGTCATTTCTTGCTGAATTCCACTTTCAACATTCCAAGAATGCCCATACTAACATTCTTGCCCCCGATTACAGAATCATGAAGTTACATAGATTCAGATGGTGTAAAAATAGGTCAAATAAGCACAGAACAATCTGTGTAAGTGCATTTGTGGTTCTAAGACACAATCACAGTGGTACACCGTGCTCACTTGACAAAAGAAATATACCTGCTTTTAGAAACTCTATGAATGTACACAAAGCTTCTGATGACACTGTAACTTATGTACTTGTTGCTTCTGATGTTTGAAATGGAAGATGTAGTGACATGACAGTCAAAAAACAATCGCATATGGATAGAGTTTATGGACTGCATTTGCACAAATACAATTTCTGTGACTTAATAATAGATTTAAAATGAGAGAAAAATATAAGATTTAACAAAAAAAAATTATCAAATATCACAACTCCAATGTCTAGAAAAACATGTCATTAGCAATGGCATTAAGACTTGGTGTAATTTCTGGGAACTTAGGAGTTACACTGAAGGAGAAAATCAGCAATGTAAACTGACATTAGCTAATACAATTATTAGCCAACTGAGAAGACAAGCTAGGGACATGGCCATGAAATCTGCATGAAGCTTAGGGATGTAGGTGAGGGGAGTGAAGTTTGTATTGGCTTCAACAATGCAAATGTCACAATAAGCTTATTGAGCTTAAATAAACCTCCTTCCTTGTGTAAGCATGAAACTGTGATTTACTTAGCACACTCCAGATTCTGGGTCATTCCCATGTTGTGCTATCTCTGACCTTTTCTACCAGGACATCACCTTAAGTTTCCTGTGGAAATTAAGTGGAAACAGAGGATGGCTATCTGGAGGCACAAAGGGAACAGATACCTGCATATCAACAGTGTAATTCTGTAATTCTGTACAACGATTACACTACTGAAGACAAAATTCAACTTTGTAGAGTATTGTAGACTGCCAACATGAACCAACCTGGCTCAGGAGGTCATATACTGCTTGCTAGATTTGATTACAACTGAACAGGACAGGACAGGAAGGACAGGTCAGGACTGAATAGAATAGAATAGAATAGAATAGAATAGAATAGAATAGAATAGAATAGAATAAACATAGCTCAATTGGAAGGGACTAATTGGAAGAGTCAGTCAAATCCTAAGCAGTTCATTTACAACATACACTGTTTCAGTGTTTTAACTTGCAAACAAGGTATTCAGTGAAATGAAACAAGCTAACATTCTCAGTAACTTGAAGGAGTATGAAGTCTCCTTGCAAACTGAAATCTTGATTTACATTGTACTGTCTAATATCATTACTTATAAAGAGCTATAATTGCATGTAGATATAATTTCTGCTAAAAGGAAGTACACCCTTTTCAGGCAGAGTACTCAAAATGGATGCTTATTGCCAAAAAGAAAGATAAATGAGAGATAGTCTATTCTTATCTGCATGATTTGGAATTCTAAGAGGAAGAAAATGCAAGGGGTCTTGGAAATGCTGACTAAATTTTACAGTTTTATCTCTGAGTGTGTCTCATTTTACTGCAGTAGATGTTTCATTTAACTCTGGCTTCCAAAATAGCTCAATCATATTTCTAGATTTCATCTGGGGTTTTGACTTTTCCTTTTTTCTGTAATAAGACTCTGGCTCATAAAAGCCTGATTCATATTTCTAGACATTATCTCTGGTTTTGTCTTTAATAGCTCACACAAGAACATCAACTTCATCTTTGAATATGCCAACTTTTCTTGAAGATTGCTTAAATTTTTCCCTTTAAAGTGTATGACTATTATTAAATTTAACTTCATTAAAAGTGCTAGGGCTCTGGGGCTTTGATTTTATTGTTTTGAGGTTTTGGTTTGGTATTTTGTTTTTCAGGGTTTTTTTGAGGGAGGGTGAGTTATCAGATTTAATTTTTACTGTAACACAAGCTTAACACAGATACAGCATATTGAAGTCTCACCATGAGACAGATGATTCAGGTCACGTCACTATAGAACAATACCAGACATAATCCCTCTTTTGTAATTTTCCTGTCTACATAATCCTAAAAAAGCACTAAAACAGCATTTACAGCTAGGTTGGAAAGGTGTTGTTACTTCTTAAAGAATATCCATGAAGACTTAGAATGTAGATAATGAAGAGAAATTAGTATCTAGAGGTATCTAGACCAAGTGAGTCACGTCACTCAAATCATCCCACTTCTTGTAATACTAGAACGCATTTCAAATTAGGATATCTATTTTACCTAATCATCCCCCTCTGATGAATTTCTATTATTTCTCCTAAATAATTCTCTAAATAGATTGGGAATTTTGAAAATTCAGCTCAACTGTTGAATAACTTAAATGTATTGTAAAAAAATGCTCTCATCCTACACAGTCCTCAAAGCATGTGGGGTGGGGAGACAGCTGGATTTAGTATTTCTGTGTGTTACAGTATTCAATTTTTCAAGATTTAGGAGCACTTCCCTGCACTGGGATAATTTAACAATTTCCTCTAGCTTCAGCAGTATCTTCAGTCATCATGGCAGTGACGTATAAGTAGGAAGAGAAACTGCTCAGCTGGGCCGAGGCAGGATCCTCACAAACCTTGAAGTGCAGAAGTAATTAAACACAGCACTGCAGCACTCCACTTTTCAAACAGTGCCCACTAGAATAGGTGAAAGAAAAAGCTAAATCTTTCCACTTTGTTGTCCCAAAAGGATCTTACCCATGGAAGGAATTTTCCTAAATGCAAACATGGCCTTCTAAATAACATCAACAACCCATATTATTGCTGCATGTATTGTTGGGGATCTAGAAATCTCAGGAAATTCCAGAAGTACTTAATTCAAGCAAAAGAGAGGGATAATTTTAAAGTTCTAAAGTCTTGAGCCCAGCTATCTGCTATTTGTCATGGTACTACTTCAACATGGAGAGAGAGATGAGGAAATTAATTCCAGAGCAGCTCTGCAGTCCTCTAAGAGAGGGAGTGTGCTGGAGTTACAGATAAATATTGTTCAGTGCTCAGTCTAAAGACTTATATTTCAGCCAGATGAAAGAAGATTGAGATAAATATATTTGTTTCTAGAATTCAGTTAAAATGGTTTCTAACCCTGAAGGTCACCATGTTACAGTTACATCAAAAGGAAAAAAATAAGAAGTGCTTTTTCTGACTAGGATGTGTGTCTTTCATTAACTTTAGGCTAGGATTTTCTAAAGTTATAGCCAGACTTTAGGGCAGTGGAACTAGGGACATTTATCCTAGTAAGAATATAAAGATGCTGTCCAGGTGTGTAGGTATGTGATCAGAAAAACTAAGGCAAAGTTGGAGCTGAATTTGGTGAGGAATATGAAGGATAATAAGAAGGGCTTCTACAGCCCATGTGGCTCAGAACAGTACATTGCTCAGAAAACAGATGCACTTACCATAGTAAATAAGATATAACTAGTGAAAAATGCCAAGGAAAAGACGGAGGTACTAGAAGAAATTTTCCCCTTCAGTTTTCACTATTAATCTCTCTTCCCACATCTGTCAAATCCCTGAACCTCCAGGCAGAGATTGGGGGAATTAAGGCCCTTCTGTTGTAGGAGATCAGTTTTCAGACCACCTGAGGAACCTGCACATGCAGAAGTCCATGGGACCCAATAAAATGCATCCCAGGGTCCTGAGGGAAATAACAGATGAAATCACTAAGCCAATTTCCACCATATTTGAAAACCCATAGGAAACAGAGGAAGGCCCCAGTGACTGAGGAAATACCACACCTGTTTTTAAGAAGGATATTAGGAGGACACTGGAAACTACTGATGAGTCAGCTTCACCACTGTGACTAATAATCTTGTGGAACATATCCTTATGGAAGTTATATGGAAGCATATGGAAGACAGAATTGTGATTAGAGACAGCATCACAGCTTCATCAAGGGCAAACCAAGCCTGGCTAATCTACAATTATGAATGGCCATCTACAATAATGTTATCCAGCAGTAGACAAGGAAAGAGAAATTGCTATCTACCTGGATGTTTCTGAGAAATTTTATAAGATTTCCCATAATATTGTTGCCACTAAATTGAAGAGATATGAGTTTGGTGGATGGGGTGTCAGATGGATAATGAACTGGTTGGATGGCCAGCTGCTCAAAAGTTGCAATCAACAGCTCAATGTCAAAGTAGAAACCAATAGCCAGTCCCTTAAAGGTCTGTATTGGGACTAATGTTACTTAACACCTTTATTAATGACCTAATAGTGGGATTAAGTGCACTATCAGGAAGTCTGTGGAGATCACAAAGATGAGTATTGTACTTGACATGCTAGAGGGAAGGGATGCCATGCAGAAGGACCTTGACAGACTTGAAAAGTGGATCACTGTGAATCTCAAGAATTTCAAGCAGGCCAAGTTCAAGGTCCTGAACCCACATTGGAGCAATCCCTAGTGTCAATACAGACTGGGGATGAATGGATTGAGACCAGGTCTGTGGAGAAGGGCCTGAGGATAATGGTGGATGAAAAAAATCAAACAAGAGCCAGGAATAAGGGGTTGCAGCCCAGAAAGCCCATATTCTGGGCTGCAACAAAAGCAGTGTGGCCAGCAGACTGAGGGTGGTGGTTCCTCCCCCCTACTCTGGTCTTATAAGACCCCACCTGGAGTATTGCGTTCAGCTCTGCAGTCCTGAGCACAAGAAAGGCACAGACCTGTAGGGTAGGTCCAGAGGAAAGCCACAAAACTCGTCTGAAAGTTGAATTGGGATTGTTCAACCTGGGAACAAAAATGCTCCTGGGAGACCTTATTAGGGTCTTTCAATGTACAAAGAGTGCTTATCAGAAAGATGGAGCGACTTTTAAGCAAGGCAGGCCTACACTGGCAGGACAAGGGGCAAAAGAAATCTTTTATGAAGAGGGTGGAACAGGTTGCCTGGAGAAGCTGTGGTCACCCCACTGTTGTCAGTGTTCCAGGTCAGGCTGGATGGAGCTTTGAGCAATCTGATGTAGTAACAGATGTCCCTACCCCTAGCAGCAAAGTTGGACTGGGTGGTCTTGGAAGGTCCCTTCCAATTCAAATCATTTGATGTTTCTATAATTTGTCTCTCTACCATCAGTGACTATCTATGCAGTGACTATCTAATATTTTTCTATCTATTGGTGCAAATGACACCACAGAGACAAAGATAATTTAATGTGCTTCAAAAACAGAACATTTATAGAGAGCATAACATTCAGCATTCACATCCATTCAAGTGACAATTTTCTAGAGGAAGGAAAGATATACATAAAGGGACTTCAGTAATTCAGCATTTGATCAATTCAATGCATATTCCTTCATCACAGGATGAGATAATAGTGATAGAACTACACCATCTGTCATTAACACCAGATTTGTAGGTGATCTCATATATGAACTTACAAATCAAATGCAATTGAAACACACCAGATTTATGGAAATATAACCTTCAATAATCCTAACCAGACGAAATGGATACAAATATTGTGAATCTTCAAATTGTGCATCATAATAATTATACTATTTTTTTAACTTTTATGAATAATCATGTGTGTTTTCCACATGGCTGTTTATGTGAAGAAACGTGTTTTCTCTTTTTTGTTTTACTTATGAAGCAAGTCAAAAATACATAAAATTCAGCTAACATCTTTCTATGTCTAGGCAGAACCTATTAAGTTCTCAGTGATCACATTTACATTTAACCCAGAAAAAGAAAATATAAATAGTCTTATAAAACACAATTCCTCAGTAGCTTTTTTTAAGTGCTATACATGTATTCTGAATATCTTCTGGGGTTTTTTTAAGTCAAACAGAACTTTTTAATAAAGATTAAATCTCACAGAGTCAAAAGCTACATTTGACACTGTCAAGAAACAATATTTAATGCCAAATACAATGCAGTAGTTTTCCTAATCCATTTAAAACCCTGACAATTATTATTTTTCAGTTTCTCATGTGAATGCCTCTGTATTGTGCCTTTTTTCCCTGAATGCCACAATATAAAAATACAGCATTGTGACTCTTTCTTATATTTTGTTTTCAATAGAAGTATATAAAATAGGAGTTCACCAATGCAAATATTGCACTTTTTCCTTTTAGATTTACATGAGGCATCCAGACAATGAAACATTTTAAACCAACTTATAATAATTTATATCTTTACATAATGTTAGTTTTTAGAAACCAAAAGAAAACTTCTTAAGAAATCCATTAAATAAGCTTTCTTACAGATAAATAACTACTACCAAGTACCTGGTTATGCGCTTTGTTTGAGAACAACAACAAAAATAATTCATTTTTTTGTGTCTTGAGTTCTTACCTTTTCTTGTTTATGTTTTTGTGCCTTTTTTTGTTTGTTTGTTTGTTTGTTTTTTTTCTCTGAGCATCAAGATTGCATTGCGGAAATATATGAAAATATCTTCTTATAATTCTGGCTTTAGGTTTAAATCTGTTTTCATAATTAAAGAAAATGCTTTTTTGTATTTAAGAAGAGTCAAAATCAGGGACAAGAAAAAAAATTCTCAGTACCTTGATGAACTATAAAGTTATTAAGCACATCAGCCACATGAACAGATAATTCAGCAAAAGAAGTTTCCTGTGTTCCAAAATAGTGCATATCAAGAATATAAATCACCTTTGCTATTCAGAAAATCAGGATCAAAATCCCTTGTAAAAAACCACACAAATGAAATTACTATACTTCACTCCGTGTACCTAAAATGCCAGAAATATGAGCATTTGTGCAGTCTATATGCTATTCTATACAAACTATAAGCTTATTCATTAAGATGAAAAATATTTCCACATCTGATATTATCTGCAAATTTTTTGTTTTATTTTTCTATGGAAAGGCAGAACTTCAACAAATAAATAAACCTTAAGTTGGACACAAGTTTGATACATGTTCACATTCAGGAACTGGAATCACAAAGAAGGCAAAAAAGATTTCTGATCTATTGTCAAAGACCTAAGGTTGTTTTGTTATTCAGTCTAACGGTAACAGAGAAGTATTTACAGTGCCAGGAAGTTGCATCTCTTTTTTCTGTTTGAAAGACAGAACCTTAATTTCTCTCAGTATTATAATTCATGATTATGCAGTTCCTTATATTTAGGAAGACAATTTCACAGTGCTCCTTGAAACTCCTTGATTGCCTATTACCTGCAACATAAATTCCATCAGTGTATATAGTATTTTTTTTCTGTATTACCTCTACGTCCTTTAAAGAACAATTTGCACATGAAAATAATAAATACAGATATATGATGATGTTTTTCCCTCTTTCCATCATTGCCTACTGTTTTGAACTGATGAGTACTCATTCTTGATTAATTTTCTTCTCTTTTTTACATGGAAACAGAGAGACTTTATTAAGAAAAAGATAAAATTTCTCAAAACATTATACACTTCAAGTTGTTTCTATCTAAGGACAAGGCAGCTGTCAAAAAGAATGTAGTCTAGCCCAGTTTCCATAAAATACTGGACACAATTCAAAATCCATCATCAAGAATGGTCTGTTTTAAAATTGAAACTGACCCAAGGGTGTATGATTGATCAATGGAAAAAATCAGCAATTAAGTAGTTCTATGAAGAAAAGAGACACTTACCTAAAACCCCCAGCCTGTAATTGATAGTGACAACAATGACATTTCCATAACTTGCGAGAATGCTGCCGTCAATCATGTTGCCAGTACCCTCCATGTAAGATCCACCATGGATGTAGACCATAACAGGCTTCTTGCTGTTCTGATCATGAATGTCTGAAAAAGTTCAAGTAAGGAAAACACAGTAAAGTAATAAAAACATAAGGAAAATGGCATTAGAAATTTATAACAGTGCTAAAAATAGTCTTAATATTTTCCTATGTTTTCAATGCCATCACCCCCATTTTAATCAGCTAGCTTGCACAGTTCAGGATCATCCTAAAACCCTCATAATTATAATTTTAAATTTCAATTACTATTTCCTCTGAAATGTTCTTAAAACACTTGAAATGCCTTCAAAATTACAAGAAATTTAATTTGAATATGTGTCTCAAAGACTAAAGAGAAAAATCAAATTACAGAATAATCTTGTCTTTTTCAGAATATTCTGCTTCAAGTACATGCCAATTTAGAAATATCTGTGCATATAATAATAAAATTACAGTAATGATCCATACTTTCCCATTCCTCACTGGGACATAATTGTTGAAATTATATTCCCAATAGTTCAGTAAGAGATAATATCAAAAAATCAAATTGTTCTCTGCTAGAGGGAAACATAGTGGACTGTTTTATCTTTCAAATAGCCTAGGAGATAACAAACAGAGAGGATTTATGTGAATTCATGGCCCAGATTTTTTGTATTTAAATTAAACTATGTCTTTTGTGTTGCTCTTTTCCTTGTCATGTTAACTAAGCCTGAAAGAACATCCTTGAACTAATGCTATTGCTGATCTTTTGTTTATGCAAAAACATTTCCAACTACTTTCAAAGAGGCCAAAAGCTGGGTCTTTATTTCTGAAGGAAAGTTAAATGAAATTAATAGTAATATTTTCATACTTTATAATGCATTATAAACATGCACTGATCAATGACTTGGAATATATTTAGGACCAGATTAATAATCAAAAAGTTTGGCTCCTGATGCCAGAGTTGATTCAGAATACCTAGATTAGGAATTTAGGTTCCCTGAAAAAGGAGGAGGAATGGGGGCTAAGCTCCTTTATAAAATAGTAAATTATAATTTACCAAGCTGCCATTAGGTACACAAACCTTTTAAAAATAATTCAGTATATTTGCATTAAAACAGAGCACTTATTTCAAGTGCACAGCAAAACTTACAAGAAAAAGCAGAATCTTTGATTATTCCATCAGGACTTGGGGGAAAAAAAAAGAAAAAAAATGTAAAAGCAGTGTTCTATTTTGGGTAGGAAAAGGAAAGTGGACAGAGAAAAACCTGAGTTAAACACCTAGAAGTCAGGGACCCGAGTTTGAAAGCCTTCCTAAACTCTTTCTTCACCCTAGGTTTATTCAGAAATACTTTGAGAGACACAAAACGTATGATCAGCAAAGAGGTACCAGATATTTAATGTTTCACATATGTGGAACTAATTTGAGCATATTTAAAGGTAAACTTTGACTGGTCAAATTCCTGTGTCCTCTCTTAGGATGTGTATGTCCTCCTGTGTATGCACTTCCTTAGATATCACTAATTTCTATCAGAGTGCAGGAATATATGTCCAGGCTCCCATGTGCCCCGGTCCACTTGTCAGAGTTCAAGGCTTGTCATAGAATCTGCCTCACTTACATGAAAAAATACATACTTAACATGTTGCATTTTAGGTGTTGTACTTGACCAAGAGAACAAAAGTTTTTGTGATAAGATCTTTTTAATTATGTGTCTATAAAAGTAATGCAGCCTTTAAACAGACCATATAAAACATTCTAGTGGATGTATGTTTTGTTTTTTTTATTCTCAGCATTTTCAGCAATGTACATTAAAGGTGCTTCTTCTCTGCAGGCACAGCTAAGCTCTCAAAAAAATGAAAGCAGCAGTTATTTAACACAATTA
This sequence comes from Formicarius rufipectus, assembly GCA_013399695.1. Taxonomy (NCBI): domain Eukaryota; kingdom Metazoa; phylum Chordata; class Aves; order Passeriformes; family Formicariidae; genus Formicarius; species Formicarius rufipectus. The sequence goes on along the minus strand of VXAU01001551.1, from coordinate 709,846 downwards.
CTTGTGTTACTGAATTACCTTTCCCTTCTCTCCCCAAAGTCTCATGGCATGATTTGTTGCATACAATCTTTCTTTATTACATAGTTCTACCTCAGGGCTGAATCTTTTGCTGCTTAAGTCAATTGGAGGTTTCCTCTTCCCCTTCAATGGGAAAATGATCAGCTTGACTCTTTATGTGCTTAGATACAAGTGGATACTCTTGTTCATGATAAAACCCTAACATTCTATAAAGAACTCTGAATGTCTTCACAATCTAATATTTATCTTTAGTTTTTTAACCAATTTTGGTTTTGCTTATTATTTATTCTTTGCTTTAAAACTAATTTCAGAATTCAGTATAGAAATGATAATACTATCATTTGAAAAAAGCATAGGTTGCACAGAAATAGGAAGGTGATAATCAGAAAATAATAGAGTAATTTTAGAGTACTCTGCATAGCATTTTTGTGTTATAAGAAATAGTGTAATTCAGTAGTAAAGGTAGTACAGTGGAGGACAAAAAGTGTGAATTAAAGGTCTGAGGTTTTTATTATGGTATTTTGTAAGTGGATAGAGTAGCTATAATCGAGCTGAACTCCCTGGAAAAAAAGGTGATAGTATCCTCACTGCAGTATGTGGGATTATATGGGAAACAGAAAGGACATTTGTTTTGAAGTTATTTGACCTGGTGCCAGATAGAACAAAACAGGAAAAAAAGGCATGGAATAACACTTTGGATTGTACAAGCATTAGACCATTTAGAAATATATTGCTCCAAAACCAGACCAATAAACTACCCACACTTGTTAACTCCTCATTTAATTTTTCTTAATTTGATAATTATATGAAGCAAAATAAACTGACAGAGTAACTTCAATGAAAAGCAAGGGTGAGAATAGAGGCAGAATTCATGACTTCTTTTTATTTTGGTGTATTCTAAATAGATTTGTTATGTCAAGGCAAGAAGGAAAGTATTTCCTTCTAAAACTTTTCTGGGGTACTTCACTGCGAGCTTTGAACATTTGCTTCCAGGGAATCCAATCCAACTTTGAAAGAAGTCAATGAAAATGATTGTTACTGATTTCGGTGGGAATGTGGTCAGTCAGAACGAATGTGTCTCAGGCTAGCTGATTACAGGAAAAAAATAATAAAGCAACATCAACAGCTTCCTTTATTTTTGTTTCCTGAAATAAACCACATCCTGTGAGAAAAAAAAAATAAGTAAATAAAACTAGCAAAGACAAAGCACAATTCAACTGCATCAATGTACAGCATGTGCACTGGGGAAACAGTGAAAGTGAAAGGAAGGATATATGTGAGTTTTTTCATGAATTCCAAACAAGTGAATTTACAAAATGTGTAGAAGGGAAAAGAGCACATGCATGTTTTTAAATTCCGTTTTCCCAAGCTAAGAAAGAATAGAGAGGGAAAAGTACGCGGTTTTAAATAACACATATGTTACTCACTTCACACATATTTAGGAATAAACTTTACACCTATGTCACAGACGAGCTGTAGTCATCTATATGCTAATTTGGATTTTAAAAAGAAAAACAATGAAAGTAAATTCTAAAGAAGAAAATAAAGAAGCACACTGAGGTGAGCTTCTCCAAATAAGGGACTAAAAATCATGTTGAAATAACAGCAATAACAATAACAATAATTATTATTATTATAACAAAAAATTGAAAAGTTTATGTTCATGCATCAGGGTCAGGCTTTGAAAAAACAAAAAATACCTTCATCTTCACCACGATCATTACTGGTTATATCATCTGCGCTTTTCTTTGTGTTGGCTCCTGGGACCATAGTGAGGAGGAGAATAAAGGGAAAAAAGAGAATTCAAAACCAGCAGGTTCTCAAAAATAAAAAAACCACTAGTACAAAAAATGTAACAAAAATGTCAAAATCTGTTACATTTGAAATTGAAAAACAAAAAAGATGCAAACTGCACATAAACATAAAATGCCAAGAAGAACAAATTGAAAATATTTGAAAAAATGTATCATATTCTGTGACAATGCAGTATTTCAGTTAAAAGTGATTTCTGCAAAAAACAAAATTAATGTGCTATTAAAAAAGAATATAAACCAAAAAAGTATATTCAAAAATCATCAGATTATGTTTTTACATAAGAAATGCAATTTGTTTCATTCTGTTCCATAACTTTGAAGAAATAATTCCTTCAGTTATCATCTTCAATGACATAACATTTGACTCACCATCATTAAGATTAATTAAGAATTAGCCACAATCTGAATTTTTCATGGAATCAATGCAAATAAAATTATCATTGAGTCTCACACAACTTGACTGGACCAAGACAAACTATAAAGGCCATTTAAAATCTTATCTTGAATCCCATACGAGCAAAAAGATATTTAAAACAACAGACATAAACAAAAGAGAAACAAAGTTGAGTCAACCTCAAACACAGAACTGGGACATGACAGCAGTCCCAAACCAACCTTGGTTCATTCTATACCACATTTTGTGGTTTGTAGAAAATCCTTTATATTAATTGAAAACAGTTACTTACCATGATAAAGAACTTGCCCTTATTTATTAGAAGATTTAGTAAAGAGTATTTTTTGTGTTCAATACACTTTCTTAAAGTACTTTTGAGGTGTATACATGCACACGCACACCCACACAGACACATATACAGGCACACACACACATTAACACTTATGTTCATACATCTCATAACCTTTATGGGGTTATGACATAACTCTTATGGGAGGAAGAGGAAATAAACAGTTTTCACTATCCCTCTCCTTGAGCAATACTGCCATTTTCTGACTAAAACAAGACATCAAGCTGTCCTTGCACCCCACATTCTATCATACTGTGCCTACTCCTGCAGCAAGCAGCCTTATGTAATGTAAATGGTTACTTGATAAGGAGTGAAACATGAATAGGAAACACAATTTATAATTTAGCTTAGAAATTATAGTTGGTTACTGAAGAAATAAAATGGTCTAAGTCACCATTATAACCATTATTTTCTTGGATTGCCTTATTTATGAAATGTGTTTTATTTCTTTTTTATTCCACTATTTAAATCACAGTATTTAACCGTATATCCCTCAAAATTCAAGGGTTCAAGTAAAGTTTAGTCCGTGATTGTAAGTAAGTTAGAATATCTGTAGTTGTTACTAAAGTACTTAAGATTTGTTAGTATATAGTTAATAGTTAATATGTAGTTTCAGGTTCTGTATACTAGTTTGCTTGTCTTCCTGATACAGAAAGAATACAGGCTTTCTACAAACATTTTCTGAAACACTGCCACTATCTATGCAGTGATGATGATTAATGAGTCAAAATGTGAAAAGAAATGACTGATACTCCACCTCCATGTAATGTGAGCATCTCCAATACAGTTCCAAATTAGTTATAGTCCAATTAAGGTCGAATACTTTCTCAGGTGCTGACCAAATAAAATTGTTTGCTTTTAAATAAACTAAGAATTCCATCCATAAGTTGCCCTTAAACTATTTTCATTCATGCAAAATATTACTTAGAAATAATTATTCTTAGGCACTAAATACATCTAGACACAAGTTTGAAAGCAGATAACAAATTTTGATCTTAGTTCCCTCAGGGAAGTAGTACTCTAACTGTTATATAAAATCAACTACCACATATCATTCCTAATAACAAAACCAATGCAACCCTGTAGACAAAAGCAATATGGACAATTATTTGGACTGTAATCCATATTTCAAGTATTTTTTAGTGAAAGACGTAGCTGTGTCCCAAAACGTATTAGTTCAGGTACTATTCCCCCACCATTCCAGATCTTCAATACATATATCAGTAACATATTGCAAAGATTTTCTCTCTAATGTGCTCCCTCAAGTGACTGGTTCAATGTACTTTTGAAAGAACAACAAAAGTGTAACAAGAATCCAGAAAGTGTCATCTCACCATGCTACTAGATGTGATGACACACAAATATCACAAAACAAGGCAAGTGACATAAGGTTATCTGCAATATTTGAAACATTCTTTATTTCTTTGTTTTTCTTCTTGAAAAGACCTCTAAGATCATCAGGTCCAACTGGGCCCCTAAATGCCACATCTACATGTCCCTTAAATACCTCCAGGGATGGTGACTTAACGACTTCCTTGGACTGCCTGTTCCAATGCCTCACCATTTGCACCAATTAGGAATTGTTCCTAATGTCCAATCCAAATCTTCTCTGGTGCAACTTGAGGCCATTTCCTTGCACCCTATCCCTTGTTACTTTGAAAAAAGTCTGATCCTCCCATCTCACTACAATCTCCTTTCAAGTGGTTGTAGAGACAGATAAGGTCTCCTCGAGCCTCCTTTTCCCCAGGCTAAACATCAGATCCTCATCATCAGACTTATGCTCCACACCCTTCACCAGCATCGTTGCTCTTCTCTGAACACACTCCAAGCACCTCAATCTGATGTGTGGCCTCACTAGTAATGAGTACAGGGAGACGATCACTGCCTTTGTCCTGCTGGCCACACTGTTTATCATACTATGTGTTAATACTGTTGTATGAAGCTGCCTGAGGAGAACAGAAGTATTATTGTTGGAACTATTTCAGTAGCCCCCACAACAGTTAAAATACTCAAGAACATTCTTTAGTTAAATTGTACAGCTTTTTTGAAAATAAAAGCTTCAAGAAACATAGTGTTTCATACAGACAGCAAAAATTTTAATTTTCTAAATATTATATTTTTTTTTGCAATAAAAACATAATTTTGTCTTCTGTAAGAAGATGGTAATCCCTGTCATAAGACAAAGACTTGCTCCACCTCTGAGGTTGCACTTCTGGTCATTAATCCAGGAGACTGAATGGAAATGTAAACTCAGAATCCCCCATGGCTCAGAATTCCCTGCTGCAGTGACTGCTCGTCATTCAACACTTCCCTCTGCTTTGAGTTTCACTCAGGAGTGTTCAGGGTTGGGGCAATTTTTTTCCCAACATCACATATTCCCCTTAACCCAAATCAAAGGAGCAACAATTTTAGCTTTGGATTAGCATACACCAAGTGAACATTATCACTGTATTATAGGATTTGGCCCTTTTCCAGTCTAAAAAGTGTTTATTCATTCATCCCACACAAAACATGGATCGTAAATTTTAACAGCAATCCACGAACTAGCACTAAAGCAGGGAGCATGGCAGACTGCAGGAGTTAACTAGTGCACTAAAGACTGAATTCCCCAAGTATCTCTACTAACCAACTTAGTGTTTGAGTGGAGTTCTTTACTTGTAAGGTTTGCGTTTCACTTTTCATGACAGTGAAAAATAACACAGAAAACTATTTCAAAATATAAATAGGATGGGAAATAATTTTCCAAACAGTCAAGGCTAGGAACTATTTAAATATATATATTAAATGTGTTAGATATCATAGCTCTGCTGAAGAATACATTTGTATAAAAGTTCCTGTTTTAGAAAAAGGTCTTACTGTTAATGACAACTAGAAAAATATGTTACTTCATAACATACATATTAAAGGCTAGGTGACCTCTTTCCATTTGTTCTCCAATTCTATTCTCTGAGGAGTGAAAAAAGGATGGTGCCATGTCTTCCTGAATTCTGTCCAACCTCATTTGTGAAGGATTTTTGCCTACCAGAAACTGCTTCTTTTTTTATATTTGTGTGTGTGTGTATACAGTGATAGTACAGACACAGAATAACACAGATATACATGATCCATTTTGAAAACGGTGCCAGTCAGCATGGTCATACTGGCTTTCATGAGGACTACCTTTTTTCCACCTTAAGGAGATCTATGAACAAGGCAGTTGCAAACATTAATTTAGTAAGCATCTCTCTTTAAAAGCTTTTAATTTTGAAACACTGATCCATGTGCTAATAAACTACTAAGAATAGTTGATTTCATTTAACTATGAATGTACTGTCACCTTGTATTTCCAGGCTCATTCTCAATGTCATGCATACATATTCCAAATGAAGAAGTTACCCTGATGTAAGCATGTCCTCTGGCTCACAATTCCTTTGGATACTGAATAAAAACTTCATTCAGAAACAGATTTTCTGGGGTTGCAAGTCACCCAGATGTATTCACAATTTATGCTACATCTTCTTCAATTCAGATAATATGTATCATATAGATGTAATATAGACAGGTCCCATGCATGTAGTTTACCAGTGCTTGAGTATTAGCCATTCACTCTGAAGCCTCTAATGGCAGCAAAAAATCATCCACTACTGCTTAACTGATGCCGTTTCTTTGCATTTTATATGCAATTGCTCCATCTGTCACACAGTATACCTTTTGACCCCATTTAATTTTGGAAAGGGTTCCATTTTCAGAAATCACACAGCACATTATTAGTTGTATGACCTCCCAGTTTCATACAGAGCATGCTTAACCTTCTGGAAATTTCCAGCTCAAACCAAATTAATACAGGATTTCATAGCCATTCTCTCAGTGATACATCTTATTTATACAGCCATTTCAACAGAACTCTCTCTAAAGCTCTTGTTTTCCCATCCCATGAGAACTATTATAATTTTACAATCAGGTCAAGTCAATAGTTCATTATGGTCTCAAAGGAGGATTATGAAAGCAGAACTGTACTTTCCTTTTTGCATTTCTCCCAAGAGTGGTGGGATAGCTTCACTTTGACTCTCACTTAGGGCACAATCCTTAAGTCATTTCATGTCCAAAAAGAGGGGTCTGTCAGTGTGGAGTTTGGCTGTCAGAACATTGTGCTTGGCTCATGGCTACGGACAACACTCTCCATCTACCTTTTAATTTGTACTCAGAAGTTCTAATTTGGCAGCTAAAGAAAGATAAAATGAGGCATTTGACATTTCAAAGAGAAGTGAATGAAAATTAATTTTGATTTTTGAGGTTGTTAGAGTGACTTAAAAGTTATGTTAGGACAGATCACAAAGAAAGGCCATCTATGAATCTATTGTTTAGAAGCCTGTTTGTTTAAATGGAGAAAGAGAATTATATACATATTGTCTAGATTTAAATGACTATTCTTTCTTAACTATTTACTGAATAATGGCAACATGATTGTGTAGAAGTTTGTAGGCATATACATATATGCAAATATGTGCACATTTATGCACATTAAAAAGCTCTGTACAGCTAATAGGCTTTCATAAAGAACACATCTTTATGCTCTTGCACTCCCTTCCCATAATGGTGTTAAAGTGAAATTATAATCTGCCAACAGTGTGTATAATTAAAGCAAAGATCCATATTCAATGATTTTGGTGCAGTTCTTAGTCTTAAATTAGATGCCTTGAATCTCTCTCTTAAATAATATGAATACTTAGTTTCCTACCATTCTAGGCAGTTTTCAATGTGAAAGTCAATGATATGTTAGAAATTTATTTAAATTTGTCTGAATGACATTTTTTGGCTTTGTTTTAATTCCTATGTTATCAGTGAATAGCAAAAGACAGGTGGTTACAGTGGCCATTATTCTAATACCATTAACAACAACAAAACAAGCAAACACACAGATGTTGTTATATAGCCAGGAAATGTTTCTTTTCAGGAAAAGATAATTAAAGGACAATTTTGTGTGGCATTCAAAATGGGATGGACTGCACGAACAAGAAGCAGAAATCCCTACTGAGTTTTGTGTTCTATGCATTAGTGAGAATTAAAGAAGAAACTACTGTTTCACAAGCTTTTTCAAATAGTTTTAAAGAACCAATAACAAAATCTATCAAAAAATTAAAGTTCTAAAGTTGAAAAAGGAGTTGAATAAAAAATATGGAATTCTTATATTACCTCAAATCTGTAATCTATGTTGCCTATAGTTCTCAATTATATAATTACAAATCAGGGGGAAAAAAAGAAAAAACAAAGATTGCTTGCATTTCTCTGTGCATTAACTGTTCCATGTACAATGAAAGTGGGATGCTATTTTACAAATGCCAGTACACCATATACTATCCTATCCAAATAAAAAGAAAAATAATGATTGCTCCATGCCCTAAATGATGTGCTTCTCACAAAGTGTTATCCTGGAGAAAAACTAGTGCATTAAATCAGTCCATCACTCAGTTTCACATGCTTTAAATGAGGTTACATCTTCCAACAAGTTAATACAGGATAATAGAGTATATGAATTATCACACAGAGTGACTGTACAAAAGGATACAATCACTGTTCAAAACTCAGGATATTGTGGATATAATCACTACGATTTGAATTATTAGCTCTGCAATTGATATAGGAGTTCCTTTCCTCTTATGTTTATTCCACACCAGTACCTTGTTATGGATTTACCTAAGTGAAGAAATTATAACATCTATACAGCTTCCAGGACAGGGAAAATCTTCAGACTATGTCTAAAGATAATCTTGAGTCTGATCACTGGTTAGGACCAAAAGAGCTTACAAAAAATAACAGCAACAGTTATTACTTAGGAGCTATGTTGTTACGAAGTTTTGGCCAGTCTACGTTCTGATTATACTACTCCCTATTCAGCAGCTAAATGATATTACCTCTTATTCCATGTACAGTGTAAAAAAAAAAAAAAAAACCACCTTAACTTATGTAACTGGGCAAATCAGGTTTCTTTCCCTTTTGGCAAAGTTTTCAGAGCTTTCTATACATTTTGTTTTTGAAAAGTGAGCCATGCATTTTAAGAAGATTCTTAAAAATTGTCTATAACAAAGATAAACATAGGTATTTACACTGTACACTTGTTAGAGTTACTGAAAGAAACACACCTGAATGTTACTTATTCTGAAAATATCTGCATTTATTTAGAGCATACTTATTCATCCTGGAAAAAAATCCATAGAATGATTATATTTTATCTTTCATCCTGTGTTATTCCATTTTGGCACAATTTTTACCCCAAAAAATTGCTTTTAATAAAAATTACCAAGAATAGTAATTTTAAAAGTATTGAATTAAGGTTTAACATATTGTTTTTATTGACATTGATAGTAGGAAAATTATTACTATTTTAGAAGATTAATAATTAAACCAAAACCGAGGTAGACACATACATACTCTAATAATTTTTACAAAGGTTTTTGTCATGCAAGGTTCAGCACAACTAGAACTTAGTCTTCTAAATACAGTACATTGCATTGACAAAACAATCTAATGGCTCAAAAGAAAGAGGGCATTGTGAGGCCTATCCTTTCAGTGACCTCCAACAGCTAAGTGGAGTGTTTCTTGCACTTCCACTGTAACTGCATCTGCTTTACTTGACAGAAGACAGGACTAAGCCTGCAATGATTACTGATTAAATAAAGAAATAGTAATTAAGTGATAAAACTACCATACTACTTCAAATTAACTCAGATAGAAGCACATATTTTTCTGTGCAAGCATCAGGAAAAACATTATCAGTATGAAAGTGTAGCACTGACTTCAAGTTGCTTCCATTTCTCTGCTAAAGTGGTGCACTTCATAACGTGTGAAAGTAATAAAACTATGTCCTGGTTTCAGCTGGGATAGAAACTTTTCCTAGTGTCATACTTTCATAGAATCCAGTATCTGGCAGTGTTTTGAATTTAGCATGAGAGTTAGTTGACTCTGTGATTCTGTAATGTTGATAACACACTGATGTTTTAGTGGTTGCTGAGCAGTGCTTACTTTGGGACTTTGTTTCCCATGTTCTGCTGGTGACGAGGTGCACAGGAAGCCAATGCTTGTCCATATTCTTGGACATATTCTTTTGGATATATAAATCCCATTGCAAAGTTTGTCCAGAAGAGTATTAATACTGCACTGTCAAGTTAATGGGTTTAGATATGGGTTGATGGCAACTAGCCGCTTAGTGGCATAAGGTTATTAGCATGATGAGTATACTATAATTAAGTTTCCAATAATAAATATGACTTCTACATTAGAAGGCATAATTCAACATTTATTATTAATCAAAATCCCCAAACCTATACATAACTACATTCTAGGTAATCTAAGAGTTTGCAGAAAGAATTCAGTAATGTGACCTAACACTACCTATAACTAAAGGGTGATTACTTTCAAATACAACTTAAGAGAGGTAAGTATTCATGAAAAAAATGAAAAATAATGAATTAATTACTTACACTTTTTCTGCAGACAACTGAACAATGCAAGTACACACTCTGAATTTAAAAATGGTTGTGCAAACTCTGCTTTTGGACATTTTTAGGCACCACTGGAAGCTCTGAACTGAATAATCAACTCTAAGAATACATCTATTTTGATGGAGCTATTTTAATTCTTCATTTTGAAGACTAGTTCAATTTGCAGCTCCTTTTAGAGTATTCAAGAAAATACTTGTGCTTATTATATTGGTGGATCTTGTGAGACTATAATAGTATTCCATTGTAATAGATAATACAATAGTTTGGCATCATATTCACTTCTAATTGTGTTGTTTACTGGATCTCTGACATCTTCCAAGATTTAAAATTGGAAATCTCAGAAGTGTTAACTACAGGTAAGCATGATGTCCATATGAGCCATCCAATGGAGATACAAACTTCTGTGGTTTTTTTGGCTTTTTGCTTTTAGCATATAACCATGTTTTCAGGTTTCTTACTCTACTACATTTCAATGATATCTTCATCTGCACACAGCTATGTACTAAATCTTACTTACAATACCAAAACAACTACACAATTAGACTATCAAACAACTAAATTGTTAATAAAAGGAGTTAAAATTCAAAAGATGGAATAGACTACACTAGAGCTACTTCTGGGAAAACCAGATCTAGGGTGGATATAATGAAGATATTTATAATGCAAAATATGAATATTAAATCAATCTGATACTTCCAAAAATAGTACCTGCACATAAAAAATTCCCTAGGCTTGAATAGCAGATGCACAGGAAATAAGAGAGAACTTTGATGCAGAGTCCATATAAACGTTCTGTTCATTGTTACTCAGCACTGAAAATGTATATGAGTTTTCCAAACAAAAATTGGTGTGTCCTTATTCTGAAGAACTCAGACTGTAAGAAGACACTAAGGCAAATTGTTGGAGAATGGTTACAAGAGCAAGGCCATGGATCAATAGAGGAATTAATTTGTAATACTTCTGTTTAGTATCCTTTCTACATCGATACTGTATCGAGGTACATGGGGAGAATGTCCTTGCTACAGGATCTACAAGAACAAGATATGTCAAGATGTACTGAGCTATCAAGAGAGTATCAAGAAAGTAACTTGATTGATTATAGCTGTAACTGCAAAAATATGAACATAGTCTTTGTATTATTATGAACATAGCCTTTGTATTGTTTAAGCCGATCAGAAAATTGCTGTTAAAGACACCTTTGTTATACTTAGTATATAAGACCGTCTGATGCTACTAACAAATGGAGCTTGCTTATCAATCATACTGATTGGCTGCGTGCTTCCCTCTCTGTGACAGCAAATACTGACACCAGGATGTCTAAATAAACAAAGAAACCATACTTTAAAAGAAAAAAAAACTTGCATTCTGATTTTTCATTATTTTCACAGAAGGACAGTTGAAGACCACAAGATATTAGGATTGGACCACTTAGAAAAAGTGCAGCTCTATCCAAATGTTAGAAGACTGATTTAGATGATCAGAAGCAAGGAGTTCATGATAAAACCACTTCCCAGTCTTACTAAGATCCTGGAAATTAAATGGAACAGATCTAGACTTAAACAAAAATATTTAGAAACACAACAAAAATTTATTTTATGTTCATATTACTGTGAAGTTTCAGTTTGTGGCAGACAAATTTAGTACATCCAGCATGAAAGAAAGTTAGGCAGTTGTCATCAGTGGATTTTGATTTTTAGGCATCCATGCTATCAAAAAGCTTTAAAAAATATGGTTGGTTCATACTAGTTGGATCTTGAAAACACTGTATTTCTGGCAATACCATCAACTTGGTAAGATTTTTTTATGTTTTCGCAGGAAAAATATTAGGGAAGAAGGAGGAAGAGAGGGAATGCACAGGCAAAAACTGCAGCATTCCATATTATTTACACTGTAACTGCTTCTTACCATAAGTTTTGAGCATATTATGAAGCTGTGATATTTTATCTACAAATGTTAAAACTGAACAAGGATTGGTTTGATTCATACATGCTATGCAGTTATTAATTTATTAAACTAGGCTCAAAACAGCTGGTCAGCATCATTAAATTTTTTAACTTCAACACAGCACTGATCTCACTAGTATCTGATCGATCTACCTTACTTAATAATATCAGTTGGTCTTGATGTATAAAATATTTGAGAATTATAGATCCGTTCTGGTGGAATAATCTTTTCTCTATCTAATAAACTCAATGAGAACTCATGTCTCATTTCCATTTTGCAATGTTCTAAGAATAATTTAATTTTAGCATTTTCAGAGTTGGCATGCATGCTTTACTCAAAATTTAGAAAGCAAAAACAGTGGCTTGTCAATTTTAAGTATCTGACAGAAGTAGGAAATTAGAAGAAACTAAGGAAATCCCCTGTATGATATAGTTATTACATGATATGTGCCATTTCACACCATACAATATTATAGAATTATATAATAACTATATAATATGATTTACTGGTCCATATGTGAAAGACTAGTTAAAATTTGAATTTAAAGGGAATAATTTATGAACTGCATTGAATTCCATGTGAAATTATACAGTTTGGGCATGTCATTACTTCCAAGAAACCAAATTCCAGTAATCTTTGTCTAAACATAAGTAGTTACTGTGAAAAGGAATGTGTCAGGTTTTTCTTCTTTTTGTTTAGTTAAGCAATAGTATTGTTTATGTGCTGATGTTATCTGTTGTAATATATACTTCAATTTCTACAGGAAAAAAAAATTAGTCCTGCACTTATATTCAGCTATAGAAGAGCGCTGAGGGTTTCCTTTTCTCAATCAGTGCACTTTACAATTTAAAGCACCTACCATCTATTTGAGGAAATTAATTATAATTGGCAGTTTTGCTTAGGAAAATAAGCCAGAGAGCTTCAGTGTGTTCAAGGTCACTGACAAAGTGAGTTAGAGAGGTTGTCTGAAGGTAGATTTGGCACAATGTCAGTCCAAATTATACCTGCCTGTATGTTGTTGTTACTCTGTCAGTCATATCAGCACAGAAATACATATACAGAAAAACACCAGGAAAATACTGGCAGCACTGCCAACTTTCCCACCACTAACAGCAACAAAAAGAAGGTATCAGATGTAAAAACACAGCAAAACAAAAAAACCCAAAAACATTACTGTGATCAAATCTGGCAGGGTATCACTTTCTCCTGGTATCAACCAAACTCAAAGCCCTCTGGTAAAAACCACACAGTATAGAAGACAAACTTACGTGGCCTTTAAACTCACCCCTCCCCTCTAAAGAACACCCAATTTCTGCCAACTGTTTTTCACCTGAGGCATAATTTGAAAGGAACAAAAGCACCAGGTGAAAGGTGATTTTTGTTGTAGTTCTTCCTCAGCTGGAAAGCAGCCAAAAGGCAAATTTAATTAGTTTCACTGTATGTGTATGTGGTTGTACATGTGCATCTGTGTGACATTTGCTATGTTCTCACACTCTTTTTAGCTTTTCATGCCAGGATCCTTTAGCAATAGAGGAAAAAGCTGGGAATGTTCTTTGCATTGTAATCTGCTTTTCAGGCACCACTGTGGGTAATTTCATACTTCGTACCAGCAAACTCTGATAAAATTAGCCATAGAAAGTGGGGAAAGAAAATCAAATTAAGAACATCATCCCTGATTATTCCAGTGGCCTTCCATGATGTAGTAACTGCACCACTGCATAGAGAAAAACCTATGGATGACACCTATCTGGACTTCTGAAAGGTCCTTGGTATGCTTCCTTCTTGCTGATAAACTGGGGAGATAAGCATTTGATGAATGGGCTGTCAAATGGATTAGAAGTTGACCCCATGGCTGTTATCCAAAGGGTCAACAGCTTGATGTCCAAGTGGAAACCAGCAACCAGTGGTGTTCATCAAGCATTCATACTGGGACCAGTACTATTTACTATCTTCATTGATGACATACTGGGACTGAGTACACCCTCATCAAGTTTGCAGACAGCACCAAGCTGTGTGGTACAGTCAACACACAGGAGGGAAGGGATGTCATCCTTGAACAGCAGACCAGTGTGAGCCTCGTGAAATTCAACCAGGACAAGCACCTGAGTCTGGGCAATCTGCAGTACCAATACAGACTGGAGATGAAAATGGACTGAGAGCAATCCTGCAAAGGATTTGGGAATACTGCTGGATAAAAAACTTGGACATGAGATGTTAATGTGAGCTTGCAACCCAGAAAGCCAATCAAACCTTTGGCTGCATAAGACCAAGTGTGTCCACCATTACTGAGGGTTGCAGTTTTATTTTGCATGTTTTCTAAAATCTGTGACACTCTACGTTTTGCACAAGTTTAATAATTCTGTCAAAAAAAATTCTGGTGAGACACTCTGCAAAATCTGCATATAGAGTTCAGTGCAAACAACTTTCTACATTTTAGCATTTTAGTAAGCCTCTCCTATCATCCACATTTTAACTCTGATGATATAATTTTCCCCATAATCAAAGTGCATTGCCCTTTTCTGCCCCATATTGACTTTTCCACATTTCATTTTAGTATCTCATTTCACAGGTCTCTACATGGCTTCCCTCAGAAATTTATTACAGATTTCTGTTGTAAAAAGCAGCAATTCCAGTAACAACCCTTAATTTGTGATTCAGACTTGCCTCTGAAAATAGGTTTCAAATCCATTAATATCAGCAGTATGGTACAAACCAGATCATTAAAGTAATTGATAATGTTCCCTCTCTCAAGGGTAGCTCACAGATTTCCACACCAAGAAACTGACATCATCTGACAAGTTATTTTCTTCCAACTCTTTCTTCTTTCCTGTTCATGTTATTATCCATTTTCTTCACACTGGTTATCTTTCTAAAATGATTTTCTTACTTCTTCCTTACAAGACTTTGATCCTTTTTTTTCCTTGTGTTTTGTATCTCATGTTCTAATTTGTCATTTAACTTTATTGTAGGGTCATGCTTAACTACCAATAACATACACTTCACTGCCTCCGCTGTTTTTGGCTGTGGTAGGGAAAATTTTCTTCACAGTAGCTAGTATGGGTTATATTTTGAATTTATGCTGGCAACAGTATTGATAACACAGGGGTGTTTCGGTTACTGCAGATCAGGGCTTGCACAAAGCCAAGGCCCTTCTGCTTCTCATTACACCTCACCAGTGAGCAAGCTGGGGGTGCACAAGGAGCTGGGAGGGGACACATCCGGGACAGCTGACCCTAACTGACCCAGAGGATATCCCATACCATATGGCATCATGCTCAGCATATAAAATAGGGGATGAAGGAGGAAGGGGGGGAGTTTGTTCAGAGTGGTGACATTGTCTTCCAAAGTCTCTGTTACGTGTGATAGATCCCTGCTTTCCTGGAAATGGCTGAACAACTGCCTGCCCATGGGAAGCAGTGAATGAATTCCTTGTTTTGCTTCACTTTGCTTATGCACACGGTTTTTGATTTATCTTTTATACTGTCTTTATTTCAAATCACAACTTACCCTTCCAATCCAATCCTCCAACCCACTGGGAGGAAGAGTAAGTGAGCAGCTGTGTGGTGCTTAGTTGCTGGCTGGTGTTAAACCTCAACACAACCCTAGAATATCAAAATTAATTAAATCACCTGCTCTCTCCAGCAGTTGATAAAAGCGGAATACTATTTCAGTTTCTTTGATTTCACTGTTTTTAATCTCACTTTGTCCTACTCTCTTTTCCTTCTCTAGGTACTAGTTTTGCAAGAAGCCACAAGACAATATGCATTTCGCTTAGAGTACTCAGGATACATAAAGCACAAAACAGAGTTAAAACAAGTCATATTTTTATACACTTAACTGTCAGAAGAATAATCACGAGCACCTATATGCTTAGATGCATTAACTATAAACTAGTATTTTATGCTTAAACAGGGGTTGAGAATAAAATTAGTCATCTGCCAGTGAAATGTTTCAGTGTCTAATCAAGATAAGTTACTGTAATAGATTAATAGTAACATATAATATGCATATTAAAATCAAGGGAAAAAAGTTCCTATGGCCTAAGAAAAAGAGCAGTTATAAGCATCATAAAGCATTTATATACACAGAAAACAAGCCATATCTGTCTTTAAAGAACAAACATCACTCTTTGATGTGCTAGAAATCTCGATAAAGGAAACTTGTTGATAAAATTATTTGCATTTTTTGAAAAGCCTTTGAAAAACCTTTTTCTCTGAGATATTGAGAAGAAAAATATTCACTAAGAGGTGAAGTCATGTCATGGATCAGAAACAAGCCACAGAGAGTATGTTAAATTGTAACCAGAGGTCAATTTTCAATTTAGCAAAAGAGAAATGGTCTAGTGAAATATTCTCTATATTAATATGATGCTGTTTAACATTCTGGTAATGATCTGGAAAAAAGAATGAATTATTATATTGCACAATTTTCCAGTAACAGAAAATACTTGAGCCAAGGCCAGAGAAAATATGAGTATCTTCAAAGAGAGTTTATAAAGATAAATAAATGATGGATGACACTTAAGGAGCAAAGTTTTTTTA
The DNA here is from genome assembly GCA_013399695.1 of Formicarius rufipectus. NCBI lineage: Eukaryota > Metazoa > Chordata > Aves > Passeriformes > Formicariidae > Formicarius > Formicarius rufipectus. The sequence continues at coordinate 693,308 of VXAU01001551.1, read as the reverse complement.
ACTTAAGTCACACAAACATCTAAATATCAGCTATTTACTCTGCAGTCAATGGAGATAATCTCTGCCTCGGACAAAATTCAAACAAGCAGTACTTCTTTCTCTTTTTCTAAATAAAAATAAACAGTACAGAGCTGGAGGTACCTCGAAAGTAGTGTATTTAATAGTCATACACAGTGGAAGCAATAACTTGAGCCAGACACACAGTGGGTAGATCTCAAATTATCCACAATTTCCAAAGTAAAAGCTTGGGCATTACTCTAGTCTTAGCAATGAGAACCCTAAAAAAAATTGACAAATGCAAGACTCAGAATATCAAAACATACCATGAAGTATTTCTGAAAATATAGTAGTTTTGTACATTAACATATAATAAGCAAGTATGGCAGGTCCTATCAGGAATGATACATTCTCATCCAGTTTCATATTCTCACAGAATACAGCAGAAATAGAAAGTCTCCTATCAGTACTCGATATTGCTGGAAGACAAAGACGGTTTTGTATGTGAAGAGATTTAGCTACAGCCCTCAATACATACAGAGAATAGAAAAATAACAGGAATACCATTGTTGAATTGTTCCCTTATAGCATGTATGAAGTGATTCAACTTTTCTGTGAAAACAGTGTGCTGAATTTCTCTAAATAATTGAATATATCTAAAAGCTATTAATTTTCAACTGCTTAAAATTTTCAATGCTTAAAAAAGGTGATAAAGTCATAATGCAAATAAATATCAAACATTTATTAGCATTTTCTATCAGTGTTTAAGCATGTTACTCCATGTAGCCAACATCAACAACTAAACAAAAGGCAAAAGAGCCAGTTATGAGTAAATTTATTGAGAAAAGTGGGACTGATTTATGTTAAAGTTTACAGGGCAAAGATCATGAATTGTGTGTTTCATGGCATAGATCAACCACCAAATTCCCTGGTAAGAAAATTACAGTGAAGTTTAGTTCACACAGACATCTCTTGCACCTTCAGGATTCCTAACTCAGATATGTGAGAACTGCCAGTTTGAAGGAAAGGAATAGGACAAAATTTTTTGTGTAGTTCCAAAACACTTTCAACTTCAATTTTTAATGGTATCATGGAGAAAATCAACATTTATAACAACAGCATTATGTAGGATGTGGCAGCAGTGAAATCAAAAGCGAGTGCTAAATTGGTATTAGGATCAAAGGGCTTTGTACTGTCTCTAGTCCTCACATGGAATCATGGAATCATAGAATTAAATTTCCGAAATGGATTTTTTGCTGGTTTTTGTTTTTATTCCACCTTTAACATTTACTGCACTATTTTATCATACTTTCTCCCACTTTTATAAGCATAAAAGAAATACAAGTTAGAGGATAAAATGTCGGCTTCCTAATGGTCTTAAAATAGACTTTTTCAAAACATAAAAGCTAATTGCGCAATTAGTTGTATGTAAGTACACAAAAGAAGTGCATCTTAGTTTATACAGTTAATTCAAATTTGGGGGTATGTGCCTGCTTGCTTAGTTTCAGAATGGGCACAGTAATAAAAGGAATATGCAAAGATCTGTCCTGAAAGCAACAAAGGCAACAGGAAGCACAGCGCAAATCACCCTAACGTCCACAATGAAGAGAGGCTGAACTGATTCAGAGCTGCACTGGCATAATTAAAAATGCATCAAATTGCAATAGAAATAAAATTTCTAAAAAAGCTGTTAGCCTGCAGTGCGTCCCACATGCAACTGGCAATATAACTAAAAAGAATTTCAACCCTGTGGATTTAGTAATGCAATCGTAAAACTGAAATAATTTATTTGTACCCTTCAGACCTGTGAAACATTTTTAAACACAACATGATTTTTTTTTTTTTTTTTAATTTTCATCAGAAATCTATGATAACTGACAGATGTACGTAGGAAAAAAAACCAGCTTCTGTTTTAAGGATTGAGGCTGCAGTGCCCATAATTAGAAGGGACAGTATTACTATAAGGATAAAAATAACAGTAAGAGGAAGAATAAGAATAAGCCATGAGCATTCACAGACTCACATAAGGCATTGGTTATTAGCTACTAGACGATGGACAACAGCACATTTCTGGAAATGGGCAGAGGGACAGAAGAGAATGCTGATGTTTCTTTAAATCTCCAATGTATCACGACGCTTACATCATGCTGCGTTGGGTTACATCATGTTACGACCAGTGATGTAACCCGTCGCAATGCAATGCACACATCGCATTCAGTCAGCACTTTTTCAGCTTGCCCACATCATCACCGTGGCCAAGAGAGCTTTGCTTGTGTTAATTAAAATTATTATATTTCTATGGTCTTGTTGTTCATGAATAGAAATTATCTTGGTTTAAGAAAAAACGGGGAAAAAACAGAACTAAAACGTATTTGAAATATGTAAAGCAAATATACAGAAGATGCAGATAGGCTTGGTCAGATGAGGATATGAAAAGCCACCCACATGAATGTATTATATAGTAAAACTTAGAAGTAAGTAAAACAGGGGAGATGCGTCACTCACTGTAAGAGTGTTTCCTGTTTAAAGATAACATTGTTGTCTGTTCATCTGTTCAGTCAGGTTGGTTTTGGTTGGTTGGTTTTGTTTTTTTCCCCATGGAATGCGTTAAATAGAACTTATAGCTTATGGGTAAGCTTTTCCTGTATGTCATGGATGTAGAAGCCAGGCTTCAGCTCCAGATGAAGATACTATTTCCATGCATGAGCAGCTGCTGAAGTTATCAAAACAGTGTAATCGCCAATGCCTCCAATGCACATACTGGAGTCCATAACAGCTAAACTGTGGTTGATGGTGGAACTGGTGCTCAGCAGGGTATCCAAAGAGCTGGGACAAGAAGCATCAGCTGTGAATAGAGCCAAATATTGCCCACTAACTGTAATCATTTGCGTAATTTCCTAAGACTAAAAACCAAACAAGCTTAATCTTTGTCTGAACTTATTCTTTCTTTTTTTTCTTCCTAGTTTACCCTTAATGCCAGTCTCTAGTGCTTGAGCAGAAGCATCAGGATTTAGCTATGGGCAATTTTTACAAAGATCTTCAATTTGAAAATATGACAGATATTTGAATGCACAGTTGTAGCTTTTCCCTGTCATAGAATACAGTACGTTTGCTATTTCCCACATTGTTTATGCATATTATCCCTTGGGAAACACATTTTTCTAAATACTTACACATAGGAAAGATGAACAGCATATTTAGAAAACCACTAACTTTTTTTATTAATCCCTCACTCCTTAATATTTAGTTTAGATGGAGAACTAACCAATAGTGTAGGATGCAAAAAAACAAGGTATCTGATGTCATATGCCAATATGCTCTTGCTTTTTCTACTGTCAGATTATGTTAAATATTCCGAACATTGTTATTTTCACTGTTGCTTTTATGTTCAGTTAATGTTTCTTCCATTTGGCCTATCTCTGCAAAAGGTATATACAGACGATAGAGTTCTGCTGATTTTTCTCTCTGCTCTCCAACCTGCATACTTTTCTTATAGCTCGCTCAAACACACATGTACACAAAACAGATAATACCACTTTCTGTTGAAAAACTGATTATAAATGGAATATTTTTTAAGGCTGGTCTTCAGTTGAGATGTGAATATGCATCTTCTTTCATTGGCAGTTAATAGTCAGGAAAGCATTTACCATTTCTTGACTAAATTCCACCCTTTCTGTCATCTGCTTATTACTGTCTTCTTGCTAGAAGCTAATTCAACTGCACATCTGATTTCTCCAGAGCTCTCTCAGACAAAAACGTGTCAAGTTAACAAAGAACGACTCTTTAAACTGATTAAGCTTAAACACTCTGACTGAAATAGGTTAGGAGACAATCATCTGACTGGATTCACAAGCAAAGGCAGCAATTGCTGTCTTGGAGGGTGACAAGCAGTGACTTTCTTTGCTGGCACAGCTGCAAAATGAAAAGGATGTATCCACTTATCTAAAATACTTAAGCAGGTGAGAAGTGATTGGCAGAGAAGGAAGGATTAAGAATTTACTGGAGAAAGATAAACACTAATTCAAACTCAGAATGAAGTTGGAAATAGGAGTGGTATTATGTCATCAGGAAGCAGGAATCACAATGGATAAAGGAACAGATGCCAACGAATGACAAATATCAAGGCACTCAATTCAACTGTTTCTCAAAAATATGTGACTCCAAATTGCAAAAGAAATATTTAATCTCATTTCTCTCACAGTCTTCCTAGACCTTCACACTTAAGGACAAGACAAATCAAATCCCCCTACAGTAAAATAAAACTAATGAAGTGCTTGAAATCAGCTCACAATACAGTCAAAGTGACTAACTATGACTGATAGAGGAAAGACAAACACATTTCTGGAATGAAATCTTGATTCTGATACTTCAGAGAGGTCTCTACATGTATCACACACATAACCCCTTTGAAATAAGGTCAGTTGGAGTCAATTTTACTGAAGGTGGAATAAGAATAAAGTGTTACATCTAAAATGACCTATTTTAATGGGAAAAAAACAACAAAACCCAATGTAAATACAGTGGTACAGGCAGAGTAATTGAATTAATATGGGTTGGTTTACATGTAGAATACAATATTTAGATGCTGTGTTAAAATAGCTAAATTCCTGAAGCAGAAGGGAAGAAAAAGGGGACTGAGCTTAAAGGGTGTCCCTAAGGCACTACACCTTCCAGGGCTCCTTCTGGGACAATGCTAATTATGAATCAGTTTTCACTCAAGGTTTTGCCTAAAGGCAAAATCTAGCCATAAAAAAATATTCATCTAATTGAATCCAGCAAAGACTTTTCTAAAGCAAGAATGTTCCTAAGCAACTTTGAATCTGGTCAGAATCTCATAAACATTAAGGAAACTGAAAAAAAAACTTCCTTTATAGATTATGTAAAGCCTTTAAAGGAAGAGTTTAGGTTTATGGGTGAACTTGCTCTAAGGCTTATGCTAAAATATCTACATTTCCTTATAATTAGTAAGAAAATTTATTCTGGAATTTTCTACTACCTTAGTGAAAAGTACTCAGTTCTTCCTGCATCCAAGCAGCAAAGATTCATGACATGACAAGCTAAGTTAAAATAATCAGGCTTCTGCTATTAAGGAATAAGTAGAGTGTAGCAGAATGAAAACTGGAGCAGTTTGTCACGCAGAAGTCACTGGCAAAATGAGGTACCTATCATAAAAAAATACACTTTCTGAGTTGTTAAAAATATATTTTTTTTCAAACTAATACACATTTTCACAGATATATGTTTATAGTCACATTCACATATATGCAAACTAACAAAGAAGTCAAATTTAATTGAAATTGAAAATTGTTATAATTGAGCAAAGCCATGCGGAAAATAATAATGCTTTCAAAAGCTGCAGTCTCAAGGAGTTTTGACCCCACCACACATTTTTTTGTGTAACAGTTTCCTATCTTGAATGCTAGAGATACACTCTTTTCACCACAATTTATCCCAAATCATTACATTGTCAGGATTTTCACTGATGAAATACTGAAGTCCTAATCCCTTTTTAAAGCATGACAATCTTACTGCTTATTGCACTTGTAGAAAGGCATCTTCATAAAGACAGCAAAAACATTGTAGCACAGGAACAGATTATATTAACATTATGAAACAATATGTCTGTTTCCACATAATATACCATTATTATTTGTGGAGATGGAAGTGAGATGGTGACTATTTTGTTGTATCCATTTGCTGAAATAAGACAGTATTGGGGAAAAGTAGGCCTCCAGAAGCTTAGGAAAGATAAACTAGAAAAGGACAAATTTAGTACATTAAAATCTTTTCTCCCCAATCCTCATTAAATTTAGTATCTGCTTTTCCCTGAAATGGATTCTATTGTATGTGCACATAACTGTGTGCCTGTGGATCCTAAAAGTTCTAAAGAGGTCAACAAGTAGCAGAGAGGCAAACAGATTATTCAATCCTTGCTTTACCCTCGGTAGAATGAAACATAATGTGAGATTTTCCACAAGACCTGCTGGGGTGACTGTTGTATTTATTCTAAAAATACTGCTAGAATGACAAACCATAAGTGTGTATACAGGGTCTGCTTGTTCCATTGCTTATACAGATACTGCAGATTTAAACCTGGAAATTCTACAAAGGAAAGCATGAGTTTAATGAAGAACTATTATCTCAAGTTCACCTGCAATTTAAAAGAAAATTATTAAATATGTACAGGAAGAAACTGCACAACTTGGGCTAAATTATTGCTTCTGGTAGTCCATCCAAAGAAATGGGATGCCTATAAACAGAAATTATGTTCTAGGGACTGAATTTTGAAGAAGCTTCCTTAATAACAGAACATGGTCCCAAATCCATGACAAGCTCATATAAGAAACCCTTAAGAGCTGCAGCATTAAAATCCCTTTCTGAAGTTGCTGTATATGACTGGAAGAGAATGTGTAGAAAGCAGACACTATGCCAGACTTAAGAGGAGCTTAATTAAAAGCTCAAGTAATAAAAAAATGAACCATGTCTCCATGAAACCACAAGTAAGGCCTTTACTACTCCTTTATGTCGTGCACAAAGAAAAAGAAAATAGCAGTTCTTGACTACCTTCTTTTTTTTCCCCCTAGTTGCCTCAGACCACACTGCAATCCATTAGTTTCCATCCTGTTCCCTTGGGAATTCATTCTGGAAACTGTGTGATGGCTATGGGCCAAAAGTTGCTATCAAGTTTGCTTTTGAAATTCCTGGAAAATTTAATCAAAGTAGTGGCACACACAATTGAGTAACCAGGCTACATCTGATATCATATAAAGTAGTTGCATAGCCTGAAGGGCAGGAATTGATCAGGAAACCACAGAATCAGAATATGCCCAGATGGAAGGGACCCACAAGGACCACTGAGTCCAGCCCCCATCTCTGCACAGGACTATCCCCAAGAGTTACATTGAGTTCCTGAGAGTGCTGTCCAAAAGCTTCTTGAACTCTGTCAGACTTGCTGCTGTGACCACTTCCCTGGGGAGCCTCTTACAGTGCCCAAGCACACTCTGGGTGAAGAACCTTTTTCTAATATCCCACCTAAATCTTCCCTGGCACAATTTCTGGCCATTCCCTTGAATCCTTTCACTGCTCACCACGGAGAAGAGACCCGTGCTTGCTCCTCCTCTTCCATTCACAAGGAAGTTGTAACGGCAATGAGGTTTCCCCTCAGTCTTCTCTTTTGCAGGCTGAAAAGACCAAGGGACCTCAGCTGCCCATGAGGTCCTTCACCATCTTTACTGACCGCCTTCGGACACTCTCTAACAGCTTAATATCTTTCTTTTATTTTGATGCCCCAAACTGCACACAGTATCCAAGGTGAGGCTGCCCCAGTGCAGAGCAGAGCAGGACAATCCCCTCCCTCACCCGACTGGTGATGCTGTGCCTGATGCCCCCCAGGACAGAGTTCGCCCTCCTGATTGCCAGGGCACTGCTGACTCATATTCAAATTGCCATTGACCAGGACCCCCTGTCCCTTTCTGTAGCACTGCTTGCCAGCATTGCATTCCCCAGTCTGTATAAATATCCAGGGTTGTCCCATCCCAGGTGCAGAATTCAGCACTTCCACTTTTTGAACTTTAAGGTTGGTGATTGCCCAGCCCACTCATTTGTCGAAGTCTCTCTGTAGGGCTTCCCTGCCTTTGAGGGAGTCAGCAGCTCCTCCCAGTTTTGTGTCATCTGCGAACTTGCTTCCAGTCCTGTGTCCAAGTCATTGATGATGATGTTGAAGAGCACAGGGCCTGAGATGGAGCCCTGTGGAACCCCACTAGTGACAGGTCACCAATCGGATGTCACCCCACTCACCATTCCCCTCTGTGCTTGACCCATGAGCCAAATGCTCACCCACCACATGATGTGTTTATCCCTCTGTGTGCTGGACAGTTTGTCCAGAAGGATTCTGTGAGAGACAGTATTGAAAGCTTTACTGAAATCTAAAAAGATTACATTAGCTGGCTTCCCTTGATCAGCTTGGTGGGTTACCTATCAGAGACACTAGAGAAACAACAGAGGGAATCATTTAGGCAAACTTCAGATAAGTAGTCATACTAAATCCTTACTAAGTAGTGGAATATTTTCATAATTTATACTATATTCAAAGGCTTCAGAAAAAGTCAGACAGCAACGAAAGTCAGAAAACAATGAGTGCATAAAGCACACATTCAAATTAACTGGGAACCTACAAAATAATAATTGCATGAGAAGAAATGTGGTTTTTTACCAACACACATCAGTGAGTCATTGTTTTGAAAGTGTTTTAACCCCTAATTAAACTCAAAGTGAGATTTCTGCCACCTTCCCAGACACATGTTAAATTAATATGGATAGCCTGAAATCAGTGGAATTATTCACAGGTGTAAACATTCACTGTGCAGCACTGGAAATACAACAAAGAACTAGGGAGAAGGGAACTAAGTCTAACCAAACTAGGCTCCTAAAAAAATAAACAAAAAAAAGAGCCTCCAGGAAGTAATTTATGCCATCAGTGACGTGCAGAATTTATGAACCCTCTCTAAGTCATTTAGTTCTACAACATGTATATACAATTCTCTTGTAAATCGTTTTGGCTGTCCAGCCAGTTACTTAAAAGAAAAACAACCAAGCCTACAGATTACATATGAAGGAGTAAAGCACTAGCTAGGGAGAAAACAAAAAACAACACCTATAATACTGAAACTCAGCTTGCAGAAGACTAACATTCTTGTAAAACAAACTTTACATTAATAAATATATAATCTAGGCAACACACAGAAGTTTCCAATATGGGAAAAAAGTAAATGGCTTCCATAAGACCCTAAAAGACTCTGAGCAATGATGAAGTAGCAGCATACAGAGATCTCTGAACTAGAACGAAACAGGCTTATTGGTGACTAGAAGCAGAAAAACTGTATCACATTCCTCCTACTTTAGCTAATTAGGTCTGATAAGTGCACACACCATGTAGGTTGGGTGGAATCTCTTTAAACAAAACGAAATTTAAATACTCCAATCAACAAATAGAGCCTTTTCTTTATAATGGCATTTTCTTGGAGCATTTGCTAGTAATTTGGTACTATCAAATATCAATCGTTACTCATGGTAAAAATAAAAAATCTGCAACAGAAGGAATTCTTTTTATTTCAGCATTACAAATCTACTAATTTTTTTACAGTTTAATGAAACAATATAGGCTTTCTTTGTCAGGTACAAGTGAGGCAAATGTAGCACTAGTTTAAAAGAATACCTGAATAGAGAGTAATCTGTTTTTAATGACTCTCCAATACTAAAAATTATTATTATTTACAAGACTTTAAGCTATACTGTGGTTTATTTCATTAAATATTTTTTTTATAATTATTTCTAATTACGATGCACAAGAAAATCCAAATTAAAGCAGATTATTCTTCTCTTTACCTTGTAAAAACAAGCTACGCTATCACAAAAATTTAGTCCTAAAGAAATAAATTTCAGAGGCCTAAACTTGTACTATAACTTAGAGCTCCAAATAAAAATTGATAAAGTCTAATTTAGGTAGCCTTTTACTCAAAAACCTCTTCAAAGACAAATACCTACATATATACACCAAGAGATACAAAAATGTAATATATATTTATATATAATTTGAGAAAACTCAGCTCAAACAGTCAAAAGTGACTGAAAATGCACCACCAAAATATGCTAAAGAATCTGAATCCACCTCATGTCACAAATCCATAATGTCCTGCTCCATCCAACTTTTATTAGCATTCCTTTCTGTGAATACACCTGCAACATTCGAGTTGAATATTTATACAAAGTTATCATCTTCATAAGCTTCAAAGGAAGCTTATCTCCACTGCAGTTTTGTTTGTTAAGTTGGTTTTCATACTGGCTACTTGCTACAAAAAGAACTATCTCTGGAAATGCATTACAGCTAAAATGAATTTTCCCAAGCATCTGACAAATACATCATTGGAATTATTGTTGTGTTCAGTTTGGTCAAGAACAACATAGTAAGAAGAAAACATTAGTTGTGTCATACCTTTGTATCAAAACAGGTAATAGTAAACAAACTTTCAGATCAACATGTAAAAAGGGTTAATCCTTAGACATTGGTAGAAATCTCATACATAAAGTCAAGAAGTATTTTCTCCTGATTTCACCACTAAAAATCTTTTCTGTGCAAAAGAGTTTATTCTTCTGCTTTAATTAGGGCTTTAAAAGAGAGAACAAAGAGTCCTTTCAGGTCTGTTTTATATCTAATATTATTCATGTGATAGTTTTGTTCTCACATCACAGTCAGAGAGTAATTTAGACCATGAGCGTTCTGCTGCTCTCAGTTATTTGCGGTAACCTATACTGCCTTATATTACATGCATACTGACATTTCCTGGTGTTCTCTTATACTAGAGTACATATGTTATTCTTCACAACTAACAACTCTTCCATCAAGCAACTAATGCTGCCTTTGAGGAAAGCAAGGATTCAGCCAGGAACTCTACCTTCTTTACTGCAACAACTGGCAGCCCAATCAGAGTGACCATAATAACCAATCGAGCCCAGCTGGTGTGTAAGTCAGGACTATCCAAAATGAAAACATCTCTGGCTGCCTTGAATTGTCATATACGACATGGAAATGCTGTGAAAGGCAAGGAGTCAGAGAGGTTGAAAAGTTTTTCATTATTTTCTTTTATGTTTTTCTTTTTATACACAGTGGTAGCAGTGTTTTTCTTACAGAATTTAGCATTTATGGTTCACACAAGAGCTGTTGGCAGTAAAGACTTTATATTATTCATACAACCTGACTTCCTCTTTCTGGAAATGCATTGCTCCTGAGGTTGGAGTAGGTGATGCTTGAATATTAATCAGCTTCTCTCCAGGCCTTTAACCTATGTTACTCCACCAAGCAGATCCCTGAAGAGGCCAAAATCTGCTTTCTTGAAGTCCAGGGCAGTGAACTTGCTCTATCCCCTCCTTACTGCCCTAAAGATCCTGAACTACACCATTTCATGGTCACTGCAGCCAGTGCTGCCCTTGTGCTTCACACTCCCCACCAGCAGGTCCTTGATGGTAAAAACAAGGAAGGGCATAGAACCTCTCCTCACTGGGTACTCTCTCACTTGGAGAAGAAATTCATTGGGATCACGTTCCAGGAACTTTCCAGGGTTGACTGTGCTCTGCTATGCTACCACTCCAACTGATACTGGGGTGGTTGAAGACCACAGTGGGGAGCAAGGCTTGTGAATGCAAAACTGCTCTTCTCTGTCTGTAAAGAGGCTCCTCTGCTTGGTCTTCCTAGATGAGTGGAATGTAGCAGACTCCCATTATAGTGTCACCTGTCCCTGTTATCCCTTTAATCCTGACCTATAAACTCTTGGTCAGCTTCTGTTCCTTTCCCAGACATGTGCTCCATGCACTTCAGGGCATGAAATATTTGTATTAGGTTGGAGTAAAGCATAAAATTTGAACAACAAAAAAAAACTGACAGGGAAAAAATAGTATTAACAAAAAAAAACAAAAACAAAAAAACCCAAACAACCCACCAAAAAAACCCCAAAATAACAACAACAACAACAACAACAAAAAAAGACCCTCAAAATTTCTTGAGAGAGCTAGTGAGAACTGAGTACAGTGAAGTTGACTTGCATTCCAAGAAAGCTGTCAAGAAAGACAGTCAATCTTAAAAGTGGCAAAACAGAAAAAAAAAAGAACTTGAGGAAGAGGTTGACAGTGTCAAAGGAAGTGTAAAAAAAAGAGACACGCATTTTAAGTTCAAAAGAAATCTAAAGCAAAATATTCATAAAGTATCCATTATTATATTTTATATTATGGAATTCTGTCAGCCCAATGACTTACATTACATTAATGCACACCATCGATGGATACTTTGCTGATAAGAACAAAAACTTTTCACTTCCATTAGGATTTTGTTACAAAACTGAAATGCCCTTAGTGATAAGAATAGAAAAGGAAAAAGGGTAGGGCAGGCAAGGCGAAGGGGCAAGGCGAAGGGGCAAGGCAAGGCAAGGCAAAGAAAGGGAAGGCAAGGCAAGGCAAGGCAAGGCAAGGCAAGGCAAGGCAAGGCAAGGCAAGGCAAGGAAGATGGGATGCTTGAAGTATCTGAAGTAGTCTTCCTTCAAAATCACAGACCTTGATTCATGTTATACCTTTTCTAGTACATTAAAGAGTCATATTGTTTGTAGTTTTCTCCCTGTGAAGGTACTTACACACTGTATGCAAGTCACTTCATTTCGGTAAGCTAAACAGATGGAGTCTTTTAAATCTGTTGCTGTGAGGCATTGTCTATGGCTCTTAAGTAGTCTTCCTCTGCATTCTTTGGTCTTACTTAATTTTTAAAAATATGAGCTCTATCAGTGTCCTAAAACATATTAAGATTGAAATTATGAACCAAAACAATTTTTATTGTATTTCATGATAATAAAATATTTCTATATTGTTGGACAGAAAAAGAAAAAAACACTCAAAGAATTCAACAGATTCCAAGCATATACAATTGGAACGTAAATCTTCCAACTCACATGGCTACTAATATACTAGTTACTGAAGTATACTAATTATTCACAATGCTTATGTTTAAAACAAGGACTTTTTACCTGCAGTTTATTCTTCTAGTTGTGAAGCTAAATTTAAACCTATCATTATTNATATATATGAATACAGCAAATTGAAGAGTTCATTAAAAAAAGGACAGAATAAATTAAATTACAGAAAAGTCTTCATAAAAGCCAGTAAAGCTGACATACAACTTGAATGCTGCTCTGCAGGTTTTTAGGATGTTAGTCTGCTAATTTAAAAGCTTTAAACCTATTTATTTCTTATGAATATGCTATGCTGACAGCTCTAAAAAGCTAATAATATTCTATTTATCTACAGGATGAGTACAGCAAAAGAACATAAGTCAGATCAAGGAGCAGAGGTTCTTTCTTATAGTGAAGATACTCAACACAGTAAAATGACACTTGCACTTGATTTTTAGTTATTTTCAGTTACTTACATGCCTTTGAAGAAAAAGAGTGAAAGAAAGAAACAAATAATTACTAAGTGGTTTATATTAACTAAGGAAGATATTTGTTTTTCAAAGGCCTAAGCAGGTTCTTTAGCAAACTCTCAAGTGTACAGGCTGATATTGAAACCACCAGCGAATGCAGTGCTGTAATTGTGCAACAGGTAAGTAGGCAATTAGAAGTGATAATGAACAGCCTTCCTAAGTCTTTTCTTCCCCCCCGCCTTTATTTTTGCCTTTCTTTTTTTTTTTTTTTT
>VXAU01001551.1:633830-679733 GCA_013399695.1 Formicarius rufipectus | reverse complement strand
TTTTTTTTTTTTTTTTTTTTTTTTAAAGAGGAACATTCATCAGAATTGTTAAACAGCAAAGAAAAGGATGAATAGGTGGCCACTCCTGTGCAACAGATAGACAGGAAGCCAGTGTGTGCAGGGAAGTCCAGCAATATTATTTTCAAACAGTCCAATCAGAAATACTGGAAAAGAAGCTAATGAATTGAGGAAAAAGATCCACAAGATAGAAAATATGTAAGACACAGCTTTTTACAACTCCAGGAGCTACTGATGTCTCTTATAACAAAATTCATACGAGGTATCAATGAAGGAAAACAATCAAGCAGAAGAAATGGCTATGAGTACATCCTGTGTAATACCACAACAGGAGAGAAAAGAGAATGGCAAATTCAAGAGAGAATATATAATATGCCTAAAATGGCTGAATATGAGAAGTTTCTAATTACCATGGCAATAAATGGTCATTAATAACTGCAAAGTTGATACATTCAAATGCAAATGGGAAAAGAGTCCCTGAAATCTAATCTTTACTGTCAAGTTGACAGAGCACTGGAACAGGCTGTCCAAAGAGGCTGTGGAATATCTCCTTCTATGGAGATATTCAAAACCCATCTGGACATAATCCTGTGCAACCTGTTACAGGTGAGCCTGCTTTAGCAGGGGGGTTGGACTAGAAGATTTTTCAAAGGTCTTTTCCAATTCCAAACATTATAGAATTCTATGAGCTATTTAGATTTCATGAATCAAAATAGTTATGTTCTCCTCTGAGATGGAAATATCTAATCAGCCCTTAAAAAGGGATCAGATTGCACCTTTCATTAAAATATTTAATCTCAGATACAAAGAAATTTGGCAAATATTATTTTTATGTGTATATATGTACACAAACACATATACATTGTGTGTGTGTGTATACACACTTGGGATATATTGCATACTGAGTGTTTGCTTATGTAAAAGCCTATTTTAACTGTTCTTGAAACAAATATATTTAACCTAAGACAAAAACCTGCCTGGAACACATTGGTATTGATTGCAGTGTGTTTAAACGTCTCAAGTATGACGCAAATTTTTTGCAAGTCAATGTTGTCCTCTCACACAGCTTGCTTCAAAACTAATCACTGTGCACATAAAACCCAAGGAAGACATCTCAACATAATATTAGCAGAGATTATGACTTTCCTAGATAAAATAAATACACTTATAGCTAAACAAAGGGCTGCTTTTGTCCTACACTAGAAGATTAAATAAAACCTATCAAATGTGCCTATTCAGACCTGTGAATATAAATCCAAAAAGGAGAAAATAAAAAGCTAAGGGTTGATGCAGAAAAGTACCTTATTTCCAGAGAAAACAGAAACTCGATAGATTAAACAGAGCAAAGCTAAGAAATAGTGAAGACGCTGCACTACTTAGGAAAAAAAAATGTGGGAGAGGTCATAATGAAATGTTTGTATCCTATCACAAATGGTTTTATCCATTTGTCCTTTGGTATCTGTACTGTTATTTCTGGAAAAATGTAGGTTTTCTCTACCACCTTAGATTTACTTTGCTGCAGCCCAGTCTCTCCAGAAAGGATTAACGATGCTCTGTTTACTTTTTCTTCTGGTAGGAATTCAGGCCAGGCTTCCAGTGATGGTGAAAATTGCTTTTTTTGCAGTCACTGCTGCTTCGTCCTTCAGCAACATTGTCTAGCAAATCAGTCCCGCTCAGTGAGGTCCAGACTAGATAAATGTATTGTCATGGCCATTTGCTAACTGTTAGCATTTCCCCACTTTGCTAGAGCTTTGGATTGCTCCCCAAAGCAGCTTTCTCCATCATTAATCCCAAGTATTTAACTTGGGCACACTGCGTGACTTGGCTGCTATCAGATATTCCCTTAATGGGTGTTCTGACAGCAGACTGCACAAGTTTTAATTTACTGTCTGCTGGACTTAAGAAAACAAATACAGTGCTTATACATCTAACAGAGATTACAAGTCCCCCCTAAAATCATAAGCACTTAACTGAAGTTTCCCTTTAAGTGGAGAATTGGGAAGTCTAACAGCATCCTTAAAATACTTTCCTCCAAGCTGAAGCGCTGACAGCTCCCTTCAGGGAATAAAGGAACACTATTTTTCTCTGCTCATAAGTCAATGACTTTATCTATGAAATGTAACTTTTCAACAAAAATGTATAGTTTGTTATCTCTCTTACCTGAGAGCTTATCTATACTACCCTATTGTGCAGTGGGGAGTATTGAAGTATAATGCAAATTATCAGCACATAGCTAATTTTGCAGGAAATATCAATAAAACGTGAAAGTAATTTTCAAAGCAATTATCAGGCAAATAGGTTGGTGCTTTTTAATTCTTGATGAGAAGTTCCTGGGAGCGTACATACTTTCTGGGCTACAGGGAAGTTAACATACTTTTGGGAAACAATATATAAGGCTTTTAAAACTATTTCTTCAGGAATTACCACAGGCTGTGTATGAATGGCATTAAGACTGTAGAAGTATGTCACGCTTTGTGTTGCTAAAAGGAGAGTGTTAATAAATGCTGGTCTATAATTTCCACAAAGAACACAAAAAATCACAGGTACAATCTATCTGTAGTTTCCAAATGGCAAAAAATCATGTTATTGATTAAAAAAATGTGCAAGAAAATCTTGTCATTCACCCAATCAGTATGCCATGTGTGGGTGGGAGGAATTGCCCTTGTTTTATGGTGATAAACATACAAAGGTGATATCCCTTGCCGTTTCAGCTAAAGTTCACATTGTCTTCAGATATGGCTAGAATAAAATTACCAATTACATACTCACATGTCATCTTGATTACTAAAGTAAACATATGTTTTAATTCTCAGGATGTGAATCATTGCCATTACAACACATTAGATGAACTGTGGCTGTTCATAGTATATGTACCTTAAACTCATGATAAACTTGGATAAAGTGCATTAGTTTAAGCATCCCCCATCCTTTTTTCCATCTATGTTAAAAGCCAGGGCATTTATAATAGACTAAGAAAGAGCACACTCAACTCATGCAAACTGTCTCTTACACTGCATAGGCCCAGTTGTGTTTGAAATCTTTTAAGTCACTCTAAGGTGTGGAGAAGACACAGAAATGCACCAGCCTGCAGCAAGGTAAGACATCTCCAATGTAATCATTTAGACTTTGAAATCAAGTCCAGGTTACAACAGGGTTACAGGTAACTGATCCGAGGAAGGAAGCTAGGGAATACACAGACAGATGCTCTGTTAAGGTAATGCGAACTGGGCAAAGGCGATATTTTTATTAAAAACCTCCTGGATTATGTAAAAATCCAGCATTTTCTAGTTCTACACAAAGTAAGCAGCAAAATAAAAGGTCTTTGAAGAATTAAGCTCCAAAAACATAGTTTTTGCTCCCCGAAGGATGGTTGAGCAGCCACAAGAAAGTGAAAACAGTCAGCATGGGTTGGGGTCCTTGATCTACACAGTCTTAGCTGACTGAAAAGGGTACTAAACAAGTTCTGTGCAAAAAGAATGCATCTGCCATTCCCGAAGTCCTGGATCTAGTGTAAAAGTACATACATTAGGTACATGACACACTCAGGAGTGTGTTTATAGGTCATGCAAACTATTCATTTCAGAATGGTCTGCAAGGGTTATGCCAGCTAGGTCATAGCCAGCTGGCAGACCTGTTAGAGAAAACACTTCATTGTACTAAGGAGTAATTTCTTTATTAGTTAAGAGATGATGAAGGAAATTAAAGAACTCAGAAACATTCCAAGCCATTTGTTGTATTTGCAAAGAAAATACTTTCTTCTAAAATCTGTTTCTGACTCCATGTTTCAGCAAACTTTATGACAGAAACCTATTAACTATGCATCACATATTAGTAACAACTTTTTTTCATTCATCAGTAATTTATCTGGCCCATTCTGAGTTTGAATACATTAATTACACTGGTAGCTTACATGTCTTACTCAATCACCTATTTAATTCATCTGCTACGGTTTAGTTCTGGGAATAACACCAAAGGCATTGCAGATAACCCTTTGATAATGGAAATAAAGAATACACCATACAATATGATTTTAGAAACTTTTCCCTTTTTTTAAATTCACATTACTGCTTTTATTTGCATTCAGTTATTTCATTAATCTGTTTTCACTAAAATATTCCCACTGAGAGAATGACATACTGAGCTGCTTCTTCTGTACAATTTTTGTGTTATTTCCTTTGATTTAAGTACACTTTGAGGTAATTGTTAGTGACAAAACTTAACAACCAATCCACAGGGATGGTTTTATGCATCATCATAGTAAACATCTGATTTGATCCAACTCCCAAGGACCCACCCTAGACATCAATTTCAACTCTGCCTATTGCATCTAATCCCTGAAGGCAGAACAAGGTCAATGGTTTAGCTAGATGATAAAAGCATCTCAAATCCTCAAGACCATAAAAGTAACAGTGTTTTTCAATCAGATAAATATGCCTGAAAGCAGTGTGGTTTGGAGGGGAAACCCTCCAGAATTTGTATAATTTGGCACTTTGTATGACATATAGTTTAATTATACTGTTAATTCCAACATGGTGACAGTGAAAACTTTAAAAATGCTGTAAGTGAGAATGAAACTTCAGCACACCTAACATTTTTGTGTCAGTGAAATACGAGGATGCAAAACACATTTGGCACTTTACCTGATTCAACTGTATAACACAGAAAACGGAAAGGCAATGGCAAAAATGTAGGAAAAAATCTACCTTTGTCTACGTTTTGATTATGAAATGGAAGGACAGAATCATGTAGGAATGTTTCTACTAACTCACCAAAACTGAACTTTGCAATCAATTTTGCTACTGAATGCCTTGTAAGAATTTCAAAGCAGGTACTAGTCAATTACAAACTGGTGCATTGTCAGTACAATTCTCATCTAAACATGTATTATTTTATAAGAGAAAATTAGTTTCATCTAAATTTGTCAGTGTGAGAACATGCTATGATGGACAGGTTCTATCCCTTCTACAAAATTCATCAGTTCACAAAAACAGAATCAACACTGGGAACTTTATTAGCATTCAGTTTGGGAAAGGTGGAATCAGATCCCTTCACATCTTTTTAAAGGGCAAAAGCCAGCACCTGTTTTCATGTTTTACTACTGCATTCACCAGAATTATTAGCATCGCTCTTTGTGATGACCAGGGACAGAAAAACTGAGTTTGCTGGTAGCTTGTGCTCCCTCTGCTGTCGGAATCAAGCATAAGGAGCCAGTCAAGGCACAACCGTGGGGGCAGTATTACAAACGCAGAATGATTTTTTGAAATTTCCTAACCACGCTAAAAATACCACATAAAAAGATAATTTGATTCTAATTTATTTACAAGGAGATGAAATGCATATATTTGGATTGGGTTTTCATTTGCCCTACTGCATATTTAATAAAACAATGTATCCATGATTTCCAGCTATGATGGCTTATAAACATTATGAGTGACTAATTGGATAGTCATTTGAGTCAGCACAAAGCAATTTCTCTCCATTAGATTAAATATGTCACACCCTGTCAATTAAAAATCCATTTAACATCAACCCAGCAATAATAAGCATTTTGAAACAAGGCACCAGAAATTCTAGCTGTAACTAAAATTCCCTACATATAGTGAAGGAATTTGGCTTAGCATCACAAGCAAATTTAGCCTTCACTAGAAGTTTGCCTACAGCAAGAACTGCAAAAGAAATTTCCTTTTATTAACATTTCTGTAATGGATTTTTAACACATCAACACCAGATAGCATTAGTACCAAGCATTAGTACATTTTCACGGTTTCATAATAATTATTTCTTATTGTTTGTCTCTTTGGGTACCAGGAACAATGTCCAGATTAAAAATGCCCTAAACCTCAATAATATAAATTCACCCATATTCCCTGAGACAATGATGATATCGCAAACACAAATGAAATTTACTATCACTGACTTTCTTTTTTTCCCTTTTCCCTTTTTTTTCTGTTTGGATTACAATTAACACATTCAACTAGTATTATCACAAAATGTGAGTATACATAATTGATTATACACCATTCTGAGAATTTTATCTGGAGTCATAAGCAAGAAGCACTGATGAAAAGGTCAGAAATATTACTTCCCCCTGAAAAGGATGGCACACCAAAGTACTGTGTGAAAAGGCATTATGTTCCAGAAAAACAATTATTTCATTTGTCACAATTTTGTCAGGAACTCTGAGGAGTAAATGAGAAGCATTTGCTTTATTTCAAATTTGTGTTAACTCATTTTGTAAATGCCTAAATATTTGTAGAAGAGAATTGCAAATTTTTGGTTCACACATTATGTATGGCTATCACATTAATGCGGGGACGATTCCTGGAAGTGTTTACACAGATACAAACTGATGTATGAGCCTTGTGATTAAACTGAGTCACTCAGCCCGTATCAATTTTGTCTGAATCTGCAACTAATGTGCAAGGTAACAGGAACTGAACAAATCTGAATGAAACGGTACTTTCAAAACTTTCTGATCTACGCAAAAAATACCTGAAGGAAGACCAATGAGATCACAAAGCCTTAATAGAAAGTAAAAGCTAATACAAATGGTATAGCAAAGACACTAGTAAGATCCAGCTGCACATATTCCACACTACTGGTCACTCAGAAGCCTGTCAAGGATCCACAGCACTGCCCTGAGACAGAGGTACTGCCCCTCCGTGTTAGCAGGTGTCACGGTGATTTGTGTTATGCCAAGAAGACACACAGTAACAAGCAGTAGTGTACAAAGACATGTTCTGCAGGAGTGAAGAGGAAAGCTTCATTTAGAAACAAAATAAAACAAACAAAATCAAACAAACACAAAACACGAACAAAAACACAAAACACAAACCAAAACAAATAAACCAAACAAAAACACAAACCACAAAACAGAAACACACAGGAGAAATCAAAACCAAAATAAAAAGCACCCTGAAGAGACAAGTGGGAATCAATGGGCAGAAGGGTATAAAATCACCTATCTGATCTGTTTCATGACCCACATGACTAAAGACTTTCTCTTCTCTGTCACTGAGCCAAATGGCACAGTCTCTACAATTCCAAAGGCACTGCGCTTTGACTAAAAGGATGATAATATTAATATGCCTTTGCAGAAGAAAAGCATTTTAAAGAACATTTCCTCTGATTCTAGCAGGTTTTTCAATATGAGGCAATGATGAAACTCTAGGAAACAGTGCCAAAAATCCTGGTTGGATTAGACCAAGTCATATTGAATGCTAAGTCTTCTCACTAGGCTTCACTGCATATCAGTTCCTGAAAAGGCCATTTGGGTGCAATCCTGTAAAGTGCCTGTGGAATGGGCAGCTCCTGGAGGGAAGGACAGCATTTTGAAATTAGCAACTAAATCTAAATTTATCTCTAAGGATTTAAGAACTTTATTTCATCTAGATTAGAGTCTCATTCTTTGGTGTCAGAAGGTATTTGTGACTGTTAAAAGCAAGCATATAAAGTAAGGACCTGGATTACCCACAGCTTTATCCTAGTAGGCAGAGGATAGCCAGACATATGCCTTCTTCTTTCTCACAGATGCTGCAATATTTCTGGATTAGGAGGAGGGGATATATTGGACCCTTACAGTGAAAGAATTGGCTTGAAGCACTCTGACACAATGGGGAATTTATCTTTCACAATGGAGAGCAATTTTCTCTCTGATGCTAAAAAGTGTATGTTTATGTTCAACTGGGATTATAGGCAACAATTCCAAAATCAATGTTTTGTATAGTAATTGTTATCTAAAATCAATCCTTCTCACTCTGGAAAGCAAAACAATAATTTTACACTTATTGTCTTCTCATACATTTTCGTAAGATGAAATGCATTTAAGTAGTAAGAAAATTTTATAATTAATTTCCATTTTTCCAAGTTAGAAAAAAGAATTGTCTGAAAGGATGGGGGTTAAAAATAAACCAGTCATTGACAAAAACTGTGCCAAACTGAGAAAAAAACTTTTGTTATAATCTGTTTTGTTTCACAAAAACATTATTTGCAATATGAAAACTTTAAACACTATCATCTAGTTTAAAAAGTCCAAAATACGTTTTAAAACAGATTTGGAATATTTTTTAAAGTAAATAAATTTACTTACTTTGCTTTTAAAATTATTTCAGAAAGCATAAGCAAAACTCTATGCTCCTATACCAATTTTAGAAATTATAACTTACTTTTAAAAAAACACAATAAAGATTTTGAGGAATAATCAAAACTGTAAACATGTAGATAAAAGATACTGGATTCTTAATTTCTTCAAGTTATATCCATAAATATTTGATTTTATTCTTAGGTGGCTACTTAAACTCAAATTGCCCTGGAAAATGTCACATGTAAATGTAAAATCCATCTACTGAAATTTAAAACTGCATACAGTTTAGAATAAATATTTTATAGAAATTTGAGGTTATTTGGAAATTAAAAAGTTACTATTATCATCTCCTAATAATTCAATAAAAATAATACTGTACAATATTGTACCTATCCTGTTCATTTTGCCACTATTTTATGTATGACCTCTTATTTCTCATATTAATAAGAAGCCATTGATTAGCTCGCTGTGTTTCCTAGGTCACTAAATAACTGTAATGATGAGACTAATCTTTACACTACCTTCAAATTTTCATCAGTTACATTTTATTATCATATTTTTGATAAAATTACTTTTTCCAAGTTAAAGACATTGCAATTCAACAGCAAGGACAAGAAGAAGGCTGCAAACACTTTTTTGTATATTAAGCAGACATTTGACATTTCATAATATGTAAAAGTGACACCATTTAAGGCTCATCTCCTTGATCAGGTTTGCTCAGATTTTTCATTTTGTTATTTCTTAGTCAAATAGACACACGGTCTAAAGTTGCCAGTATACTTCCTTCACACCATTGCCCAGAAAAGGAACACTGTTGATCCCTGCCCTTGCAGAGATTTCTTCCTGGTAGTACATAGTTAGATGTACCACTAATCCCGGACAATAGTCTCTGTTTCCCTAACCTAATGAAAAAATTATGACCTAGTCATTCAACTTCAGTAAGTGTCATGGTCTACCACCTTTTGTTGTCACTTCAGCTTTATTCTGATGTAAATGAAACAAGAGATCACAGAGAATTTTTAGTCAGTGAACCTCTGAAGATGCTAAATACTTCATTAGTTAATCCCTAACATATAGACAAAGGATAAGTAGCTCCACACTAGTGCAAAATGTACCCTCTATCCATATGCCCAAATAAGTGAAATATATATGCTTACTAATGACCAAGCAAAGATAACAAGAAGCCACATTTTTTATTTTCTGGTTTGATCACTACAGAGTATGTTTTAAACAAACAGAAAGATTTGTTCATACTGTTTTTTTGTTCTTTGTTGTTTTGTTTGCTTGTTTTGTGTTTGTTTGTTTTG
Source organism: Formicarius rufipectus (assembly GCA_013399695.1). Taxonomy (NCBI): domain Eukaryota; kingdom Metazoa; phylum Chordata; class Aves; order Passeriformes; family Formicariidae; genus Formicarius; species Formicarius rufipectus. The sequence goes on along the minus strand of VXAU01001551.1, from coordinate 670,325 downwards.
TTTGTTTGTTTTAATTTTGCTTTCTTATTAATACAATTATGAAGTTTGTCATGAAAGAAATACAAATTAAGGGTCTTTTATGGAGTGTTTTTGTTACTTTTTTTCCCCCCCTAGTTATGATAGGAGTCAGCAATCTCCTTCAGAATCCACAGATTCAAATGATAAAGGCCAGGGATTAAGCACAGCCGATTAACAGTCTGTGTCCTCTTCAATCTAGCATTTCCACTGTAGATAAACCCATATTCAGACTGAAGTTATAATAAACAGACTGTCCTCAATATCATTTCCCTAGATGACCTCCTCAAAACTGACATTCAAGTATTCTTGTGGAAAATTACAGTTTATAGGAAGTGGAAAAAGCAGACAAGACAATATATACCCACACAAATGATTCTGAAGATCAAGCCAAATGTTTAGAAAGCAATTGCATAAAATTATTATTTCACTATAAATATTTTATTTGCTGCAGTTCTGAGAAATTCCTTATTACTATAGTTTTGACATATAAAATGACAGAAGTTTCCTAGATTTTATTTTAATTGCTTGTACTATCTTCAAAATAACTGTATTGCTATTTATATTTATGATGACCAAAAAAACGCCCCAAAAACTCTACGAATTACAGTGGATTTCAATTCTTGCCCTTCCAAAGGCAACAGAAGACAAACACGGAAATTCTACAGCTATCTTAGATACTCTGAAATATAAAGTGTTACTATAAGGAAAGTATCATCATCAAAAAAAAAAAACAATTCATCCAGTGAAAAACAGAAAAAAGAATGAAAATCTACAAAGAGAAATTACAGAAATATTATGTTAAGTATGTGTATTGACTTCTAGAATAAATATTCAACTAAAATGAAAAAAGAAAAGCCTCTAAAAACATATTTTGCTTTGTAAGAACATTTTAACATAGAAAATTCTGACAGAATTGTGCTGCTACTTGACATTTGAAATCCAGAATCTTATGGATCAAAAAAAAGGTAATGATTAATACAGAAACAGGCTGTTTAAAATGGCATATTAATTTCTTTAACTAGAAGCTAGAACTACTGTAAACAAGTAATTTAATTCCACCACACTTCTTTAGGAAAAAAAAAAAAAGCAGGAACATTTTGAAGTACTTTATTATAAATAACTAAACTTACCTACCTAGCCAAAGGGACCATATTCTACTCTTATTTCCATTAGTTTATAGTGGCAGAATTCCAGTGAAGAAATTCTGAAATCAGATGTGAAGGCATGTGTGCACTTGTTCTTCACTTCTTTATTGAAAGTACATGATCAAAATCTGGTTCCCTCTGACCAAACCACAAAAGTGATAAGAAACAGGTCATGCTATACAGTGACAAAAAAACACAACAAAACAAAACAATGAAAGAAAACCCCAAGCCTGAGATGTATTTTGATCAGTAGAATTTACTTGAAGTAAGCACTGAATATTACTGCAGTTAATTCATTAGAATTGTTCATCTACTCTTTTCACCAAAGTTTAAAAAAAAAGGTGCATAAAATGATTTATATTAAGTTCCATAATCAGAAAATTAATTAGCTTTGCATGATTCCAAACACCTTTTCTTCTAGACAAAAAAACAGTTTCAAACCTCTTTTAAATCAATCTGTACTTGAGAAAGAATTGAAAATGTGAATTTAATTCAAAGTCACTCACTTTGAGATCTTGCTTCAAAAACTAATTTCATGGTCTGTCTCCATAACAACATAGCTTATTTTTGCCAGCTAAGACTCATATAATGAAGCATAACATGTTTAATCAGATTGTATGAACTACAGTTTAGGCTATTTATGTTTAGGATGATTTGGAGACACACTAACTTAGGAGATGGGATTTGTAGGTCACTTCCCCTTAAGCATCTTTATGGGCAGATGATGGCATATTTTCCTCACCAAGAAAAGCTACACTCAGTTATATTTAGCCAGTGATAAGATATACAGCATAAAATTAAAACATTGTGTACCCCATTTATTAATTTTTCAGTTTCTGCAATAGAACCTGTTAAAAATGCTTGTTGTAATATACAGGAGCATTCTTCCACTCAGCTCATCACTGACATCAAACTTTGACTCTCATTATTCAGCTATATATTCTTTAATGCATGGCTTTACGTTTTGAAGAGGAGATATGAAAGAAAATGGATGCCATTTACATACTATTGTGTGTAAAAAAAAATCTAAAACCAGGAAGTAAATCACACTTTTTGCCATACTAAATGAACAAAAAGGTAAAATTAAATTTATCAGTCCTATCTATTTTTAATCTAACAGCAAAATCCATTAGCTATTACAGCAAGAGCGTTACAGGTTATTACTTATTCAGCCCATAATATTTTATTATTTTCCATGTGATATCAAACATTCTTTTCCTGGACATTCATATATATTTTTCCGTGTCTAGTCTCCTGTGTTCCTTAATTAAGGAATGAAACTTATTATTATTAGATTGGAGGAATTTATTAAAACTGGACTCTAAAATAAGATTGAGTTAGCAGAGTTGATATTCTTTCAGTTAGGACAAACAAAATCTTAACCCAGAATGCTTTCTTAGGGCAAGCTTACCCTAGTGACTAATTAAAAGCTGAAGGATAAAATCCAGAATATAAACAAATTTGGGAAAGAACTAGCTATGTCATTATCCATGGAGTGAGAAGCAATGTAATGAGACTGGAAGAGGGAAAGAACTGGGTCGACAAGACCTGCTCTTTGTCTACATGCACACACACACACACACACACACACATGCACACACACATGTGCATATATAGCTCCCACAAACATAGCTTTTCTTTCACAGCACTTTTCATTTCAGCAGCTTGGTAGAATTTACTTTTGCAAAGCTCTGGATATTCCCAAATCTTACCCCTTTATTTTTAGCTTTCAAGTTTTTGCTTCAGCTGATGAGAACAGGAAAAGAAGGCGGTATGTTTATTGCTGGCAAACAGCTTGGAAATTCTGAGTAAAGAAGCCAATCAAGGCAGAAGGATTATAATAATCAAAGTACAAAATTTGCATATTTAGAGTATGGTTACTGAGAAATAACAATGCCTTGGTTATGTAAATCAAACCCTCAGCTAAAGCAAAGGGATTTGCATATCTGGGAGAAATCTGTCACGTTGTGCATCAGTAACTACATTCTAAGTAGCTGAAAGAACTGGAGTTTAGTAGAATATTAAATGCAAGTGCCAGTAGTACTTTTTATTTCCTTGTGATGTAGAAGAGACTTAACTCATTGAAGGCCTGATGAAAACAGGTCTTCTTGCCTGTAGGAAGCAATACTATTCAGAATAACCAAAGATACATTTTCATGCCATAAAGCTACAACTTTTAAGATTGAGATCGTGTAACTGTTCAAAGAGTTCTGTGTTACCAATGGTGCTCATCCCTTTTATCTATAGAAAGAGGTTTAACATAGCTCTCTTGAGAAAGGACTGCATAAAACAGACAAAAGTTTAAGGCCACCTGTTCAGCTCTGCGTAACAAAATCATGTTTCCTTCATTTTAAGTATAGTGAATGAAAAAAAGAAAAAGTTGGACTGAAATGTTTCACAGATAAAAATCCTAACCAAAAGTCCTGGTGACTTAATTACTATAACAACTTTCTGTTATCCATTAAAATCATGTAGCGTTAATAGTAGGCCCAGAGGTTTTATAATAAAACTAAACAAATTAGGGATCCTTTAAAAATTAGTATATAACAGTATATTTGTACCATTCATGCAAGGAAAAATAAATATAATACTTTGAGTTAATGTTTATTTCCCCTTTCCTCTCTTGTGAATGATACTCAGCTGTATTTTAGATATAGACTTAAGATCGGCTTACACACCCTGGTTACTGCCTGCAAATGCAACTGCAGGTTGGTGTTGCACTGAAACATGTGAGAAAATTCATGCAAGCATATTCAATCTGCAATGTATTACTTTTAATGCATCTTCAGAGGCATAATCCTTTTCCACAGACAAAACATGGAGGAAGCTCTGCACGATGTTTTAAAGACCTGGATATTACTTATACGTAGAACTGGTGAACGCACTGCAGTGTGGTCCTCAGGGTACTTACCATCCTCTGTGGGCACATAAATATTCAAATACAGACAGTCTTCATTTTGATCTTGAACATATGTCACCACAGTATCCAGATTGGCTGTAAACCAGACTGGCAGCATATCGTTGAGCAGTGACCTTTCATCCAGGTACTGTGGGCAGACAGCGGCAAACTGGGTGGCATTGCGGACACCCGTCCAAGATGATGGTGGCTCCGGGGGCTGAAATCGCCTTTCTCCAGTCGGAGGAGAGGCATAAGGAACACCCAGGTACTGCTCCACTGGACCAAGGATCTCATTAGGCAAAGGTGTTCTTAAACCACGTATTTTGCCATAATTCGTTGTAACAACTGGGTATTGTGCTTGGCCATCGATGAGAGTAAATCTTATAGCCAGTGCAGTTATCCACAGGAGGAAGTTAGAATTCAACATGACACACATTGGGGTGAAGATCAAAGGCAGCCATAGGAGTCCCATTGGTTTCGACATTATTTAAATAACATCAGCAGGGCTCTTGTTTCCACAGCCAGCAGAAAATTAATCAGTCAAGGAAAATGCAAAGTAATAGAAAAGTAGTCAAAAGAAGACGAAGTGAGGGAAAATGTAACCCTGTTCAGGCAACAAAAAAAACCCCACAAGCGTGTGTAGGCGCCTCAGTTGACTGGCTGTAGAGACATCCCAACACCAGAAGAAACAAGGGAATGCTTGCCCCTAAGGCCCATCCCAGACTTTAGCGCTGACTTAATCCTGGCAACACATAGCACTTCCCAGCGAGCAGTGTGGCAAGAGATCCACAGTTATTCCACTTCCCCAGTGAAATGGCTCCTTCCAATGAAGTCCAGCCCACTCAGTCAGCCTGTGATCAAAAGAAAACAAGCAATTCAAATCAACAGAAAAATTCATGTTGACATAAATCTAAAATAAAATTTTAAAAAAATAAATAAAAAAACCTTCAAAAATCATATTCACACAGTGCTTCCATGCCAAGCTACACAACTATGTTATGAACTTTAGACATCATGGTTATGTGTTTCCAAAGACAGGTAAAATAAGAGAGCTGAAACTGAAGCCATAAGCTTGTGGGGTTATACCACAAACCAAACATTTGTGCTTCTATATATGTTTCCAAACCAAACCACAGCCCAAACAGTGCTGCTTTTAGGAAGGGTATCATATTTAAATGACAGTTTGAGGGTATTTTCTGCCCTAAATAAATGGAATCTCCTTTTTGAGCATATTTGCACTTCCACAGCCACCATTCATTGGGGTTTCTTCATGTATTGGATGATATTGCTTTGTTATGATATGACTTCTATAGAGTATTTTTCACAGATATGACTTCTGTATGACAACGTAATTTACCTCTATCTAATTCAGAAATTCCAATTAATGGAATAGCACTACATCAGTTCAAATCAAGTGTATGAAGAGTTAGTCAAAATCAGATACAAATTTTTTGGTTTTCATATCTGTTTTCTTTGTTCTGTGTCTGACAAACAGAAAAAAAATGAAAAATAAAAAGGAAAAAAGTGTGATACAATCTCTTGAAAGTCACATTTTGACCTACATAGTGTTACAATTATGTAACATTACCTTCTTGCATTCTCCTAGTTTTATTTTTAGACAGAAGACAATTCATACAATAATTCTGTTAATTTTTAATGACTCACAGATCACTTACATGTATATGCTAACCATTACAAGTAGTATAAATACATCAACATTGTTCTCCCTGCCCAAAGAAATGGAGTTTCTTTTCACCCACTGTTCAACTCAAAACCACAGACTTCAATTCCACAGGTAAAACAATACTTATTATAGGAAACTGATACGGATACCTTATATTTGGTAGGATGAACACTTTGGTAGGATATATTAAACTTATATAAGTGGACTACTAGGTCCTGTTTCCAGTTATGACTCTGACAAGGAAAATCATTTGAAAGATATTTCATTCTCTCAAAACTCCTGGAATTCTTCAATGACTTCTTTTTAGCACTCTTACCCCAAAATTTTTTTTCAGGTTACCACTTGAACACCAGAGGCCAGAAAAATATCAGGTATGTATTACTTATGGTGGACCACAATTTCCTTTGACATTTTAACAGGATTTGCAATTTGAGTACCATTTCTGAAGGACAAATCACTATCAGCTCAAAGTGTTGTGACCCGGAGAGCATCACCATGCCATCAGTCCCTGTCTGAGCTATGCTGTGGGAAGCCCCGTGCCCAGCCCCATTCCCAGCCTGCATCCTGCTCCCACTGGGTCCCCAGGTAGAGCTTGGACCTGACTCCTCACCCTGCCTGGCCTGATGATCACTTGGACATGGCAGGGTCCTGTCCCTGTTCTCAGCCCACCCTCAGCTTTAGGAGTTTATAGTGTTGCTCTGCCAGCTCTGCAGTGCCCACAGCTCCTGGGTCATCCTCCCTCATGGGGCAGACCCAGTTCAGTCACTTCCTGACACTCAAGAGTGGTCAGTCAGCTATGGGTCACCTGAAATTCATCTTCATGCACCACTTTCCCTTCTGATTTCTGTCTTTAACAATGGAAGTCAGCAGCACGGGATTGATTTGAACTATCTGTTCCCTCTTGCTCTCTCCCATCCGGACTTTGGCACACTTTCTGACCATGCAGCACAAATCAGATTTTCCAGTTGTATCTAACTGAGGATTTAATACATGCTCAGGGAGATCCTACTCCCTTGACATGCACACTGCTGAAGTTTGTAATGACATTATAAGAGATGTGGAATAAAGCACTAAGAAAACTGACACGGTGGAAGGAAAGACAGCGATCCAGATGATGAAAGATGGATAGAGAAAAAAAATTGTCTGGGCAAACAGCAAACATAAAAAAGAGGAAAGAAAACAAGAAAAGAAAATAGGAATGACAAATAAACAAGAGGGAACACATTACCAGCATGGAGAGAACAAAAAAAAGGAAACGTGAAGGAAATTGGAAATCCTCAGTTGATAAAACAGAGACAATATACAACTATCAAAAATGTGACTTATTTAGTATGCCTCCACACTAATTATAATAAGTCTTTGACTGAAATATCTGATTATATGCCATCATTTTGAATAGAGGGAAAGGACAAGAAAAGGAAAACATTTATTACTGATCTAGAACAGAATTTGTTATCTTATTCCTTATCTAGGAAGTAAAAACAATCAAAGTTAGTTTTGTGAATATTAAATCTACTCACACAGTGTATTTATTTCTGTATGTATTTCTGTAATGTAACAGAAACCTACATAAAGTGTGCATTTCTCATTCTTGCACACATAGACATTTAGATTTTAAGGATCTTGAATCTGTACAGACATAAATCATTGGCTAACACACAGAATATAGTTAGATCTCTCAGATATACTGTCTGAGCTGTAACAGACCTGCAGCCTTTGCCAAACAGGGCAAAGACATAAATAAACAGCAGATAATGACAAGTGCATTAACAGAGGCAAGACAAATATCATAAAAAAGCAATTTTAAGATGATAAGCCAGAATAAACCCACTATTCATTGTAAAATGTTTTGGTTATTAAGTTATTGCATTTATCCAGTTAAATGACAACAGTTTTTAATAATTTCTTAGTAAATAGGTCTCATAAAAAAGTTCACATAAGCAATAAATTATGTATTTATATAATAAATAAGTTTTTCAAAAGAAGTCTCATGAACAAAATTGTTCTGCAAAGACAGTATTACAGAGAATCACAGCATCTGGTTGAAACAGACCTTCAAGATCATCCATTCCACTGTCAAAGTGGCACCACCATAATCACCCCTAAACCATATCCCCCAACGCCACATCCAGACACCTCTTGAACACTTCCAAAGACAGTAACTCCACCACTTCCTTGGGTAACTTATTCCAATGTCTAACCACTTTTTTAATGATTTTTGTTTTGTTTTGTTTCTGATATCTAATCTGAGCCTCTCCTCATGCAACTTAATGCCATTTCCTCTTGTCCTTTCACTTGGGACATGACAGAAGAGACTGACCTCCATCTCAAAACAACCTCATTTGTTGTTGTTATTGTACAGAGTAGTAAGGTGTCCCCTCAGCCTCTACTTCAGATTAAACAACTCCAGCTTTGTCAGCTTCTCCTCAGAGAACATGTTTTCTAGATCCTTCACCAGCTTTGTTGCCCTCCTTTGGACATGCTTCAGCACCTCAGTGTCCTTTTTGAAGTCGGGGACCAAAACTGAACACAGGATTCAAGGTTCTGCCTCACCAGTGCCAAGTAGAGAGAGACAATCACTTTGCTTGTCCTGCTGACCACACTATTTCTGATACAAGCAAGGAACCCACTGGCCTTCTTGGCCACCTTGGCACACTGCTGGCCCATGTCCACCTGGATGTTAACCAGAACACCCAAGTCCCTTCCAGCTGACCAGCTCTCAGGCCACTCTTCCCCAAGGCTGTAGTGCTTGTCTGGGTTGTTGTGACCCAGGTATAGGACCCAACACTTGGCCTTATTGATCCTCATACAGTGGGTCTCAGCCAATCAAGGCTGTCCAGATCCCTCTGCAGAGCCCTCATACCCTCCAGCAGATCAACACTCCTGCCTAACTTAGTATCATCTGTGAACTTACTGAGGATACACTCCATCCCCTCATCCAAACCACAGATAAAGGTACTTAAGAGGACTGGCCCCAATACTGAGACCTGGAGACATCACCAGTGACTGGCCACCAATGGGATACAAGTCCATTCACCACCACTCTGGGACCAGCCATCCAGCCAGGTCTTAACCCAGTGAAGACTGCACCCATCCAGGCCATGAACAGCCAGTTTCCCCAGGAGAACGTTGTGGGAGATGGTGTCAGTTTACTAAAGCCTAGATAGACAAGATCCACTGCCTTTCCCTCATCCATTGAGTTACTTTGTGATAGAAGATAAATGTGCTCAAGCAGGATTTGCTGTTCGTAAACCCATGTTGCGTGGGCCTGATTCCCTGGTTGTTCTGCACATGGCATGGGATTGCACTCTAGATGATCTGCGCCATAACCTTATTAAGCACTGAGGTCAGGCTGACAGACCTGTAATGCCCTGGGTTGTCCTTCTGACCCTTCTAGTAGATGGACCTTAAATTTGCTAATTTCCAGTCAACTGAGACTTCTTGGGTTAACCAGGACTGCTGGTAAATGACTGAAAGTGGCTTGGCAAACTCTTTCACTAACTTCCTGAGGTGCATCCCATCTGAGTCCATAGACTTGTGGATGACTAATTGGCTACAGCAGGTCACTAACCGTTTCTTCCTCGGTTATGGGGGGTTTCACTCAGGTCCCCATAACTAACCCTCAGCTATGGAAGCTGTACATCCAGAGGACAACGGGTTTTGGTATCAAAGCCTGAGGTAAAGAAGGAAGACTGCAGCAAGCAAGGCAAAAATATCCTATTTAGGATGGGAATTCTCCCCAGTTACGCAGAAAATATCACACTTGTAAGTTTCTGAACATTACTAGAGACATTAGTTTAGCAGATGAAATGCATACACATGCATACACAAAGACAAACAGAATAATTTTTAGTAAGAATATCAAGAACTAAGGAAGAAGGCATGTTACCTATTCATTTGTGAACCATGACTGCTATGCTCTGATATTAAGTGCATCATTAAAAAGGTTGGAAGATGCAAACAAAGAGTCACAGATTGCAATTAGAGATCAATCTAAAACAGCAAATGTTTAGAAAATTTTATAGCTATTATATCAAAACGAGTTTCATGAGCATTTTTATGTATACAGTATATTTACTGTATACATGTATACATTTATATTTAATACAGTTTTACATACTGAATCTACAGGAAGAAATGTCGTTGTAATGTCTTTATTATCACTAATAATGCTGCATTTTTTCAATTTTTTTTTTTTTTTTACTGCTCTAAATGTTAGAAAAATGTATACAAACTTGCTTGCAAAAAAATTCCTAGTTGAAAGTATCAATCACTCATACAACAAAAACCAATCAATCCAAATCAAAAGACTCAATTTAACATTACAGGTTCTGGCAGCACAACACACAGTGAGAAGTCAAAGAAGATCTGAAATAACATACGTTCATACATTATTTCCTTATTGGCAGAGGAGTGTAATTTGAGGCTAATGAGACATTTACAGCCTTTGAAGTAAATGGAGATTGAAGTTAACATGGATGTGCATCTACTAGAAACACCACTTGTACTTGATTATTAATCTGTGCCCCAAGCCACGCTTGGAGATGCTTAAATAGTCTATGAATCAGGTCTTCAGAGCTAAACTGCCTGTTTCCAGGATTTGCAGTTACTGCTTTTTCAACCTGAGGAGATGATTATGTCAGTAGGTTTATAATAATTCTGTACCTGCTGGAGAAATAGAAGACATGGCTTAAAAGTCCTCTTCGCTCCAGTGTAGTATAGACAACTCAAGTGTTTTTCAGTTTTTTTGACCTGCTTGTCCAGGTCATGGACAGTTACAAGAAAACCAAACAGAAATATAAATTATAGGAGCACAGGAGACTGAGGACTGCAGAGATATCCCAGGACTTCTAAGGCTTTATCTAAAACAATTAGGGCACAATGGTGAACCTCAGCTTTCAGTTGCTGACCACCTTCAATCTCTGGCTCTTCCTTCTGCTCAAATTCCCTGGGGCAAGGTTTTAGGCATGCACATAGGTCTGACCTCAATAGAGAGTCAGGGTTCAAGTCCTACATCCCCTTCTTTTGACATACTCTCTAGCATACAGTCAGCTTGATTAGCTGAACTGTAAGAGCAGACAGCTAGTCACCAGAACAAAAATAAGGTAATAAACCTTCAGATTCTCCTCATCCTGGTATTTTGTACAGTATTTAATGAATTCACGGAATATGGGGATTTTAAAAAAATATTTCATTTACCAAAAATAAGAATCGTGGATTTTCTTCTCTCTATTCTCTTTGTCCCTTTGAAATACACATAATTTTGAAAGTTATTAAGTGAAGTGCATATATGGTTGCTTGGTTTTTGGTTTTTCTTTGTTGGTTTGGTTTCTCTGTGTGTGACTTTGTGGTTGTTTGCTTTCCAACAAAAGTGATTAAAAATATTACCATATTTGAAACAGACATAAAGTTCTATGATAAATTAATGTAGTCATATGCTACTGTAAATAAGAACTACCCAAGGCATAGTAATTTTTGAACAGGCCTGCGGTATTAATTTTAGCAACACATATATCCAATTTGCAATATTAGCAAAAAATTAATCACACAGTTGTTTCCTGCAAAAGCCCTCCCCAAGGCAAGTTTAAATGCATCTCTATCTCATAAGCAGTACTGCACCCTCTTGTTAGTCACTGATTTCAAATGCTTGATCAATACCAAAAGAACTGGTTTTGTCTAGCATATTGCAATTAAAAAAAATAAAATTAGAAGTTATAATTGTTTTAGGAATTTCTTTCTGGATACACTGAAATGAGATAAGCTTAATTCTTCCTCATTCTACATAAAGTCACTCAGAAAAGTCAGACAAAGTCATAGTGAACAACAGAGAGGAACATCAATTGTGAACTAATGTGCAGCTTCTGGACTGGATTACTTAAAAGGCTGGTGGGAAGGTTATTTACCAAAATTGGCCCATCACATCTATTTTTGATTCTCAGAACTGTAGCTACAGCAATGTCTGGCTTCAAATTAGCATGCAGCAAAGTCTTACCAGAAATTAGTTTTCCTAATAGAAGGTGTATGTTTATTTTGTTGCATTTTTGTAAGCAATTTCCCAATAGGAATGTATTATATATTATTAAATTATTATTTAAAAAACACACTCAAACCCTCAAAATAACTGCTATGAAAATCCAAACTTAAATAATTCTAACTGCAGAGGACCAGAGTTAAGCATATTTTTATCTCAAACATTCTGAGTATTGCTGCCTGAAAGGTCATCAGAGGACAGGGTCCCATGGAGGTGGGGCAGTGCTGTTCTGAGCCAGCTTCCTGCTCCTCCTTGAGACTCTTGATCAGCTTCTTTCCTGAACTCACTTCATGGAGAAGGGCTGGCTGTGCACACCTGAACAAAACACACAAAAAAATCTAATTTACAAAGGAGGTGTGCACCAGGTTAACTACAAAAGGGACTGGATTGGGCTCCTTCTGTCTGTCTTTCTCTTTCATTTTTGTCTGCTCAAGTTCCAGATCATCCACGTGGCAAGACAGATGCAGGATCTAAGGACTGGTGATACTCTGTTTTCTTCCCTTGTTTTGCCTGGGCAAAGAATGGTTATCATAATCTACCCCATACCACATACTGAACTTTTGTGTGGGAGTGGGGAGGCTGTGGAAGTGTGTCATGGCTTGTGACCCAGCCCCTTTGTGTGGTGGTGGTGTGGCTTTTTAGCCAACATCTTTGTGTGTTGTGCATCATGAGCCAGTATCTTGAGGAGTTTGCTGTGGGAGCTGGGAACTTACTCAAGCGTATTGTATAAATTTAAGGGCATGTTAGCCAATACCTCTCAGTCTAAATATTGGGCTGGTTGCTGGAGTTAAGAAGACAATTGTAATATAAAGCATAAGAGTTCCCTGACACATGGTCAAATGTCTTTGTTCAGCCTCATGAGAACCTACAACAAACATCACGGTCCCTTACCAGTGGGTCATGACACTAACTCAGCATTATAATCTTCACTAGGGATGAATATTTGAACTGTGTATCACAGAATCACAGAATTATTTAGGTTGGAAATATGCCTTACTAATTCACAGTTAAAAATCACTTAAAAGATTTAAAGTTTAAACTGACAAGAAAGTGATACAAACTTAAGAACTATGGTTCATTCTTTCTTAAAGTGTAAATAAATGGCAACATATACAAACATCACTGTGAACCTTGAAGTTNTAAAGTGTAAATAAATGGCAACATTGTGAACCTTGAAGTCGGTCTGAGTTGTATAGTTAGAAGCAACTGAAGACAAAGGTGGGTAATTTACATTATTTTTTAAAAAAAAATGGAAATAAAGACAGAAAAGCAATACAAATTATATAAAAACATTAAAATAAGAATCTTGGTATTTTTGGTTTAGTTTGTTTGTTTGTTTTGGGTTTTCGGGGTGGGGAGGGATTGTGTGTGGGTTTTTTTCCAAATAACATGCTGCATTTACCCTTCTATGAATTTCTCCAAGTGAGTCTCTCAGGTAGGCTTGGACAGTGTCAGTAGATCCCTCAGGTCAGAAATTACAATCACCATTTACTCTGCAGAAAATGCACACATATTTCTTTCGTATCATTGCTTCTTGCCTGCAGCTACCAGTCTTACTCTGAATTTTTAAGTCTCATGCACTATCAAAAAGAATGATGGGATTATAAGAAAAGACTGTGTGGTGCCTACATTGTTTTTGAAAAGTGCAATTATCTCAATAATGAAAACAATTTGAAAAGCAAGGAAGGGGAAAGAAAAAGCATCATCATCACTCCAAGAAACACACTTCAGCATTCTGTAAAAAACAAGCAGTCTGGATCTAATTACAAAAGATGGTTGTTGAATAATCACAGATATGATTTCCCTTATTTTTCCTGTATTTAAAATTATAAAAAAATCCAAACTTTATGGCCAGGAGGACCCAAGACTAACTGGAAATGGTTAGTTAAGACAGTTGCACTTATCTCACTGACTTTTGAATTATAATTTTAACTAGTATTGTACATAAGAACTATAGAAGAATTTCAGTGGTTAGACAATTTTCAGAATACTTTCTGTTTCTTGAGATAAATTGATGAATGTTGGAACCCATGCAGGTTTTCAGACTAAGGAATCAGAAGCAGTTTCCAATACAGAGGTCTCAATGATAATGATGGAATCTGCAAGACAACCTTGGCTAACAGTAAACTGAGAGAAGAACCTGCTAATATTCTGCGGAATGATGCATGTTAAGGGTTCTATTAATTAAGACAGATAAACACTATGTGAATTCACAAAAAAATACAAAATATATCTTGGTTGATACTTAGCTATAGTTGTGTGTTGTTAGATGGTTTTGATGCAGTGTATTAGTTTTAGAAATATGAATAATTGTGTGTCCTTTCTTATACTCTTGAAATCCTTATGCAGTGGAATATAAAGATGCAAGAATGTGAACATTTAAAGCCTTTTCTGCCATTCCTGAATAGAAATTAAACTGTTGACGAAGAGGAATTATAATAAACTCTCATTTCTGTTTTTGACGCAGTTGGGTTGTCTTATTAAATAGCTAAGGCTTATGAGCCTCACACTAAGACACTAAAAACTGTGTCAGTGCAAAAGATGTCGGTAAATGAAGACTGTAAATAAATATGAGGTGCCAACAATGGGAAGGAAAAACCATTGCATAAACTGCTTACAAACACAAACCTGAAATTACTAATAATCCCAATGGTGTGTTCCACTCTGATCGAATCAAGACCTGAATTTAAGTTTCCTATGACTGGACAGTGTAGTCATTTAAATGTCTCAATGGGGATGCAAAGTCTATAGAAAATACTATTCATCTAGTAAATGTGTTAGGGAAATGTACAAAACATTACATCAGTAATGTCTAGCAAAACTGCTGGCTTTATTTCCAGCTTTTACTTCTGAAACGACCTTGCAGAAGAAATGTAATACACTCCAGGTTTCCCTTTGTTTATTATATGTTTTCTTAAATTCAAATGTGTTACTCCAAAACCAAAAAGATCATGATCTGAAAGATGATTTTCAGCCCTGAGTTTCTGTAAGGCAAAAGCTCCTGAAGGATAAAAGTTCTCATGCCTGGAGGAAACCAATGATTTACGGATATGAAAAGAAAAACTAAAAATGCATACAAAAATCACTATTTTATACATTTTATTAGATTTACAGAACAGGTCTTTATAATTTGTATAAGCCCTCCAAAAAATCAAAGTTCATTACCTAATACCACTGCAATACCTTAAAAAAAAGGTGTTTCTAACATGGAATGAGTCTAAATCCTCTCTAGTAAGAAAGGTAAAATGATGGAAAAGGAAAATTCTTAAGATAATCTATCAGGTCTCATCTAAATTTTATACAAAGAAACTTACAGGTTCTGGTCCTCTCTTTCTTCAGCACTGAACTCACATGTATGCCCACGTCAAAGATGTAAAAAAATAAAACTCTTGTCTGAACCAGCTGAGAAATTCTCTGACGGACTGACTGATAGGCAATTTGATCCCTTGAGGCTATTTAATGATTAGAATTTGATATCTTCCTGTTGGCATTCCACTCTCAGAAGCGGAGACATTAAAAATGTTACAATAACCAAAACCAGAGCGGGCAAAGCAATTTAAACCAGCCAGGCATGTGAACTCACATGCTCACAAGCACACAAACACACATAGATATATCAGTATACTATATGGTCAAAAAAGGTTGCTGCTTTATTGTAAGAATTCCTAAAACTGAATTACACAGGAGACATTTTCCTTGCACTACCTGGTTCAATTACCAGGTGGTGATACAGCCTTCATTCATATGATAATGGCACAATTATGCACTCATTCTGGAAATGGGAGAGTTGAGTGACTACCCTCATTAACTTGAAGTCTAAAACCACACATCCAGTCTTTCAAGTTACAAACATTAGCTTTCAAATAAGGTTGGGGTGGCTATGAAAACTATGTGAACCATTATCAATCCTAAACCAAAAGACACTGCTCTGTGATTCTCACCATTGGGTTATAAGAAAAACCTAACCTTGCATTCCCACGAAGTAGAAACTTCCCTGGAAAGGTATTCTCACTTTCAAAAAAGCCTTATGCAGTTGTTAGGAGAATCATTTAATAAAATAAAAATTGTGACTGAAGATTATCTTTACTATGCTATCACAACATCAAATTTACCAGCTTAAAAAGTGGACAACTTCACCAGCATAAGGGAACAATTTCCACCAGCTCCTGCTACTTGCCTCATAACTTAATGGGCTATCACCTTCTAATCATTGGCTTGAGCCACTTACATTTAAGAAGTGAGGGAGCATGAATCAGCAAGCTAAGGTTCCACAAAATGTTATGAAGAACGGGATCACCAGAATCACTCACCAAATCAGCATTCATAGAGCCATGAAGCTGGGGGAGGTGTTGGATGACAAGTCTTATGAAGAGCAGCTGAGGGACCTTGGGGTCATTTTACCTGGACAAAAGGAAACTTAGGGGGTCCCTACTGCCCTCTACAATTACCTGAATGGATATTCTAGTGGGATGGGAGTCAGGTTCTTCTTCCAAGTAAAAAGTGATAGGACAATGGCCTGAAGTTGCAGTAGGGCAGGTTTAGATTGAATATAAGGAAAAATTTCTTCACCAAAAGGGTTGTCACACACTGGAACACGCAGCACAGGGAAGTGGTGGAGTCACCATCCTTGGAGGTATTTGAAACACATGTGGATGTGGCACTCAGGGACATGGTTTAGTGGTGGACTTCGCAGTGCTGGGTTAACGGTCAGACTTGATGACCTTAGAGATCTTTTCCAACCCAAATGCCTCTATGATCTTAAGGAACAATAAGAAGGCAACTAACCATTCCTATACTGCCTTCTGTCTTCCCTCCTCCCCAGCAAACACAGCTTAAAAGCCAGCCCAGAAGAGAGTCTGCGGCCTACACTCTGCTTACTGTCCTGTCTATGCTGAATTCGTAATGAAGAGTGAAATTCTTAACGTAAGGATGGGGACCTTTGAATTAAATTATGTACTGTGGACCCCTAAAAGCTAAGCATAATATTACCATATAGAAGTCCCATCATGGACTTCAGTCTGTTTTCAGGCCAGTGCAGCCAGCACTGGAATAAGAACTGAATAAGGCCAGAGCATGAACTCGAGCACTGTCCTGCCACAGCATTCATACCTCCCAGCCAACGCACAGGCAGCATCAGGGAACAGGACCGAGGTATTTCTCAACAGACAGTTGGGGTTTTTTCTCTTTCTAGTAAGAAAGACTTGCACTGTAGAGATGCAAACTCTGCTATGCTACATGTCCTCAGAGAACAGGACCCGGGCCATTTTATTTACTAAGAGACATAACCAACCACATGTGCAGAACTAGACATATCTTTCCTCCCTACTGATGGATGCCTGAATTACAAATTTGACTGTGCCTATGTAATGTACATGTTTTTGCTTAAATACAGAAACTGAGGGAAAAAAATATAGGTTATGTTACCCCAGAAAATTAATGAAATATAACCGTCATCTCACATCAGAGATATTGACAAACCTGTAATACGAGAAGATGCACTCAACAAGAACAAAAGGAAAAGTGAGATTAATTTGCAAAACAACAATAAAAGCTGGGTAAATATTAAACAGAATCCAACATATGTAGAAGCCTAAGAAACAGACTTCTGAAATTCCAATAATTTGGCAATGTAAATTCTGAGATTGTTACACAAACTAGGAAGAGGACATACTACTAAAAATAATTCCATATATACACAAACTTGAAAAACATGTCTTGATGCCAGTTACTTGAGTTTTGTGTTGTGCTTTTTTAATCACAATTTTTTCAACTTTTTGTACTTGTTGCCAAAACATACATCAGGAAAAGCAGAAAATCTAGGCTTGGGAAGGAAAACTAGCATTTTGCAGGTAATTTGCTCTTCAGTTAAAAAGGTCTTCCATTTCCAATTCCACCATTCCAAATGATAAAAATCAAATTATCTTTCATGGTCTTTTAAGAAATTCAAGAGAAATCTCATAATAATATGTGACTGCTCTTTTCTTAGGTAAAAAATAAATTTCTCAAAATTATCTGCATGACAGCCCCTATCATTTTACTACATGCAGAACTTCAAAGCCATCTCACATTTAGTTAATTACATTTTCTTCCATCAAAGGGTCCTCAGAAATGTAACATAATATATCATATTTGCTTTGTAGTGTGCAGAGCTGTATCTGAATAGAAAACAAAAGCCAACAACAAACATGAAAGTTGCTGTTTGTCATCCTGCTCATCCTTCCACTCACATTATTGGGAAGTTTCCATCTTTGCCAAGCACGAGGTGCTTTCTTTACTCTGGAAACATCACTAAAGCTCAGGTTCATCTCATTAAGTGTTTTTCTACAAAAAAGTCAGATATCCTCTCTGTAACAGACACACCTCAGGCAGAAACTCTTCCTACTATAACACAGGTATCTGGCATTAAATATTGGCTGAAGTCAATACTACGGAAACACCCCCCAGACTGTGTTTCAAGAGCTCAAGTCATTAGCCTAGACTGACAGCTAACCCAGCTGCAGCAAGATGATTTTTTCTTTCATCTCTTCTCAATAGATACAGAATTATTTCTGCAACAGCAAAGTTGAGAAACTTCTAACTTTCCCATTTGTTTCATACATGAACCAAGTCCTCATTATTAAAATCATGAAGAACTTATTCTGCTAAATGTTCCTTAAGAATTCTTGTCTGTTCTTTCATTAGTTCTGCTGCTAGATTATAAAAGATGATGTAGCACTCATTGGTAAGAAATTCAGTTCAGACTAAACTAGAGATATTTTCTTGCCTATCATTGAATTCATTTGATCCTCCCTTTTTTATTATTATTATTTTTGTCATTATTGTTGTTATTCCCATAGCCATCCCTGTGTTATTTTGAAAACTGCTGCATGGTCTCTTCCTTGATGTAAAATCATATCTCAGTGAATAAGTTTTTCCATTTTCACTTTCTTCACCTAATATTAGTCCTTGCTAACATAGAACCGATAGGTCTGTGGAAAAACCGTATTATGTTAGAATTACTGGGTTTATTTATTTACAAGAACTGTATTTCCTATTTTTGGATTCAATGAGTACCATTTATGAATGAGTTTCTAACAAGACCTGTGCAATACTACTATCATCATATTATTTAGTACAATCTACCTGTTTCCACAGGACTGCAAAACTACATGGGCACTTTCTAATATGATGAGAACTAATTTTTAACAATATGATTCCATGACAAAACATTATGCCTCATTACATCTTCAAGATCTGTTTTACTCTTGTTCTCCCCTGCTTGAAAACATGTCCTCTTATAAAAGAATCTTCCATACTTTTCCTGTTTTGCACATAGCCTTCTCAGTCCCTTTCTAATTCTCAAATATTTCTCATGGAGTGGACACTACTAGCTTATTCTTTTCTCCAAATCATAATTCTTTCCTGGGACTATTTCTTCCCCTTGGACATCTGTGTTTAACTTCCCTTTGTCTTTTCATATATACATATGTAAGATATAATGGAAAAGATATATGTCCATCAATTCAATCAATATAAAATTTATTTTTATTTTGTAAAGGGAATTTATTTCTTTTATCTTCCAAAGTTTTTTTTGGTTTTCTTGGTTTATTTGTTTGCTTTTTTTTTTCTTTGATCATATCCATATGGGATGATATTGCAGGGGAAAAAAAAAAAAAAAAAGACAATATGCAGCTGCCAGGTTGACTAGGAAAGACTGATCTATTTTTTCCTGCCCTCGGTCAACTGATCCAGGTCAGGACTGAGAAAAAGTGTACCTTGTCACACGGCAGGAGTTACAGCTTCCTATGTGCTTCTATTATATCATCTTAAGAAATCTCACTAATAAAACATAATACCAACCAAAAATGTATACTGCAAACTAATGCAGTCAATTAACAGAACAGATGGAGGTCAGGGCAGACAATTAAATCCCTTTGACAGAGGAGAAGATTATTCTACCCCATACTGGAGATATGTCAGTAATTCCTGTGTGATCTGACTTACACTTTTGTTCTTCAAAATAATTCCTTCCACAATGCCTTCTTTGGCATGAGAGAAACAGATCCATCATGTAAAGGTCTTGCTTGCTGCTCTATATAAATTTTGAAGGGGTGGGCAAGGGCATGTATGTTTCCTCAGCAGTAATCCTACTGATTCTTAGAACAAGCAAACCAAATACCCTTTTTGTTTAGACAGCCACTTCTCAACTTGAAGTCTGCCCCTCAAAAGGAATCACCCTGGCAAGTTGCTAATCATTTCTTTTGGGAATTCAATATTGTTTTCTATAGGCATCGGAGACAACCATCCAGGAGTTAGCTATTTCTCTGGCCCTCAATTTCAGTATATTTGTGGGAATTACTGTCCCTACATTCTTGCACCAAGATGGTTGTATTTCTGAACCCTAGATCTACACTGCTAATAATAAAAACTGTAAGTACTGTTCCCATATTCTGGTAATATCAATTACATATTTTGTATTTCAAACAAAAAAGTTTTCACTACCAGAAGTATCGAGTTAATTTTTATTTCTGATTTTTCTGATTTCCAGCATATACATTTCAAATGATAAACCATAAACAACCATAGGAAAAAATTGTTCAGCTAAGGATTTAAATTAAAAACACCATTATTTTTTCACAGGGGAAAAAAAAACAAACAAACAACAAAACAAAACAACCGAACAATCAAAAAACAAACAAACAAAACAAACAAACAAAAAGAAAGGCAAAAACAAAACAAAACTTTGTATCAAATGTTCCAATTTGGTTTTAAATAAAGATCATTTACCAAAAATGTTTCAGTCCAGAACATTATAATCATGCAAAAGTTTTCATAAGACTTTAATTCCCTTTTTTAAAGTTAACTCATACTGTGGTAATATTTAAATTTAACAAGCTCAGAATCCAGTTGTGCCAATATTATACTAATATTTAGAAGCGCTGAAATCTATACTCCAAAACACAATGAAGCTGCCAAGAGAGTGACCTATTAGTGTAATTGCTGTAATTGCTCATTCCTAGATCCAATTTTCATAGTGGAAATTCTAATGTATCCATTTTCTTTATCAAGCTTCTATTAAAAATGTCTGCTTTGTAAATTAATAAACTCAGATTGCTTAGTTTCTGCACTATCAAAAGCTTTCTCTTTCACATACATTTTAATTAATTCTACTCTCAATATACAGTTTATGCTGAATATATCAGCATATGTATCAGACCTGAATTTCTTATATCCTTATGTAGCTCATTAACTCGCTGTTTACACTTTTTAATTTTGATGGCTTCAAATAAAATCAGATTCTAGTTCTGCCATTGTTTGAACTTTGTATTGTAGCTTCATATCATTCCACTCAATGAGTTCTATTTCACTAATACTTAACGAAAAATATGAAGTAAACCCTATATCTGTAGCCTTTAAACTATCTACTTCTGTTTCATTTGGTCAGTTAAAGCATTTTAACCATCTTTCTTGAAACAGAACTGTAGTAACAACAGAAAGATAAGTCTGTAATTATTCACCTCCTAACTTTTTAAGTGGCTTACCATCATCATGTAAACTTGTAATATAACTGCTTGGGGTTTTCCCCTCCTTTTTGATACTTCTATGTAAAGAAATTGAAAAGGTCATACTGTTATTTTAAACCCACTGGGAAGAAAAAGTTAAATGCTCTTAAATGAAGACCACAGGATCATTGACGGGTTGAGGTTTGAATGGACCTCTGGAGGTCATCTGGTCAAACACCTCTGCTCAAGCAGTGACAACTACAACTCATTATCTAGGACCACATCCAGACAATTTTTGAGTACCTCCAAGGAGGGAGACTCTACCACCTCTGCAGGCAACCAGTGCCAGTGCTCAGTAAAAAAAAGTAGCTTCTGATGTTCAGACAAATAAAAAGAAAAATAAATTATCTGTTACCCAGATAAATGACTATTTTCTTTAAAAGTAAATATATTGTAAAGATTGGGACTTATTCAATAAATAGCATTTTCCACTCATGATTTGCATATCATAAACATTAGAAACACTATTAATATGAATATTTTCACTAATAAACAATAGCCTTCCAATCATTTTGCTTAATATATATGTTGTCTTCTTACAAGAATTCAGCATCAGGCACTTCTTAAAATAAAACTGTCATTGACACAAACCACCCATCATTCAAATTAAAAATAAGAGAATTCACCAGAATAGTTTGCATTTTCAAATCAAAATGACAGAGAAATAGAGTATCTGAAAAAAATCTTCAGAAAAGTTAATTGTACATAAATTAAAGTTAGTTTCTGATCAGTTCATGTTGTGATGGGGTCTTAAGTAGCATGCACTGCACAACAGAAAAATTTCTTTAGAAGTTTGATTTAGAGGCTTCCAAATTTTAATAACTACCCTAATAGATCTTTATATTTCTGACAAAAGTCTTGACTTAGAGGTTTGGGGATATTTTTGAATTCTCTAAAATCAACAGAAACAAAGTATTTAGATCAGAGCAACATGAATTTCATATGTATGGATAACTTAATCTCCCCAAAGATTATGGGCAATCTGCATGAACCCATCTTGCAAAAGCATCCCAGTATAAAAGGAGAGGAATGCTATTATATGAGTTTGGATAGTACTCAGCCTCAGAATAGCAAGCCTGAACATGGAGATTAACTTTTGCTTTAAGAAAACCCACAACTCTTTTTTAATCCTTGAACCAGTAATCTATAAATACAGTGCCAGTGCAATCTTTGTGTTGCACTGTGAAATAACTGGTAACTTGAATTGGAAATGAGCTATAGTAATTATTTTCTGTTATATCATTCACTACAAAAAAGTAGGTGTGCTTCATTTATTTACTAATGTGTTACATCTGGGGGCTCTTTCCATCATTGTCTATCATATTTGAGGCTATTCTATGTGTACGTGCATCTTTTTTGGAAGGATGCATGATGAACAGAAAGAGAGCTTTTAAAGCTTTACACAAAGGTTTGTGTACTTTAATCTTGAAGTATTATTAAATTAGAAATAGCTTCAATGAAAGAAGAGAATTCCAATTACTGAAACATTTCAGTAATACTTCATAATGAAGACAGTTACACTCTGTAAGGACTCTTGCAGTGTAACTACATGCAAAAGATATTAATCTCAAAGGCTGTCTACAAGCAGTTAAAGTATGTATCTTTTAGTTTAGACTCCTATTTTAGTGACATTATTTAAGAATAGACTGCAACTCAGTGTGCCAGTTAGATCACTCTTTATTCATACCTAATTTTCAAGGACTTGCATCTCAGCTTTATGAATTAAATTCATGATATCCATTAGAGTAGTCACAGTGATATGACACAGCATAGAAAATATCACCTACATAACTTTAAAGCAAAGAAAAAGCCTCAAATGCTAGAACACAATTTTTCAGTACAATTAACTCCACTGACTGCAAAATACACTAGAATTAAAGATGTGATTTAGTTCCAGACAAAGGAGTTTTGTTTCCCCCATAGAGAGACAAACCACAATTCTAATATTTAGTTACAGATTATTAATTTCTTACGCCAACAAAAAATGCAGCATTTTAAGATTATAACTGAGCACCAGATTTTGTCAGTTACTTCCTGAAGTCGTGTCAAAACATTAAAATTTAAGCTGTTTTTTCTAACATTCTGAGAATAGTTGTATAAGCTTTAAATCCATGTTCATGCTGTGAGCACAGATGGGCACATATCCATCACTATTAAGGCAGCTGAAACAGGTGAAAAAGGGAACAGTACTAGTGCATACCTTTCCAGGAGAAACAGAGCTTTACTTAACCTGAGTAGTTTCAGCTACACTCAAATAATTCTGAACTTTTTTGTCAAGTTTTGGATAACAACATTACCATATCTGTGTTGTGTTTTGTTTCTCTGGCTTTTTCCTTGGGAAAGAACAAAGCAGTATGAAAGAAAATATGATGGGTTTTGATAAAGAAACTGGTAGAAAGAGTGTTTTGGATACTTGCAGCTTCCATATTTAAGATTTTACAGAAAAACACTGCAGATAGATAGATTAGATAGATAGATAGATAGATAGATAGATAGATAGATAGATAGATAGATAGATAGATAGCACATTGTCAATAGAAAATTTAAAAAAAAAAGCTCTAAAAATTGCTGCACAATACCAACTATCTGGGTCTAAGTTGGCATACAATTAAAGCTAAATGTATTTTATATTCACATACACAAACAAACACATTTACCTTCAGAATCAAATAGTGATTTTCAGTTCTAAGTAATTTCTACAAGCAGTTTGGCTTCCTGCTGGCAAAAGCATTTTATTTTTCTTTTGAAAAAGAAATAAATATGCCATCATCTTCCTTAGTCACTCAACAGCTGTATCAATTTGTTTTCAGGGCAGTGATTAGCATAATTGTGGTGGATTACTTGCATTTGGCACAGAATAAAAATAATTCATTATTTTAGCAGATGTGACATAGAATGTGTGGGATATCCAGGCCCTCTGGAGTAATGCTGAAAGTGTTATTCCTAAAACTGCACTAGAAAACTACTTTTAAGAACCAAAATCTGTCTCAAAGAAGCAAAAACCTTAACTCTTCTGACAACGTTGTTAGATAAATGACCTCACACCATGGCTAGTGGTACACGCACACACCTATGAAATTACCTGAAAACAGTCACAAGGAGGGCACTATTCAAAGGGTTTCAGTGTGACATAATTTCTTTAAAAATCAGAAAAAAAGTCCACAGTGGGATTCCATCACTACTCATTTTTCACCTATTTTATCTCCAAATTCCAGTTCTCATGCTGAGGTCCCTATAGCGCTACATGAGTGTTAAAATTAATCAGCTACGTATGTACACACCTCAATACTCTTTCATCTTTTATACATGTACAGAGTTAATAACTGTATGATGTTAGACAGAAATATAAAATTATAGAATGGCTTGAGTTGGAAGGGACCTTAAAGACAATGTAGTTCCAAACCTCCATGCCATGGGCAGAGATGCCACCTGATAGATCAGGTTGATCAAAACCATCCAACCTGGCTTCAAACAGCTCCAGGAATGGGGCAGCCACAGCTTCTCTGGGTGACCTCTTCCAGTGTCTCAATACCCTCACAATAAAGAACTGCTTCCTTACAGCCACTCTAAATCCATGCTCTTTCAGTTTAAAGTCATTCCTCCTTACTCCCTATTACTACAGGCCCTGAAAAAAAGCCTCTCTCCACATTTCTTGTCAGTCCTTTTTATATATTGAAAGGCTGCAGTAAGGTCTCATAAGCACCTTCTATTCTCCAAGATGAACTCCAGCTATCTCATCCTGTCTTCACACGGGAGGCACTCCAGACCTCTGATCATCTTGGTGGCCCTCCTATGAACCTGCTCTAATATGTCCATGTCCTTCTTGTACTGGGGACCCCACAGATGGATGCAGCACTCCAGGGGGGGTTTCACCAGAACAGAGTGAAGGGGCAGAATCATTTCCCTTAACCTGCTGGCCATGCTTCTTTTGAAACAGCCCAGGATACAGCTGGCTGTCTGGGTTGCAAGTGCACACTGCTGACTCATAATCCATTTTTCATCCACCAGTATCCTCAAGTCCTTCTCTACAAGGCTACTTTCAATCCATTCACCATCCAGCCTCTGCTAATATTGAGGATTGCCATGACACAGGTGCAAGACCTTATACTGGTCTTGTTGAACTTTATGAAGTCCTCACGGACCCATTCCTCCAGCCTGTTCAGGTGCCCCTGGGACAGCACTCCTTCCCTCAAACGAATCAATTGCACTGCTCATCTTGATGTCATCCACAGCCTTGCTGAGAGTGCACTTAATCCCATTGTCTATGCTACTGAAGAAAATGGTTAACAGCATTGTCCAACCAGTATGGACCTTAAGAGACATCATTCATTACTGGTTTCTATCAGTAACCAGTGTAGCCCTTGGCTTCATAACCTGTATTAAAATCTGTATAAAAAGGATTGCATGATACAGTTGATTCCTACTCTAGAAGCTGGACTTGATGATCACAGAGATCATCTTCTGTCAGTTGTTTCTAAAAGAAATGAACTTCAATGTGAAGAGCTCAAGACATGGGGATGCCAGGAGGACAAGATTTTCCTGTTATACAGAGCTACTCCTTTTACATAAAAACTGAGGAAGGTAGCTGATGAACGGCAGGAGGTAATGGGATTTTTATTAAGAGATATAGATGGTCTTCCCTTACCATCAACTACTGAGTTGTCCAAACAAAATAAACATATCGCACTCTTGTGATTAATAATGCACTGTGTTTTGAACCTTGATAGGATGACAACTGTTTACATGTAATTCATTTGCACTGTAACCTTGTGCTCAAAAAGTTTGCTGTTCTTAGAAAAAAAAACAACACTAAGCTGTTTTGAATTTTTTTAAGAGCTAAAATTTCCCTGTAGAAACAGATATAACTGATATAACATCGCTACCTGTTGTTCAGAACAGCAGATTTAAATGATAAGTCAAAGTGATAAAATTTATTCAAGTTCAAACAGTGAGAAAGTAAAATTTGCACTCCAGTTCTTTGAATTGAACATGACTGAATTTTAAAAAATACCTGTAATCAATCAAATGAACTACCTAGGGAAAACAGTGTGACTGTCTTCTATTTCACTTTTACTTATTACTCATGATGTTATTATTCAGTGAACTCCCATTATCTATGCAGTCTGTATAATGTTGAAATAAGCTAATTTTAACCATTCTTTGTTGTACAATACTTTTTGTAATATGTTCAAATTAATTTTCTACAAAATCTACTGTATTTATGGAAATGTTACTGAGATAAGAATTGTTTATGCTTCTTAAAGTTTTATGAAAATCATGATTCATACTTTTATAAAATTATTTAAATAACTCCCAAAAGCTCTTACTAAAGCTAATGAATTAGATAGAAGTGTTAAAATTAATCAATTACATGAAAGTAAATTTAATGACCTGGAAAGTTTGGGTGTTTGCTACTTCATATTTGAGTAATATTTGCAACTGCTTCATATTTCCATTTCTGGGATTCTTCAGAAATTCACATATAAAGATTATTAGTTTACTTTCTTTTCGGTACTTTAGGTCAGTCATACTGAAAGAGATAACTAAATATTGGAATAAAAATTAATGGATACATCACTTCAAATTCAAATGGAAGCAAGGAATCATTTATACTCATAAATGAGTCCAAATGTTTTGATTCCACTACTCACAGGATGTCTCCAACTTTAATGGAAAACACACCACAGTATCAGTGATGAAATGGATTAGCTAAGATTAGATTTACCAGTAACATCTCAGAGCAAAGAAGATGATGCAACTTTATTTATTTTTTCTGTATCAACTGAGCTGTGGTTAACTACAATCAATTTAGGACTCCAGAATTTGTTTCCCTGTAAACAAATTTACAGACACATAGAGACAAATAAATCTAGACAAAATCGCCTTGAAGACTGGTTAAATGTCCACACAGTAGGTGTTAAACTCAAATTACATTACTGGAATTTCCTGAAGAAAGTACAGTTTACAATTTGGAAATTTACTGCAATGCTGAGTGTCAGTTAATTGACATAACCAGATCATCAGTTCTGAGATGTTCAGCTGATAACTTCATTAATTGCTCCAGCTTATCAATTATGTTTCAGTATGGAAAACACATCTTCTATATAAAAGGAAGAATTTAAAACTGAATTCTTTCCTTCCTTTCTTCTGTTTCAAAATTAAGAGAATTGATAGGAAGAATGTAAACTGTAATGGCAGTAGAGCCTGTGGACCATAGTACAGATATTAGGAGTCTACTTAATTGATGGATTTCCAAGCTAAAATTGTGCTACTATTTCACCAACACAGGTTAGCAAAGGCATACAGAGCTTTTGGAAAACTCCATAAAAGAGTCTGGCACAATAAACATCTGAAGAAGAGTACAAAGATCAGTGTCTAGAGAGCCATTGTACTGTCTACTCTTCTCTATGGGTCTGAATCTTGGGTCATCTACTGCCACCACCTGCGACTCCTCGAACGCTTCCACCAGCGGTGCCTCCGTACAATCCTAAACATCCACTGGTCTGATTATGTGACTAATATGTCTGTTCTGGAACAGGCAGAGGTCACCAGTATCGAGGCCATGCTGCTGAGAACGCAGCTGCGCTGGGCAGGGCACGTCTCCAGGATGGAGGATCACCGCCTCCCTAAGACTGTGCTCTACGGTGAACTCGCTACTGGCTGCCGCAAGAGAGAAGCCCCCAAGAAGAGACACAAGGACTCACTGAAACAACACCTCAGCCTTGGCCATATTGACCACCATCAGTGGTCCACCCTGGCCTCCAATCGGGAGACGTAGAGACACACAATCTGTAACGTTGCTATCTCCTTTGAAACCACACGCAGAATCAGTCTGGAGGAGAAAAGGCAACGCCGAAAGAACCGTGCCCTGATAGTACCACCTACAGAGACTTTCTGCTGTGCCTTTTGCAACTGGACTTGCCTATCTCACATTGGCCTTATCAGCCATCAGCGCACTTGCAGAAAGCGTGGGTAAAACCCTCCCAAATCTTCATTCGTGAAGTCTAGCCATGATTTCACCAACACAGAAAAAATCCAGGGAGCATTTTTCTTCCACCTAAGATTGTAAAATACAGTGAGAATCCAAAAAGAAAACTGGAGTTGAAGGCGCTGCTTAACCAGAGGTTGGACTGCTCAACGGAGCACGATTCCATTTACAGCCATAAAACCCGACAAGAGGAAAGCAAAGATTTTGATCAACAACACTGAATCCAAAGAGCTGAAGAGTAGGCTCAGGAGAGCTGACAGGTCTAAGAATAAGAGATACTATGCTCTGATGTCCCTCAGAAAATTAAGAGTTGATGTGTTCCCTAAAACTATCAAGACCAGAACTGGAGCAATTTATTCCTGCCTTCTAGTATGAAGGCTTTATTTTTCCTTCACATTTGTTATCATGAATGATGCAAGACAGAAGGCTTGATCAGAGTCTCAGAACATGATCAAGAATCTGACAGTATGTGGCTACATCAAAGGAATGACACTGTACTTCACAGACTACCACAGGGTTCCATCTGCAAGTTTAGCTGGCATACTGGGATTCTAAAACAAAATCTCACCATTTAAACTCACACTTCTGTGAGATCAAAATATAAGGACAAAGCATGGACCATTTGTTTGCTTCAATTTTTACTACATATTGTGCATTTCCAGAAAGCCCTTTCTGCATACTCCAAGCATTAAGTTTCCTCTTCTTGAGAAAGATCATTGGTTTAGGTTGAAGAATTTTATCTGGAGTTCTGGATGAGAATGAAAGCAAGTAAAAAGCAAAAGTGTTCAAGACATACGGATTTCTTTCTGTATTTCTCTTACATATTGGAGTACAATATAGCAAAAGTCATAGTTACAGTCTCTCCAAGCTACCTTATCTAGTTAGTTTTTTGGAACCAACACTGATAATTATACACACACTCTCAACTCTCCTGTTCATCCAAATGTACCCTGATTTCCCTCTGCAAATACAATTTCAAAATTAGTTTGACTTGGATTATACATTTGCCTGAAAGCATTCAGATACATTACTGTTTGTCTCCTGAAAAAATTCTCATAATACATCCTTTTTCCAGACATAATTTGAAATTAACACATATTTTCGGAATTCTGTTGTGTATCTTTGAGTACCTTGGGGTTGGCAGTTGAAAGCAAATGTTTGTGGCAATATGTATTTCAGGAAATTAGCAAGCAGAGAAGCTGAGATAAATTCGATGCTGATTTATAACTTCATTTTCTACTCTCCTGCTGTTTGTTGCTTGGGTTTTTTTTAATGTATCATCCAATTAGCACTTCACATGAACAAGGAAATTTTCAAAAGGCACAGCTGGTTTCTGATGTCCAATAACTTGCAGTGTGCGTTAAAAGCCAGACATCAATAAGCTCCATCTCACTTTTCTGTATTAATGTTGTTTGCTTCCTTTTCTTGTCTTTTTTTCTGTGCCTTATGAAGAACAAACAAAATACTGAGAAAACACAGAAAACTAAAATCACACTATCCCTCAGTTTCCCCTTCCCCAACTTCTGTGGTCAATCTCAGTGTATTGTGGTAGATCTAGAGATGAGACTTTTCCTTCACGGAATATGGCTGTGCCTTATTCTAGTGCAAGATAATGCAAATCTACAAAAATTTCATAGCTCCAAAGAAATTAAGCTATTATTTCATCTTTGTACTCTTCAGTTTTGTGCTCTTATATTCTTCATAGCAGTTGCTTGTCTTTTTCCTGAAGAAAACGTCTTGAGTTCTCTGAAGTAAAGTAATTGAATTCTGTGTATGGCATTCATGCATATTCACTGTACTAACCCCTACTATTCACTACATCAACCCTAAGAGTTCAGATACTGTCACAATCATTGTGGATGCTAAACTATTAAACGAGTTCCTGTTCATGCAGAATTTTTTATTCAATTACATTTAAACTGCTACAAATTGGAATAAACATGGTTCAGTGATGCAAAAGTCACAGGAGTTTTCAAAGCTGTTATTTTCTTTGTCTGAATTTTACACTTCACACAATGGTACACTTGATTCTTACAACTAACCTATTATACTTTGAATTATTGCTTATTCACAACTTCATTATTATCACATCAGATCTATTACTATTCCTTCTCCTTGAATTTAGGACCCAATGTTAATATGAAATTGAAACCTCAATGTATTACAGCTAGTGTAATACTTAAAAGTCACATCTGCTTTGAAGTTCATGGATAATATAAAGTGAGAAGGAAGAATGTGCATCAAGAAACTTTTCTGATCATTTGTGTATGTCATTCCCTTCTCATTAATCAGTGTGTCAGGCACAGCATGAACGAATGGTAATTAGATTAAGGTGTTTTATAAATAGAGTATATTCTATGCACACATTTCTAAATTAAACCCTTGTCACATATTTCATATTGATAGAATGCTTATATATGTATGTGCATATATATGCACATATAACTACCTATGTGTGTGTCTGTGTGTATGCTATATATAAAAACTTAGGATTTCCTATTTTGCTAACAAAATGGGAGGAAAAAATAGATCTTTACAGTAGCAATATGAAACACCAATGAAACCCCTTTTTAATACAGCCCCATAAGAACTTTGAAACTCAACCCTGTTCTGCAAACTGAACCCTGTCAGCTCTATCTGATACAGTATGGCCTGGAAACCTCAAACCTTACTAAGTAACAGTGGCACAATGGCCAGGTTTAATCCCATGTCTTTTAACTACAAACTGATTGGTATCATTCAGTACTTACAGAACTGAAAAATAATAACAATTCATGCCTGTCATGACTAAGCACATAGACAGCACTAACATTTAGAATGCGATGTGTTCCGTGTTTCGTTGAATGAAGACATGGCAAACCAACATTTTAACTGGATATGTATATTGCAAAGATATATTCCAAACACATTTAAGAACATCAGCAACAGAGACTTGCTATAATTTCTTTATATATTTTTAGAGAATACAGAACTCTTATGAACATGCTTTTAGTACTTACCACTGTGTTGTACTTTTGAGAAGGCTTCAGAATTCCCCCATAGGAGGAAGCATGATGTCATTTTTGTTACAGTAGTTTTCCCTGTTAGGAAGAAAGAAATATATAGTGTTTCTCTGTACATTAAAAAAAAAAAAAGCTTATGAGGCACAAATAGTGAAAAAAAGGTTACTTAGTCAACATCTGTAATAACAGATTATTATACATATTCAAATACAACATATAAAATTCAAATATTCGAATATATTCAAATATAAATATTCAAATGTTTTTATAAAGACATTTGACTATTTTTTATTCTTTAGTATGTGTAATTCAAAACTAGTTTAAACTTCAAATGACATTGCAATGGATAGACTATTTCTCAAAACTCTGTCCATTTTAGATAGACTATTTAGGTAGATTAAATACCAATATTTATCAAAAGTCTGTTCTGTCAGGACTATTTTGAGACATTGCAATTTAAAATTCAAACCTTAATCGTGTTAAGACATTTATTTCAGGTAATTTTAATGTTTCAAGATTCTATTAGCTGAAATACTTCTCTTCCCTCAAAAACCAGCCAAGTTGTTTTTATGACATCTATAGCTATTCACAATTTGCAGGAGAAACAGGCACTGCTTGTATATTTGTTTCTGTATGTCTCAAAAAGTACCAAAGCAATTCTTATTTATTCTTCTTTTAACTAAATTGATCAGCACAGAGATTGCAGATTCTGCAGTTTTAACCACAATGAATCCTTTCTCATTATTGTTTTGACTCAGTACAGCCAAACTACTCCCTGCAAGTGAAACCCACAGTAATAGCTGCAAACATAGGCCTAAATTCTGTGTAAACACTGTGATTTTCCTTATAAATTGCAATTAATACCAGTGGATGGCTATCCAAATACACATTTGAAAAGTAGGAATTCTGAAATATGGAAGCAAGGCAGCATTCCTTATGAATAAGGAACGTGTGAAACAGCCTAGCTAAACTGTCAAAGTGTCCATCTGGACACTTGCAGCAGGGGAAGCCTGGCAACACTGCAACTTTTCATACACACCCATTAAGGAATCAGATGCTGAAGTTTGGGACAATCTTTATTCCAAGCTACGGTAATGTCTTAAATCTCTCCACATGACAGTGGCACTTTGACTGGAGATTTCACTGCTCACGTAGACTTTGACAGCCATTCCAATTCTCCAAGAGTAGTAGGTGATTAAACCTAGGATATAAGAAATAAGGATGGATTTAAGGAATGGCTGTGAATGGCAGTGAAAATCCACTAAGTCTAACACAGCTTCCCTTCTCAGTTATTTTAAACTTGCATTTCTTTATTTCAGTAACCTTTATAGCTTAATTCCTGCTACAGGAAGGGAACAGAACAAAACTCACCTCAGCTTTACTGGTAAACATGGGGATTTCATTTACTGTCTCTCCATGGTACCAAAACAGTCTCCAGCTTTAAAGCATAAAAATGAATGAAAAAAAGTACTACTTAGGCTTTCCAGGTTTATCTTTGTACCTACGTGTTTATCCTTTTGACCTTCAGATTGTCTTACATTGTCTCCTAATTACCCTTGACAGACTGACTTTTGTAGACAACTAGATTAATAGTTTGAACTTTATATATTCTAGTAAACCACACTATCCATTTACAGACCATGTTTAGACTTTATCTCTGTATTTGTTCTCAAAAAAGCAATAGCAAATGATGCACTTCCTTTATATGAGGAAGCATGGACACACAGGTTACTAGGCCAGCAGTTAAATTCTAAGACAAAACATAGACATTCTCTACAGATATTTATCATTATTTGAAGAGCGCTTTTACCTTCCTTTTTGTGACAACTGATTTCCTCATAATTATAAAATTTTAATAAAAATATGAAAAGAATCTGATAGTCCTTCTAAGAATTTTTTTTCCTGAAATCTCTTACAGGTTTGCTCATCATCCCACAGATGCATACATAGCTTGAATCCTATAATGGCCATAGTTTTAATGGTATTCAGTTTAAGCTTACTTACTTGACTCATTTCTCAGAATTATCACAACTGCCTCTGATCTTACATGTGATACAACAGGAAGCAATCAAGAATGGCATTCTGTTACTATATTTAGGCAGTATCTTAGTCTTTACCTTAGAAATGTGACAGAGGAGGTTTAGGTTGGATATTAGAGAATATTCTTCACCCAGAGGGTGGTTGAGCACTGGAACAGGTTTCCCAGGGCAGTGGTCACAGCACCAAGCCTGAGAGAGTTCAAGAAGCATTTGGATGATACTCTCAGGCACACGGTGTGACTCTTGGGGATCATCCTGTAGAGGCTTAAGAGTTGGACTCAAGGATCCTTGTGGGTCCCTTCCAGCCGAGCATATTCTGTGATTCTGTGAAATAAAATCTCTACCTCATAAAAATTTTCTTTCATTTTGTTTTGAATATGATGACCCACTCTCTCCAGCTATGGCCAAAAATCTCTGACAGTTCTTGGCCATATCTAGATATAAGCTAAAAAATGTGTTTATTCTTTGATGCTCAATTTCATTGAACACAATTACTGGACTATTGTAATTAACTTCTGTTTCAGCAGATAGGTTCATGAAGTCTCTGTAAGAAAATGTACCCTTCTGAATTAAATCTTGGCATCTTTAAATACTTAGATCTGTAAATTTTTAAATATTTAAATCTGTAACTTTTACATTGTTTACCAACTTTTCCCCATTGATTCAGTTTCATATCAAGTTCTTTCCTTTGAAAATTTTCATAATAAGCACTTCACTGCTAAATTGGACAACTTCATATGTAGTAACACACTTCATAGCCATTAAATTTTCAAATCTTTTGAACTATAAACAAAAAAATATCAGTGATTAAACAATGGGTCATAGAATCATAAAATATGCTGAGCTGGAAGGGACCCATCCGGATCACTAAGTCCAACTTCTGGCCCTGTGCAGAACACTCCAAGAATCACACCATGTGCCTGAGAGCATGGATAAACGCATCCAGGCAGTGCTGTGATGCTCTCTCAACATCAAGAGCCCAGAACTCAGAATTTCAACTAATTAAATGTTGTGATTTCAACTGCTTATTGCCTTGACAGTTTGGGAGGAAGGGACCATTCAGAAGAGGAAAGCCAGCTAGAGGCAGATTTCACAGCGAGAAATAGACAGGAAAGAGGAGTAATAGGAATATGCAAATAAAATATTTTTTACACTAATTAAGGTATTTGAAAACGAAATAACTAATTCTGACCACAGACTTCTATTTAGTGGGAAAAAACAGGCATCCTGAATTGTAGGAGACTTATCAATCCTAATGAGTCTGACAGTGTGACAGGGCCTTAAATTAGAAAACAAACAAACTGTTCTTCACATGCACAAAGGTAATGTTGATTATCAGATCTCTAAGAAATGAGTGGTAGGAACCACAGATTTCTCTGGGCTTAATTACAAATGTAATTAAGTATCAAATAAGGCAATAGCTGTGAAATGTAACTTTTCTTTCACTAAATACTTAGTAACTCTCTGCCTAAAGAGAGGAAATTAACTAATATTAAGAAAAAAACAAAATAAACCACAAAATATTTTGCAGACCTATTTTCCAACTTTAATTGAAAGTAGCACACCAGAGGAAGGCAGGAAGACTCTCACCTACACACTCCCTCTAAGGAGTATTCTGAGTTATACTCCTTTTCCTCAAGCACATCAAAAAGACACAGTGAGACCTGAGTTTCTTCTCTCTCTCCCTCTGACAGAGTAATTTCCTCATGATTCTCTGCTCATTTGTTTCTCTTGTAAAGAGTTAAACATATGAACCTCTCTGTACCTCTGGTCTTGATTTCTGACTGTCCCATAAGGATACCATAGTCAGAGAAAGTAGGAAAAAAAGATTGACACTCCTCTGAAGCCAGAGGTGACAGACTGTATCCTCAGCCACAAGTAACTAAAATATTACACAAAACGGGTGGGTGGTTTCAGAGAGAAACCACAAGAAAATGAAAGAATAGGATTATACAAATCTGTGGCAAGGTCTAAGGGCAGGAAAAAGTCTAACAGAGACCAAACATGAACAGAGAAAGCAGGCAGAACAGCATAACACAAGCAATAAACAGAGACTACTCTTCAGAGAAAATGGGCTGCTACTGAACATGCAACTGCAGCAGCAGAGGAGCAGTAACACAGAAATGGAAAGACTGATGGCATCTCTACAGGATGCAGGCAGGGAGGAGGAATGGAGCTGTGTGTAAGGCATGAGGCAGCTAGGAACAAGTGATGTGCATTTGCAGTAAATCTTGTTTTCTTAAAAAAGATTTCTTTAGAAATCTTCCTGCCTGCAAAATTATTTAGATATGAATCTCTGATAACACGACTGGCAAAACACAGGTTAATTTCTCATGTGGGCTACACCAGAATCATTCTGAACCGCCTATCAAACAAAAATATCATGTGTGATAGAGCAGATAAGACAGAATAAAAACTTCTCATCAGGAATAAATTACGGTTAGTATCTGAATAGCATATAATAGACGTTTCTACAAAACTTTTAGGATGAAAGAATGACAATGTTGGTACAATGAGGTTCCAAACAAAACTAATAATTAATACTAAAGAACAAAAGCCTGGAAAGTTCCAGGAAAAAAATAAACCATGCTGAGGGGGGGAAAAAAAAACAAAACCAAAAACAAAACACAACCAAATAAACACAAAATATAACAACCAGGCTTAGAAACAAAGATGTTAGACTCACTTTGAATCAAAACAAAACCAATCTTCTGAAGAATTCGTAAACTGCTATGAGAAGTCAGTAAGAATTAAACTCATGAAGCCTGAGCCCAAAACAGCAACACACACCAGAGAAATGCTGATGATGCAGAAGAGAGTAATTGCCGTGTTAAGAAATTCTGAATGGTAAATGGAATGATAAATCCCCTTAGGGAAACTCTAGGCCAGAAAGTAACAATGCCAAAAAAAGCATATAGAACAAGACACAGAAAAACCAAAGGACATGAGAAATGCTAAGTCTAAGGTCAAAGAAAAGGGGAGAGTGCTAGTCCTGTGTCAGAAGAAAAGGTTGAAGCTCAAGCCAGCGATAAGAGAAAGGCCAAGCTGGAGATTAAGGAGGAGGAGGAAAAGGAGGCCAAGATACAGCTAAAAGAGAAAGACAGCAGAAAGCAGAGGGGAAAAGATTAAAAAAAAAAAAAAAAAAAA
>VXAU01001551.1:611503-633800 GCA_013399695.1 Formicarius rufipectus | reverse complement strand
AAAAAAAAAGACTAAGGACAAAACTGAAGTCAAAGAAACAAAATCCAAAGAGAGCTCAAGACCATGCTGAGACATATTGAAATTAAAGATCAGATGGAACAGCAAGAGCTCCACATAATAGCCCTCAAGCTTGTCAAGGTACAGCATTCAGAGGTTGCAGATAGGGAATCAGATGAATAGAAGACAGAATAATCCACACAGTGACATGGAGTTCAGATCATCTTTTAGTCCTCACTCGAAGTATTTGGTTAAGTCTCCTTAGGCCTTTTAATATTATTTCTGTTTCTGAAATAACAGTATGAAATGTATGAAAAGATCCTTAAACTGCTATTATAGCAAGGCTCTTGATATGCTTGAGGTTAGTGTTAATTATCTCTGTCACTTCCAAGTTATTACTAGTAAAGCAATTACCTTTGATGAAATTAGATATGCCTCTCTATGTACCAGCAAATGCTGATCAATATATCAACCTCTCTCCCAATTTTTTTTACAAGATCCTAGGTAATTCAGGTAGAAATTCTCTTAAAACTTTCACAGCCAGAAAGACTGAAATTACTAAAAATTCATTTAAGTAAATTCATAAATAAAAACTCTCTTAAAATTTGAAAAGTTTTTCTTTTCTTTACATAAGTGAGGTGTCAGACGCCAGCACTGCTGGTTAAGCCACTGAGCTGTTTTTCACACTCCCAACAAAAATGCAGTGTAAGATGAGAGAAATTGCAATCACAGCCATCAACTGCAACGAGCCCATCAAAATTTGTCTGCTCATAGGAATTTTCATCTCTAGGTGCATAAATTTCTATTCTTATACTATTGAACCACCTTTCCAATGGACAGGACATGCACAGGGAGGCTATTCCAGTTCAGTGTCAGCGTAACTGAGAAGTTGCCAGGGGTACAAGGCAGAAGGTCCCAACTCACAGCAACATCGACAGACATTCTGAGACTTCCTTCTTTTGAAAACCAAGTTCTTACTCCTGTTCACCGTCATGCTGTTTCCCAGTTCTCCAGAACGAAATTGAAATGTTACTAAGTCAAATCATAGCATGTGACCCATCTATATCACATCTCCAAAGCAGATATTTGCAGAAAACCTTTCAACCTAAGGGCACCACCAGCTCTGACTGTCCCCAGGGTTTCCATCCCCAGGCCCGGGGTCACACATCAGCCTTCGGGACCGTCAGCTCCTGCCCCAGCGGTGGCATAGCAGGGCTGGTCTCCAGCTCCCCACAGCCCTGCCCTGCCCAGACATGGCCCCTCTGAACCAGGACCACCACTAGGCTGATGGTCTGGCCTGGTCTCAGCCCAACAGAGGTGCCCAATGCCCTGGGCTGAGGCTGCATCAGTGTCCTGGGCTGTCCCTCTTCAGCTGGGAAGAGACTGGTCCTGGCTGACAGGACCTGCTCTAACACCCTCCATGAGGAAGGCACTGACATTTCGGGACCCTGATGCTGAGACACAATGTTACCAAGTTCAGAACTGCAAGAGAACTGTTAACCCCACAAAAAAATCCAACTTTGACCAGACCTGCAATGACAGACAAATGAGGAACATATCCTTCTTGCAGAAGTCATTATTCCATCCATAAAAAAATCACTAAAATCCACATCTCCTTAGTTCAGGTTGTATTTTCCTCCAGCCAGCATCATAGAAACTATAAGGATTAAAAGTAAACACACAAACAAAAACCCACACCAAACACTGCAGCAGAATAACTCACGCTATCAGTTCAGAAAGGACACTAGTTACCACTGAATTTTTTATAATATTCTTCTACTTCCTATTTCTCCACCCAGACTGCATAAAACCTTTGAGATCCACGTAAGTACTAAATTCCTTAACTCCAGTGAGTACCCAAAATTACAGACTCCACAGGACCTTTGTGCCTCTCCTCTGGAGAAGATTTAATTTCTTGTTATAATGTGTTTTCACCATTTTTTACTTGACTGAGGCACCTACTTAGCACTTATACCTGCTACAGAGGTGCTGCCCTCTGGAGTTGTCTAACTGATAGATAATTATATGGTGAAAGGGGTTCTATCTACATTGTCTTAGGATGGATGTAACGCTTTGTTGCTAGCAAATAATCATATTAACATTTGCTGCTGGGTTCCAGCCCCTTATGAGATGGTTTTCTCCATCCAGAACCTCAACATTTTACATAAATAATGTATTTCAGTAAAATGAATGACGTTAACTCTCTTTATAAACCTCACTAAACTTTGAGATTATCTAACTGAAATTTTAACACAAGAACACGCTAAAAAATTGAGCAGTCAGAAATTAAATATAGGAAGAATGGCTTTCATCCTAGTTAAAAAAAGTGTACAAAAGCAGGGGAATGAGGTTACTAGTTTCATTTTTCTGCATTTTGCTTTAAATCATCAGGTGAAAATAAATGCCTCAAACCACAATGAATATCTAGAGGTGTCATCACTGGATTACAGTCTCAGACTGTTTAGACATAATTCCCTTTCATTTAACTTGACACTTTGTCCCTGTCACTTGTTCCTTCCCAAAGGTATTTAATAATTTGTTTATTCTAGGCAGTTTTTATCTTTATAGAGATTATCATCACAAGCTAGGTGCAAACACAACCATATCCTACACAGACCTATGGACTAACCTCCCTACTTGTGTCAAAATGATTGGTGAAGAAAAATGAACAACCTTTTCTCAAAAAAATTGTTTTGAGGAAGTTGAGGAGTAGAGAGCAAAAAACTTGAAGTACAACAGCAATCTGATACGACCATCTTAGAAACCTTTAAAAACTGTCAGTATCACTAGAAGCATTCAAGTATTGATTGAATATAGTTCTCTCAATTTCTTAATTTCTCTAGCAGGAAATTTTTTAATTCAAATTTCAGATGTTGAATTGTGTTCAGTAGCAGGCAGAGTCAATGAGCACAGACTGAAACACAGGACACTCCCTGTGAATATCAGGAAACACTGTTCTTCTGTAAGGGTCACCAGGCACTGGCACAGGCTACTCTGAGAAGTTGTAGGGTCTCCCTCCTTGGAGATATTCAAACATTGCCTGGACATAGTCCTGGACAACCAGTCATAGCTGTCCCTACTTGAGCACAGGATTTGAGTGAAAGGATCTCCAGAGATCTCTTCCAACCTCAAGTAATCAGTTATTCTGTTCTTCAGTGATGTGTAAATATATGTATGTTTTTCAAGAAAGACAGATAGATATGTCATCAACGTGGCAGTCTTGCCTGACTCAGAGAAGCCAGACTCCAATTGCAAAGGTTATAGCAGATGTTCAGCGTTTGGTTATGTCTAATTCATGCCAGTGAATCACTACATCAATTACTCAGATCATTATTTCTCTGTACAGAACAGAGTCATTTGGTATTAGAAACTAAAGAACAGCTTGAACTATAATCTCTGACATCTCATGTGAATATCTTTCGTGATAAGTGGGCAAATGCCTGATTCAAGTCAAGTAGAACAGGGATTGCTACAGTCCTATATCCCCAGGCATTGTTCTGTCCTCAAAAGAGACAAGGGAAGAAACATATTTTAACCCTTTCCTACTTTATTTAAATCATTATATCAAATAAGCTCGTACCAATGAAAGTAACAAAGGAAAAGAAATAGCTCCATCTTCTTCCAGTGCTATGAAAAATAAAATGACATGAAATGGGACATAGGTACCCTTACACCTACTACAACCTCCTTGCCAAGAACAGAAAAACACTTAAGTCTCTATGTGACAACCACAGCCTTGTGAGCAAACAAAAGCACATTTGATACTCACAAGACTGTGTTTCACATGAAGTTTATGAGAGCCCCTCAAATCTTGGAGCTTAATGGCTCTGTCTCTATTGCCTTCCCCTTGGCCTCATTCCCACAGCTGTCTATATAACAAGGTCTCCAAGTAAAACCACAAATCCCTTCCTTTTTGTGTATGTGAGGTTTCATTTCAACAGATAAAATAACTGTAAGAAGGAGTAAATGGGAAGAGAGGAGTAAAAGTAACTATAGCACTGTTCCAGGTCATGTCTCAACCCTGTTTATAGCCCAGCCTGCCCCTACTGTTTCAAATTCTACCCCAATTTGCAGTCTAAATACAGGCAAAATTTACTTTGGTGACAATGAGCAACAATATAAAATCACAGAGAATTTATAACTAAGGTTCCAGTTTGTCTTCCCTCAAATTCAGTGAGGAGAAAAGCCTTTTGCAGAAAACCTAACATTTGCTAATAAAATTCTGTCCTGGTTTATCTGGACTGCCATTGAAACTATTAGTTTTTCCTTCTCTTGCTGTTTTCAAGAAAGTTTTGGCAGTTTACCAAAGTAAGAGTGTATTAAAAAAGTAAATATTTAAAAGTGTGTATCCTTTTGTAGAGGTTAAGTGTGACATACAGCACTGATGTCAATCACTACCAGCATCACTAATATGCCGGGAGTGCCTGAGGAAACTAAAAGAGAAGGGATCCTGTCTTGACAGGAACCTCATGACCTACCCAATTCCCTGATCTCTAGAAGCAAAAGAGGCAACAATGGGTTGAGATAGAATTTTTCTAGATAGAAAACTAAGCTAGGTTCCCTCTACAACTGGGACCTGGAACCTGCAGCACAACTTTCCTTTTCACTACCAGATTACTGTCAGCTGAACACTGTGAAGTCCTACAGCTCAAGTCAAGTGGCAACAGGCCTTATTGAGTCTTGAATTTGACTTAAGATGTTTTGCAGAAGGTGTGGTAAATGTAATTGGCATTGTATAAGCTTTGGTTCCCACTTTTTCTTTGTCCTATAACTTATAATATTCTGCGACTACCATAGGAAAAAATTAACAGAAAAATAAGGTCAAACCAAATCTAATAGGCGAGAATGTGGCCCTAAATAATTTTGATTAACACATTCAAAAGATAATGTGTGCGTTAAATGTATTTTGTTTAATGTGTCTACTAAGTCTTGACTCAAAGACAGAAAGTTAAATTACAATTTAATCATTGGTGCTGAATGAACCATATAGCAAATGTTAGATAAAGGTTAAGAGTGATGATAGATCCCTGGAACACCCACAAAAGAAGCA
Source organism: Formicarius rufipectus (assembly GCA_013399695.1). Lineage (NCBI taxonomy): Eukaryota > Metazoa > Chordata > Aves > Passeriformes > Formicariidae > Formicarius > Formicarius rufipectus. The sequence goes on along the minus strand of VXAU01001551.1, from coordinate 628,753 downwards.
TTAACCCTTGGCAATGGATTATCTCAGTCCTCAGTTAATCAACCACTCCATGTACTAACTGAATCTACTAGATTTAGAATTCCCCAAAATTAGCACTGAAGAGTACAGAATAATTAATTGAACAAGCAAATAAAAAAATAAAATAATAAATAATAAAAGCCTTTACATTTCCCCAGGGCAGGAAATCAGTATGTTGGCAAATTTATTTAAAATCCACTGCACAAACTGAGTAAGTTGCCTAAAATGTTTCCAGTGTCTTGGAATAATTGCTGAAGAGTCTGAAGCTTCCTGGAAGTCAAATAAATCCTCTCTTGTCTCCCATCAGAAGCAGAAGTGAAAACATTTCTCTCACTGCAGGGCTATATATAAAGCCATTGTTCTGTATTTAGAACATTCTGTTTTCGGCTAGACCTTGCTTGCTCTAAGCTGTCAGTCGTCTCTAGATCTGCTGCCTGCAATAGCAATAGGTTATATCATATGCTGTTGATTACAGGTCATAACAAAAACAAATTTATGATTGTCATGAGTCCAATATCTCCACTCTCTTTCCATTTATCTGGTTGAGAAGCCAATTGCTTTTTTCTGCCCTGCTGTTACTTGGACACATAAAAATATTCACAAGTGAATGACCTAGGAATATGTTGGCCTTTTAGTATTTCAGTTCCAAAAACTGAAGCCTACAGTTGCTTTGAGCAGAAACTAAGAGATTGATCCAGAGCCCTTAGAAGTGAATAAAGTTCTCATGAGATCAGCAAACTGCAGAAGTCAGTCCACATATCCATGTCTCATATTTGCTGTCTCATACTTGACTGCAATCTACTGGACATATAATTTTAGGAGGAAATTCTGACAGATAGCTGGTAGCTGCTACTGGAAAATTACAAACCACACCTAGGAGCATGGTTGTGTAAAGCTTTAAAAAGAAATATATTTTAGAAGTCCCTTCCACAAAAGCAAAACTACTGCCACTCTGTAAACCAAAAGACAAATTTTACCCCAAAAAGCTCCAACAACTGAAGATAAACCCTGAGTTATACAGACCAAAAAAGCTAAGTCTGTTCAAAGTGGTACATCACAAACTGCTTTATAGTGCTGTGTAAAGACCACAGTTCAGGTCCCAGAAGCAGTACTATCAGAGTATCACAGCTACTGTCTGCTGAGCAGAACACCCACCACCGGGAGAGCTGAACAGCACTGCCATGTCACTTGTGAGAATGTGTCCAGTAACTTGCAATTGTTTGCATGGTGCTGAAAAATATTTGTAGAAATACTCCTCTGAGTACACACAGACTCCTGAAAACATACACATGTGGTCAATATTAATAAGGAGGATAATAATAAAGTATAAGCTTAATTTGCAGCCTGATTTTCAAAAGTTTCAAAAACCTAATAGCTCAAGAGACCCTTCTGGTGACAAATCTCTGTAGCAATAAAACCCTTGTCTTTTTTTTTGAGCACCACAAACTCTAGATGTTTTGCTCTTTTTCAAAAAGTAATTCCCTATTTGTAGAAAATTTTCCCACTCTAGGTGAGCATGATAACAAAGATATTCTGTGTGAAAGTAACATTTTGAAGTTTCCACAAATAAACTAAATCTTCCACAAGTACACAATACATATTACAAACAATTAAAAGCATTGTAGTTTGCAGTTTTCATTCTCTTTTTTTCTATTCACGTGTCTAAGATACAGTTGAGATTCACAGATGGTTAAGAGATAAATGTCTTTGTTGTATCATCACCTGGGTTTAGTTAATAATTCAATTATTACATCTCCTCAATAAACAACAGGACAGAAGGTCAAACGTTAATTGTCTTTACTGGTGTCTTTAAATAAAGCTTTTAACTCATACAAGAGTTTTAAAATAGAGCCCTTTGCATTATTTTAGGGAAGGCTTTGAAATTTTTGAATAATATTCTCAGAAGTTGTAAATGAATTTGAGATATCAAGAAAAAATTTCTCTATATAGAAAACATAACTCTTAATCTTTTGAAGTTAGATTCTTGTCACTCAATCACTTCCAAACATATGAACAGAGATTATCACTACCTGATTGTCAGTGCACAAAAAAATGCTACAGTTACACTCGAGGACCCAGCTGCAATGTATGCCACAGCTGGTTTTCACAGCAAAAGAATCACTACAGATGGTCTTGTTTTTTTCTTCAAGAATTTGTTTGCATATGTTTCATTTTTTTCAATCACTCCCTAAAAATAAAATACACCAACCTATACCTAAAAGTCATTTAAGATTATCAAGTGGATGTCTGCAATCTTTTGCCTGCTGATAAAACCCATCAAACATTTAAATGAGTTGAATACATGAACATATACACATACTTGCAGAAATTTTATTTTTATTAGAATTTGAATTTTTATTTTAAAAGCATTTCTTAATGTTTGATCCTCTAGCCCTTTTCATGTGAGAAATATGAACACTTGCTGCTGAATTCAGAGATCTGTGCTGCAAAAACCACTACATTATCTATTGCCTTCATTGGTATTCTTCAGTAAAATGTTGAAACAGAATTATTTGTCATTAATGAGCATTATATAATATGCTCAGCTATTATTATAAGTAATAAAATTAATCTTCTGCATCCAAATTTTTATATTGCAATTAATTCATAATGCCAAAAAGAGTAGTGGGTTTAGAATGTTCAGTATTGGCTTGAAATGAAAATTGTTAGGTTTATTCTGCTTCTGGTAGTTTAAATTCTATGCCTTGAGTTAACTCAAAAATATCAGACATCCAACAATTCCATAACTTCATAAAGAAAATGTGTTTCAAAATGCTAAAAATTATCAAACATCCAGAACTGTAAGCCATGAAAAGAACAGTCCTTTACCTTAAACGGATTTTATATAAACAGCAATAACAATAAAGCACAATTATAAAGGACCTTTGGTTCAGAAAAAACACTGGTGTCTCGGACAAGGCCTTAGAACAGGAAAGCCAATAGTGTATCATCTGTGGAACAACATAGGCTGACCGAGATCAAGTTTCACCTCGTCAAATTAATTGATTCATTAATCACAAGGGCTTGCTTTCATTCTGAAGAAAACCTTAAAGAGGTCAATTGTATGCCAAAATTCTTAATTATTTCCATAAATTGCATTGAGAGCCCAGAATAATTAGTTTTCATATAACTGTCTATAGTTTAAGAGCAGATCTCTGGTGAACCACCTCACAGGGGACTCAAGGAAGGTCTTTCCTTAAAAACTTTAGAAAAATCTTACCAATAATCAGCATATACTTTCAATAATCCTATTATACATCAATTAATCTAGTCAGCATCTGAGACTATCTAGACTGAAGGAGGAGTAACAACTATTAGTATTTGATACATTTTGTCATAGTTGCAGCCAAAACCAACTGCATTTCCAAGAGATTCAGAACTATGATTTTCAGTGGCATTGAGCTAAATTAGTATTATAAAGGCCTGATGTACGAAGTAAAGGGCACTGGCAGACAGAGAGAGTCCTCACTGATCTGACAAAGACATATTTGAGAAATGCTCATTTACTAGTAGGGAAATAACTGAAATTGAGAGCTTGTTGGTGCCTCATACCAAAGTCATCTTCACTAAACCAGGTATAAAAAAAAAGAAGAGTGACATTTTTGTCACACAGCTCAGCACGTGAGTATTAACTGATTATCTAAAATATGTGGACCAAAAATAAAATGCATTCTTCCTTACTTCTCCTGTGTAATACCTTAATAGGCATTTGACAAAAATTTTTAAACATGGTCTTACTGAACACACTTGGAAACAGAGCAGCAGTAAGGATCTTTCATCAACTGCTAATGAGTTAGGTATATCATAAAATAAAGAAGCAGGTTTGTTGATTCTTTTTCATCCCTAGTTCTTATATTAGTCCAAAACGGAGAGTCAAAATTTCTCAGCTTCTTCAGTTTTAATCAGTCAACCTCTAAGAGTAATTACTCTGAGACATCCAGCCACTGAATAACTGATCTTATGGCCTAAAGTAGTTACTAGGACTATTAAGAAACCTTTGCATTCTTCCAATGAATAGCTTTCTCAGGGAAGAAGTTTGAAGCTAGGCTTAAAGATGTGATGAAAAAATATCTGCCAGTAACCAGATCAAGAAATTCTGTGAGCATTGCTGTTTGCCACTACAAAAGCCAAGACCATCAAGGATAACACCATACTCCCTGCTGTGGCAGCTCAACTTCTAATGAATTTAGCCATCTGATTATGCAGCATCATTCCTCAAAGTATAGTCTTCTGAGTGTGGCATTTCTGGGAACAGCACCAAAATATGACAGCAATAACTGTATGTGTTGTTGATGCCTGTGGCTAGATTTTGTATTTTGGAATACCTTGAGGCACTGGGTAATGTAGATATTGAGTAATCCTTGTGATGATTTACAAAGTCAGAGCGCATCTTAATGTACCATGGCAATTACTGTTTGATAAATGATGTAGTCTTAGGAAAAGAGGACACCCTTCCAAAGGATCCATTATGAAATAATGTAAGTTATAGGGGGATACAAAGTCACCTCATACTTTCAAACAGTCTGAAAACAAGTACTGGTTCTACTTATATGAATATAGAGAAACATAAAGCAAATTATGGGGGGGTTGTCAAAAAATATCACTATATAGTTTAAAAATATAGGTATTCTAAGGATACACTATGTCTTTATCCAGAGCAAGCCAAACACAAAACCCCTTGGAATTCTCTATACTCTCCTTTTTTGAGAAAAAAGAAGCATTCAGGCAAAAGTTCCACATTATGTCTACATGACCCTGATTTTTCTATCTCTGATGTTAAGTTTAAGTGATCTAACAGGAATTTTTCATTCATGAATGCTCTTAAAGCATGTTTCGCCTTGAGTATACTAATATCTCAGCCTTAGTAATGCCAATTCACAGCTTCATAAGTTTCTCCCTAAGCTGTTCAGGCAGTGTTTTCCAGAGCCTCCATAACATTGTTTTTCTTTTTCCCTTGATGTTCTCAAACTCTAGGTCTTGTGCTGTTATGCTCATGGGCTTGCAACTGCAAATCCCAATAGTTTTGTATGGTAGGTACTTTTGGAAAAAACTACAACTACAGAGAGAATGGTCCCTCTTTTGCCCATCCTTCTACATCAGCTTTCTCACCTTTTGTTTAGTAGAATTTAGTTTACAATAGAGGAACAGAAAATATAGTACACAGCAAAAAAAGAGATAATAAACATTTAAATTCTTAGTAAACATTGTCCAATGATAAATTTTAATTACCAATGTGCAACACTTGAACTTAAAAATTACCATGCTTCAATCAAGATTAATAGCATTAATAACTGAAACCACCAAAACTCATTGTGCAACAATAGTTAAAAAAATCTGGAATGAAAATTCTTTCCTATGCCTCTAGGCTGTCAGACCAGGAAAAAAAAACCAAAGTCATAGAATCATAAAATCACAGAGTCATTAATATTGAAAAAGACATTCAAGATCAACGTCAACCTTTAATCAAACACTACCATGTCAACTAACCCACAGCACTAAGTGCCAAGTCCACTTGTTTCCTCCACACTTCCAGGGATGGTGACTCCACCCCTTCCATGGGTAGAACATTCCTATGCTTATCCACTGTTTCAGCAAAGAAATTGTTCCTAATGTCCAACCTGAACCTCTTCTGGCACAGTTTGAGGGTGATTCCTTTTGTCCTGTTGCTGCCTGGGAGAAGAGGCTGACCCCTACCTTGCTACAACCTCCTTTCGGGTAGATGTAGAGAGTAGTAAGGTCACCTCAGTTGCTCCTCATGCAACTTACTCTGTAGACCCTTCACCAGCTTTGTTGCCCTTCTCTGGACTCACCCCAGCACCTCAATGTTTTTCCTGTAGTGAGAGGCCCAAATCTGAACACAGGATTCAAGGTCTGGCCTCACCAACGCCAAGGACAGGGGGATAATCAGTTCCATGGGACTGCTGGCCACGCTATTTCTGACACAAGCCAGGTTGCCATTGGCCTTCTTGGCCACCCTGGCATAGTGCTGGCTCATGTTCAACTGGCTGTTGACCAGCACCCCTACATCCTTTTCTGCTGGGCAGCTTTCCAGTCACTCTTCCCCATGTCTGTAGCAATACCCAGGGCTGCTGTGACCCAAGTGCAGGACCTGACACTTGGCCTTATAGATCCTCGTACAATTGGCACTGGCCCATCAATCCAGCCCAGATCCCACTGCAAAGCCTTCCTACCATCCAGCAGAACAACACCCACACACAATGTGTTGTCCTCTGCAAACTTGCTGGGGGTGCACTCAATCTCTTCATCCAGATCACAGGTAAAGATGTGAATCAGGACTGGTCCCAGCACTGAGTCATGGGGAACACCACTTTTGGCCGGCTGACAACTGGATGTAAATTCACCACCACTTTCTGGACCCAGCCTTCAGCCAGTTCTTAACCCTGCAAGGAGTCCATCTGCCCAAGCTGTGGGCTGCCAGAATGATTTCTCCAGAACGATGTGAGAGACAGTACCAGTACCAAAGGCTTTGCTGAAGTCCAGGTAGACTACATCCACAGCCTTTCCCTCAATCACTAGGCTGTTCACCTGGTCATTAAAGGAGATCATGTTGGTCAAGCAGAACTGCCTTTCCTAAACATACACTGGCTGTGCCTGATCTCCTGGCTATCCTGTACATGCCATGTCTTCATAGTCAACCTACTACCTTCATTGTCTTGGTGGACAGGTCAGAGTGACTCCTGGCATAACTTTAGTTACATCTAGATCAGAGAACCTGGAAGCATTTCCTAGTCTGAGTGATGAAGGTACACCCTGATCCTGTTTTTGGGCTAGGCTGACATTCTCACTTTTTCCTATCCTTCCCAAAGCGGTAATTTTGTCCATTTCTAAAGCAGGATTGAGAGGTGCTGCAGGTTTGTGGTTTTCTCAGTCTGGATATTAGAAAATCATTTTGCCTTCTACAGGAGCTTAGCTAAATAAAAACTGAAGAAAAAAAATAAAAGGAAACAAAAACTAAATTAACTCCTTTGTTCCCCTCCTCCCTCCCCACAAAAAATCTGTTCTCAGAGATATATGAAAGACTATGGAGAAAATTTAACAGTCTAGACAACATCTAGATTCTTCATCTTCATCTAATCATTTCTTTTTCTTTTTCTTTTTTTTTTTTTGTGGAATAATGTTTATGTTTTTGCAAATAAAGGCAAAAATATTGCACGAAAAAAATTGAATTCTTCAGTCAAAGTTTTTATTAATCTTCTCTAGAAAACTATTTCTGGGCTCCTTACATAAAATGCAGTGCTTATTTATTCACAGAAGGTATGTGCTTATAAATAATGAATCCTGGTGTGTGTCAGACAAGGAAAAAATTTGTGTAAAGTAATAAAGAATGTTGTAATGGAATTTTTCCCCTCCACTTCATTTTTTTCCCTTTCTGTATATGAAACATCTACCTGTCTAAACACAAAGTCTGAATCTAGAAATTACAAGAAATTAGGAACTAAAAACATTTCCACTTGATTTGAAATTCTGATAAAACATAATCTTCCCATTTAGCAAAAGTCATCTAAAGGCTACAAATAAAGTATAAATTTATCTCTAAAAATCATTAACGTTCTAAGCCTATTAGCACACTGTAAAATGTTTAAGAACCTTATTTCACCATCTCCTGTCTTTCACCTCTGTCCTCATCTTAACTTTTCAGAGTCATGGTGTCAAGAAGGTTAATGCAGTCACATGAATTTGTGAAGGACCATTTCACTCAGACTCACTAGGGTAAACATATATAGCTGGCAGGTAAACAATTTACTCCACAGAGAACAAGTTCTTCTTAGCTGAAAAGAGACCTCTGCCAAATGAATACATTAAATTATGAGATGTTAGCTGCAAGAGGGGAGGGAAAATCCTAGAACTTGACTATCTTTTTTTAGGCACTAAATACTTCTAGACACTCAGATATTACACACAGTATGACTGAAGACAATGGTATAAACCAATGAAAAAATAGTATTAATGAGATCTCAGACATGATTGTAAACTTTTAAATATACAGCTCAGAGAAAGTGAAGGAAAAATGCTCTTAAAATTGGTGCTATATGCTTTATGTGCATTTATATATCAAAGGTTATTTTACTATGAAAGGTGAGTACAGTGCATCCTCTCAGGAAAAACTGTTTTCTCCTGACTGCTTTATTTCTTAACAAATATCTACTATTTTGAGCTAAGCAGAGATACCAATTATAGTTTGCTTTAAAAAGTGATCAGAGAAAAGGTTTGTAACTATGGAATATAACTTAGATATGAAGTAATGGTACAGCAGCGACTGCACATTCCTTATCAACTTTTACATAAATATCTTTGAGTGATGTGTATGAGGAGGATGAAGATACATTCTACTATAATTTTCTTCCCCTCCCCGCCATGTACCAGTGACAGAACGATTAAAACTCACTTAGTTTTTTAAACCTGTCTTTATATAATCCCAGGCAAATTTCTCCGCATTCTGCATGCAATTCCTTGCAAGTCTAGTTTCTCTGAGAAACTGAAAGTTTGTAGTAAAATTTCCCATGTGGGCATAAACAGACAAAATCACACCAACAAAAAAAGGACACTAAAAATTGAAAGGAAAAAAAAAAAAAAAACAAATAAAAACCATCAACAAACAAAAATCCAACACCCAAAAAAGCCATGTATTAGATATTTAACAAAAAGGATGATTCATTATAATTCTAGGAAAAAACAATAAAACAAATAAACATACAAGAATTACTAAATAGAAATATATTCAGTGATGACACCACTGGATACAGTTTCCTTAAAAAGCAAAGATTTTACTTCTATAAAGACTTTGTTTGGAAAAAATATTTTAAAATATTATTAAGAGGAAAACAGACTTAATTTCAAAAGTATACAATCTAGATTCCTACAGTGATGATGATGATACTAAGAACCTTATTTTTACCTTGATCCATAATGTCTCCGACACTGCACCCTTTCAGACTAAACCAAACCCTCATGTCCAAAAGCATCATGTCTTCTTTTAAATCCACCTTGACTCATACCCTGCTATTGTAAGTTCTCCAGAATTCAGTATTTGGACTGTCAGTCCTCTTATATTACACTCCCTATGCTCTTGTGTGTCTACTATCCCTGTGTGTCATCATATTCCTTTTCTATGAAAGTTAACCATATTAACCTTCCTTTGAAACTGGTCATCGGCAACTCTGTGTGTGTCTACAGACTCTGAGTCAGATGGGCCTCTTGAGGCAATAAGAGAAGGAAAACAGTCCATTAAGTTAGGGATGATGAATAAGAGAGAGAGGGGTTGGATCATTTAGGGAGCATCCTCACCTTGCACAGAGGAAAAGGTAAGAACCAGAATATGCAGTCTCCTCATCTTAGACATAAATATGCTTAGTGTTTATCTTTCAGGCCTTCAGAGGTACAAGTTGTGTTGCAAATGACATCAATACTGTTAAGAAACCCATCAGTTTTGTCTTCGAAATGGAACTGGACCAGAGCCAAACAAAAACTGAAATCTACCTGAGAAGGATGTTTCTGTGAAGTGTTATTATCCAGTGATCATTTACTCATATAAAAAATGCAAGACTTACTTAGCTTTCCAATCCTATCTAGATAATAGCTTAGAGAATTCAACAAACTGCCACTATTACAACTGGTCCCATCTCCTGTTCTTTCTACAGTATTGCTAATGTAACTTTGACATTGATAATATGATTTTGATTGCCAGAACAACAAATCCCTCACAAAAAAGACACTCAAATTCAACATAACAGAACTGGTCATGCAAAACACCCAAGAGATTAACAGGGTTTTTACTTTAATTATTGAAACCATGGTCACCATATTGACCAGTATTACACCTTTATTAAGTCACGAATGGAAAGGATTTCACAGACTCTGAGATGTTAAGACAAATTACAAAGCTACAGGAAAAGAAAAGAAAAAAAAAAGGAAAACTCCTGTGGAAAAGGAATAAATAAAGAAAATTAAAGATTCAAACTACATGCTCTTATTTCAATTTTCTCAAGATAAAACTTTCTTAAATAAGCCAAGACAGGTTTGGGCAGGAGGACAATTCACTAGAACATTGCATTTCCAAAGTCAACAGGAAAAGGAAAGCACAGATTGAAAATTACAGGGATTAATATATATTTGCTCACTCTAGCACAAAAGAGGATGGACCAGCTCTTCTAGTGAAGACATACTTTTGCTTGTGCTTGTATGCCTTTCCATGGGCATAATAATTCTGTGTAAGAGTAATGACACATGCTAACTGCACCATTAATCCCCTCCATTTCAGTAAAAGAGCACCTCTGTACCAGATCAGGACACATAAATCAATTCAGCATGCCTTTCATAGTCCAAGAGTAGGAAAATCTTACTGGCTCTTCTAGTTTCCCCTTTTTTTTTTTCTTTTTTCTTTTAATGTAAGTGCCAGCTGGCCTTATTCCTGAAGTGTTGTATCTGTAACACTTACATGCAAAGATGACATCAAACCAATATAAACATGAAGTATTTATCTTCAAAAACTGTAACTCAAACAGTTTTACCTACAAGAACTTGCAAAAGAGAAAAACATAACAAATGTAAGAACAAACAAAGTATTTTCTTAATAACTGTTAAACTGCTTAGACTGAAGTATTAAGTCCACCTATCCTGCACTTGTGCACCTGAACCAAAGCAAAGTACTATCACAATGAGCAGGAAATTAATATGCCAGCTTTTCCCTAAGGAGACTTCCTCCAGCTCCACAATTAATTTCCAGTTATGCCAACTGCTATTATTTAATCTGTCAAAACCACTGGACCTACATCATCTGTCCCCAAATTCACCACCTGCACATTTGGAAACTACACACACCGAACATTTCTAATTCAGGCAGCAGACCTACTGCTGGCTGTGTTAATACAAATTCACAGCCTCCGGCACCGCAGCTCATCTGTCCAGCTGTGCATAATTCGCAGGAAGTTCTACTTCCCCTCACACCATTGTGCACTGAGAACTTATCTTTGTTTTCATGTATACTATATAGAATGCAGTAGGCAGACACAGTAGTAATTACATTAGTGATAGGGATACATTTGTCTTAGGAGACTACAGCAAACAAATCAGTGACTATGTACTTGACTGGGAAGGAACACTATGATTGATAAATGCCCTAAAGTGCTGCACTGAACCATCTCCATTAAAGTTTGGGTGAAGGCTACATTTCACACAGCAAGAACTCACTAGCTGCTTCCTCTAGTTGTTGTTGTAATCTTTCTTTGCTCTTTGCCTGACATCCCATGAAATCCAGATATAGTCCTATTACCTAAAAAAACTTCAGATTGTTTTGGTAATGACAGATTTACCAAAGATTCACACAAGCTTCACCTCTTCTTACATACTTCCTCTGGAATACAGAAGAGGATTTTTGCCCATTTTTTGTCACTATCACATATAAAATAACATTGAAAACTATGATCCAAAAATAGTACAACTGAACATCCAGGTAGACAGCAATACAGTATTAAAATTCCAGTTTGGAAATTTGGCAAGAACTGCCTCTCCAGGACAACCACAACTAATGAGATGACTGAATAACTGAAAAGGTGTACAAGATTGGATGTGTGTACTCCATCTAATACATGACCAGTTTCTTTGAAAAGCAAATACAAGAAACTTCAGGAAGGTATCACAGACAGAAACAAGTCTGTACAACCATCTGTCATTATAAACAGTCACCAACTCAACCTGAGATGAGACAGTACGTGTTCCTGTATCATCATAGTTTTTTAGTCTGCATAGACTTCTACTCATGTAACAAACCCTTCAAGGGAGGGATGGACAGATACTATTTTTCAGAGCCTATGTTTTCATTTTTACTTTTCAAACCAAGGTTTGAAAGCAATTTCATTAGCAGGACTTAATGGAAAGTTGGAAGAAAACTTTTATGCTCTGTGTATGACACTGCCAGCTCTATGCAAATACTTCATACCATTTTATCCAAATACTGTAGGATCTGAAAAAAACCCTTTCAAAATTAACAGGTATCTTTGCACTGAATCCAACAAAACCTGGTTGCATGCCATTAGTCTGTCACTAGTCTGTTTACCTTTGTCCTGTTATACAAGTCTATGAATATTAATGGTTTATCCTACATCCAGTAAGAAAATGAGTTAAAATGTATCATACATTTGACAACATATACCTTATATAATCTTCTGTATGAATAGTACAATAATTTTGTTTATTTCAGAAGACAGATCTGGAAAACATTAACATTAAATCACAGAAAGAAGAACTGTATCTCAAGGCACAGTACTTCTTACATAATTTGCAGGTAATTTGTTCTGTGTAGGATTACGTGCTCAAAATATGCATTTCACAGACAAGGGATATAGATTTTTGGAAGTAGAGTAAGTAAATAGAGAAAAAGGGGGTAAAAAAGCTTATACATTTTCAGAAAAAGAATTTTTAGACGTGTAATTAAACTATTAATAAATTGTGAGTAATTCCCTGTTCTTTTTAATTGCAGAGTTCTATGTAGTTCCTGGAAAAAACTATCTGACAGAAGAAAAACTGCCCAGCATATCTACTTTGAAGCATTAGATTTATACAAAAATTGAAAATTACATTTAAAACAAGTACTACAAAAGGTACTACAAAAGTTACTACAAAATTAAGATGTAGAAATAAACACTAAGAATCATTTTCAATTCTTTTATTTCAAAAGAGGCTATAAGCTTTGTCCCTGTTTTATTATCTATGGATAAGATATGAAGTAGGGTTTTTTTGTATCAGAACTTGAAAGTGTGACATATAATGCAGTATTTGTTGTAACAGAACAAATAAGTATTTGGAGGTGATTACTGTAAAACCTGTTTTGGGGCAAAAACCCACCAAACAGAAATGTTGTTGAAGTCTGTCCACTTACGTTCCTCCAGAGTTAAAAAGCATAGTGTTTCCCTAAAAAAGTGTTTTTTGAAAGACTTGTTTGCATTAAACTGAATAGCCTTTCACTAAGGGAACAAGCTGATACTGAAACATCGAGAAGCTTGATTGTTAATCCAGATATGTCTGGCAACAATGCCACAAGATCACCACATGATGGCACTGACCAAGATGACTGGTCTGTCCTGGAAAGACCATTAACTTGACAACTGCATACAGAGCTTGAAAATCTGTTCCTTGCAGGTTTGTACTGGGCCTGCAGCCCATCAGCACACTACAGTAACAGACATTTTCAAATCAAGCTATTAGACCACTTCAATTAACACTTTGGGAAAGAAATCCCATCCATGATTGTCCTCTTCCATTTCTGGCTGTACTAGACCTCAAATTAGAAATTACTACCTTCACCTGGAGGACAAAGGAAAGGTCTTCTCTCTGAACTCATCTGCATGGAGAAGCAGTAGACTATCTGTTTTGTCTACTGTGTTCAACAGATGCTAATCTGAAAAATACTGCTAGATGGAAGTTGGCTACCATCAAATCATGTCACTACTATTTCATCTGTCATCTATTACGGTGAACTATTGAAGCAACTTAGTCTTAATGATCTGTGTAAATAAATCTCAAAAATACTTCTATTTTAAAATAAATTCATACACAAGTAAATATAAATTTGTATTTATATTCATCCTATGTTTGAAATCATAACAGTCACTGCAAAATTAGTGAGAGTGCCATTCATTTTCAAAGTTTACCTCTCTTGAAAGGCTCAGCCTCCCCATCGAGTTGCAAATCTCAGTTAGGACATAAATAACAGAAGACAGACAAGCGTGGAAAATCCTAACCAACCCTCTACTGAAGCTAGTCTGTGGCACACACTTTGTGAAATATATCCTATGACACTGAGTAGTGTGTGGGCTCAGCACAGAAGACAGCCGAAAGAATCATACATTGTGACATCAGTGACTACAATTTATTTTTAGATTATTACAGTACAAATCTGAGCATTCCAAGCAAGGGATCATTCCAGCATGTGGTAATGCATTCGGTTTCAATTAGCTGTGAGACTAGTAAAGCCCCTCTGCAGATCTCATAGGATAAGCCAGTATTCCACAAGGGCTGCTTCTATTCAGACCCTGATGCAAGCTATGCATGCTCATATAAAATAACCCTGTTTCCTATACATCTTATTTTTAATGTCAAAATTTAACCCAATTGGTTTACATGAGTTAAAGAAGGATGAGCTTGCCAATAACATCTCCAGAATAACTTCCTACCTTTTAAATTCAACCACTGTAAACTGTCTATAAATCTTACCTTTCCATTTTCTCTTCTCTACACTGTCACCATTTCAAAGTTGAGAAAGTTTATTACCTTTGTGCCCTCTCTCATTGCTAGAAATTTTCCAAGAGTATTACCAATAAAACTTGCTCTTCCTCCACTAGACAGCAAGGTGGTTTTTCTCTTTGGGGTTTCTTTATTGTCGCTTTTCTATTTTTCTTTCAAATCCAATCTGGGAGATACTAAAACAAACACAATGAGATGTGGAGAACTATTAAAAGGTAACAGAGTTGAGTACATAACCCTGCTAGGTGTGAGGATCGAAATGGCTCACAGCATAAATGCTTTACAAACTGCTTGAGAGCACCTGAGTTGAACTGTGACAAAGGATGGCTGCTGCTGGACATAAATACTTGTACTGATTTGTGCAGCTCATGTTTATGTTTTATTCGATTTTTAAATATTTTTTTAAAGACTCACAGCCTTATAATTCAGTGCACATAACTAACCAATTTACTCATGCAGAAGAGATCCTGAATCCCGATGACAAGTCTTCAAGCAACAGAATGACTAAATTATATGCTGGTTATAGCATGATACTTATTCCTGTCCTACCCAGGTGGAGCTGTTCTTTACACTATGTGATTCAGCCATCAAATAGCAGCATGTGTGTTTGAAAGGCCAAGAGGAGGCTGTACTGAGAACCTGTCAAAAACAAATGTGCAAACCTCTATGTAGCACTCGGTAAATGTTGCTTGAATCACTCTTTTGTTAGCAGGAAGAAAAAAAAAGCTAAACAAATCCTTGTTTCTGTACGATACCTTTAATACAAAGCTTCAATTAAACAGCTTTTCTTTCTGTCTCTTGCTTTCAGCTCTACATGACAGGCCTTCAGCTGAAGGATGCTATTAAGATTGACATTCTTATCAAATGTAAAAATTTTCCGGTGAGTGATCTGCCCAAGAACATGTGATCTGCTAAAAAGACACAGTATTTGTAAGAATGCAAACTATATAGGATAGCATGGCATCTCCAGTAAAAATCAGTTTTATCACTTGTCCTAATTTAATTCACTTGGTCTGTTTCATTCATTCTAGAAGGCTTGTATTTTGTTTGCTTGCATTGTGAAGTCTTTAAAAGAAATGACATTGAACACTGTGCTTTGTTGATCAAGAAAAAAAAATAAAAAAACCAAAACATTGGGAATTTCTGAATTTACAGTCTACATGTTTTTGATACAGCACTGCATTTCAGAACAATAGTGGGCAAGTGATCACTCCCTCCAGAAATAAAGAAAAATTTATTTTCTTATCTATATGAATACATTCCAGTACAGACCAAAACTAAGGGCCATTAAATCTAACGGAAAAAAAAAAAAAAAGTATTCAAAATAGCTTTGAATTAGCTTGGTTCTCTTGAGGACCACGACATTGGATGTCAAAATGAATTTCAGTTTTAGTATCTGATACAACTTAATAGGTTGCACTTGCACACAACATAGCAACAATAATCAGATCCATATGACACACAGGCATATCAGTATGAAAGTGAGAGAGAGCAATAACAACTATATTTATACACAAAAGAATGATAATTTCAAGATTGTATATATATGAGGTCAGAATCAAACTTTATTTTTTATTCTGAGAAAATTACATGCAACCATACTGCTGTTTTAAGTAACCAGAAATTGTATGACATGTTTTCATGTTCTCAGACTAATGATTCATTGGAATGATTCATAAGACAATGCATGCATGCAACTCTCTACTCAATAAGAAGTACCTTACTGCATGTCTGTATAGAGACTACCTATACAGAAGCCTACATACTAATAGAAAATAAAATGCATGTGTTTAATAAAAATAAAAATAAAATGCAAGGTTCATTTGACACATGAAATCAGTTTACTTTTAAAAAGCAATGCTATGCTTTTATCTAGGAATTAAAACTAGGGGGAATAATTACTTCTCAGGGTGACAGTTTATTTCTTTTGTGCTAACACAGAATTTATACATCTCATAATAAATTAATACTTGAAATATGGACTATTGCCCTTTCATTTATGAGATCTCTGTATTAGCAGATTCTATTTATGTTTTCAGAGGAGAAAAAACGCCAGGGATTCCTATTTTAGTCTAACTGCTTGCAAATTCCTCCAATTAAGAACAGCTTTCTGATCACCTGCTTCTCAACACAAGTATGTACACCCATAACATTAATTTCAAACAAAACAAAAAATCAGACTACAATTTCATGATTGTTTGCTTCCAACACCTACCAAGCATGGCTGAAGAGGGGTTTTGGAGGGGGGAGCTTTGTTTTGGTGGGGCGTTTGTCTTGTGGCCGTGGTTTGTTTAAAACACAAAGCATTTAAACTTTCCTGTGCGTCTCAGCCCTCCCTGCGGCCGGCAGTACGCGCATAGCGCCTGCGGACAGCTGCGCACGGGAACCCCGCACCTCACTCTGGTGCCGCGGTCCCTGCCGGCTCACCGCCCGGCCGAGTTCCCCGCCTCCACTCCCCCAAGTTCTCCCACCTCCCCGCTCTCCCGCCGCCGTTCCCATCCCGACAAACCCCCGCCGAGTTCCCGCAGGAACGCCGCTCCGGCTCTGCGGGACAGGCGCGCAGCGCTGCGGCGCGGGGGGCGAGCTGGAAGGGCCCGCACCGCCACCTGGCGGCCGCGCCCCGCCCCTGCCGCGGCCCCCGCAAACTTCTCTCTCCCCCACGCCGGGCGCCCGAACTGGCCAAGTTTTCTGGACGCGCCACCGTCTATTCTTAGCCCCGCTCCAGGCACGACGGCGGGACACCCGCCCCGATCGTCTCCCGCTACCAGCGTCCCGCACCCTTCCGCAGCGGCTGCGGGGGCGCGCCCCGTCCGCCCCGACCCTGCGCGCCCGCGGGGATGGGACGTGCGCGGGCAGTGTGATGTGCGGGGGGAGGTGATGTGGAACTGCGGGGCCGCCCCAGCGCCCCGAGGCGGTGCGGGGCAGCCGGCGGCTTTTCCTCTGGGAAGGGGTAAAGCGCGGCGGCCGCGGAGG
>VXAU01001551.1:557744-610015 GCA_013399695.1 Formicarius rufipectus | reverse complement strand
GGGGGGGGAGAGAAGAGAGAGGGGAGGGGGGAAGAGGTCCAGGCTGTACCAGGCGCTCTCCTCCCGCTATTGGACCAAACTGAATGAAATTCACAAAGCCGGCAGCCAATGGCTCCCCGCAGCCGGCCCCATCGCTACAGAAACCGCATCCACATCCACAGCCCCCTGCGAAGGAGCGTCGCATCCCCGCGTGTAGCGGCGCTGGCGGAGCCGGACTGGGGGGCTGGACAGGTGGGCGCTGCGCACATGGAGGAGTGAAAGTGTACCTCTGTGTGTGTGTCTTTGTGTGTTCTAGAGGATCACATAATTCACACTGTCGATCCCTCTGCTCCATGATCATGCACAGCAAGTGCAGTCTTTGTTAACCCTTTGGAGCTGCCGTTTCTACAGTACCAGCCTGTTGTTACCATATTCACCCATATGCGTTTTCATGGAACTGACAGTATAATTGCACACCAAGCAATGAAACATTTTATGCCTGTTCCCCTATCTCTCATACAAAAACAGCAAAGTAGACATTTGCCTATTGCCCAATCGTTTTAAACTTTTGTGTTTTGCTTTTTTTTATAAGTAGACCAGTTATTTGATGTCCGTATTTTAGTTAGCTAACCACTAAGCTAACTAAGTGATGGTCAAGTGTGAGGACTGAAGAGGGGGCCCTGTGGTTATTGCTAAGTACTACAACATAGGGTCTCAGGTTTTCTTCCCATGTATAGTTTCAGACTGAGGGCAGTGTAGAAAATACGTGCTCAGGCCTCTGACAGATGTGCCTTGTTTAACTCCACAGAATGTTCCCTTGGTCAGTTTAATAACAGCACTTAACATTGTCTGGAGTGCGAGACCCTGTGCTGAGAACAGGTGAGGACTGGACAAATTCTCTGAGAACAAAGCAGAGAACACCATAAGGGGATCTTGAAGATCTTTCCATAATTTGAAACAAAAATCATATTCACACCTTGATAAGACTGCCTGCCACAAGAGTCGTATTAGATTTCATGAGCTGAGTCTTTGAGATTTTCAAATGCAAAAAAAAATAAATCTGCAGCTCTTCTTTTCTAGATGTTTTGTTTCTGCCCACGTGTCAGATCCTCAGAAGACAGCACATAGTACATTGCTTTCTCAAATCTGCATGCTGTCTGTGATATTGGGCTTATCAATCACTTCTATGCTCTCCTGTTTCAAGTGGTAAAGAAACCTTCTGATTTAAAGTTATCATCTAACAGACAACAGTAGGCCTGTTGTGTGTGTGTTCTTATATAGGATTTTGCTCTGTTGTATGAAGGACATTTCCTTCAGCATCACTTAGGAAATCATGTTCTGGTTTAAAATGTTGTAAATCTAAATACAGGTGTAATCCACTGACTTAAAGCATTTTAATCATTGCAATAGCTACAGTACACTCTCAACGTATTTGTCAGAGAATTAATTATATTTATACTACTTAATTATATGTTTTGGCTTACTTATTTTAAGTGACTCTAGCAGCAGGTGTTCATGCAAGTGAATTTTACTGCTTTTGTTATTTTAATAACGCACCCACAATGTGTAACCAATCATATTGCTTGACTGAGTGAATATTTTGACACATCCAGAAAAGATGTCATCTTGCACTGCCATCTGTCCCAAATTTTGCAGGACAGTCTTTATTTTGACGAGTATGTCATGCATTTTATAAGATAAATTTGTAAGATATTAAAGTATACACTAGTTACTCTGAATAATTGTCTTCCACCTGTGTTGTACTATCAGGAGGTAATTTGTCACAGGTTACCAAATGATCATGTCTAATGTTTGCAATTAAGGTTTGCAACTATGACTCAAATATTCTCAAACACAGCAATAAAACTAAACTTTCCATAGACTCCACACAAGTATATGATCAAAGGATTTAAGTCAAAGACATTTGGTCAGAACAGCAGAATGTATTTTCCTCCTCTTAGAACTTTCAAAAAGCTAAATGTACAGTTGGAATCTGTGGCTTGTCTGAAGCAATCCACTGCATATTTATAGCACCACACAGGAGTCCAGAAGCAATCATTCAGAGAAAAGAATGCCCCTTGCTATATAACACCATCACTTCTTACAAGGTCACATTGTACTCTAGTATTAACCCAACTTTTCTTGTTTTACTGGTTTTGGCTGGAATAGAGTTAATTTTATTCATGGTAGCTAATATGGGGCTGTGATTTGGATTTGTGCTGGAAACTGTGTTGATAACATTTGGATGTTTTAGTTGTTGCTGAGCAGTGCTTACGCACCATCAAGGCATTTTCTCCTCTTTACCCCACCCCACCAGGGAGCAGGCTGGGGGTGCACAAGGAGCTGGAAGAGGACACAGCCAGAACAACTGATCCCAACTAACCAAAGGGATATCCCATGCTCAGTGTATAATGCTGGAGGAAGAAGAAGGAAGGGGAAAACATTCAGAGCTGTAGTTGGAGGTGTTTGTCTTCTAAAGTCCCCACTATACATGATGGAGCTGGCTTTTCTGGCTGAACACCTGCCACATAGGAAGTGGTGAGCGAATATCTTGTTTTGCTTTGCTTACATATGCAGCTTTTGTTTTGCCTATTAAGCTGCCTTTATCTCAACCCCTGAGTTTTCTCACTTTCATCCTTCTGATTCTCTCCCCTTCATCCTGAATGGGGAGTGAGTGAGCGAGCAGCCGCATGGAGCTTATCTGCTGAATAGGGCTAAACCATGACACTTGTAAACAGTGAAATCTAAATAAATCACAGTACACAGCAGTCGGACTGAAGACAGGCCAAACTGCTCAGTTCTATCCAATGCAACCTCTTTCTGTGTCAGTCAGACTGGGGCATAATTTGGTCTCCCAGGTCCAATCAATGTAAAATTTCCATGAGTTAATTCCTAAACCAGATAAACCATGTTTTATACTAAGACTTGAGTTAATAGCAAGAAAGTATAATGGAGAGGGAAGGGAAAGGGAAGGCAAGGCAAGGAAGGGAAAGGCAAAGAGAAGCCTCTCAATTTTGTTTGCCCAGTTTGTTATTCATTCCAAACAATTCAAATTCTAAATGAACTAAAAGTAACTAAATCCAGCTGGCAACTGGTCACTAGCAGTGTTCCACAGGGCTCAGCATTGGGGCCAGACCTGTTTAATATCTTTACCAATGGTTTGGAGGTGGGGATTGAGTGCATCCTCAGTAAGTTCACAGATCACGCTAACTTAGGTAGGTGTGTTGATCTGCTTGAGGGTAGGAAAGCTCTACAGAGCGATCTGGGCAGGCTGGATTGGTGGGCAGAGGCCAGTTGTATGAGGTTCAATAAGGCAAAGTGCTGGGTCCTGCCCTTGCGTACAATAACCGCATGCAATGCTACAGCCTTGGGAAAAAATTGTATTGAAAGTTGCTCAGCAGAAAGAGGCTTGGGCATGCTGACTGACAAGTGTCTGGATAGGAGCTAGCAGTGTGCCCGCATGGCCAAGAGGTGTCTGAATGTGGCACTTGAGGGATGATTATGAATGGTGCTACGTTGACAGTTGTACTGGATGATCCTGAAAGTCTTCTTGCTGATTCTGAGTGATTCTGTGTGTGAAAATGCAAACTTGGAGCGGGACAAGAGGAACTTTCGACAATTGCTTAAACAAGAATTGATTCCTTACTCCTTCCTGTTTCCTGCTTTGTTCTCTTGCTCCAATATTCATAATGTCAATGTACTTAGATTCCCTTTTATGCAAGGGTGAGCCAGTATGGTCCTAATACACTTTATGCAGTTGGAATGGTATGTTTCACTAGCTTCATGGTGCAAAAAGCTCATCTTCAGTGGACTATGCTTGGGTCACTGGATGAGTTTACTTCTTGCATATGAGGGTGATAACACATAGCAGATAAAGTCCTTTTTAGAATTCCAAGTAAATGAGTCATTAATGCCAAACTGCAGGACCTAAAACAAAAGGAAATAGAATTAGTCCATCAGGTGCACTAAGTAAACAAGAAAAACCCAGAGATTATTTTAAAATGAGCATGCAGAAAATAGTAAATGTTTCCTAATTGAGTAGCCCCTAATTGAGATGCTGTTTACTAAATTTCAAGAAAGAGATTTGTTTCCTATGTGGCTTATCATTTCATGCTTTGCTGATAAAAGAAAAACTTGATCGATAACTATTTTCACAGAAAATTACACAGTACAACAAAATTACAACCCAGAAAAATAATATCTATATTTTCAAATTCAAAATCTTTAATTTATAGTAAAATGAAGTGTTTACTGCACTGCTGGCTCTACTACATGCCAGATAAATCAAAAATACTCTGAAGAGTCTCACCTGCAATGGCAATGAGATAATTTCAGAGTAGTGCACTGTGAGAACTAATACTCAGGAGAACTTCCCGAAGATGTGATGTTTGTCATGATACATACCTTTTTAGTTACATTCTAATTGCACTCTACTTAGAGTTTTTTACTAACACTTTTAGTGTCATTCTCTCCTTCTGAGAAACATCCAAACCCAAGATATTAGATATGTAGATAAGAGCACAGAAAAATCACCTAAGTTTTTTTTAGAGAAAAAAATACAGCAATTTGTACTTAAACAATTTCTGAGATACAGTTTTAAACTGTATGAGACAGGTACAGATATTGACTTTAACAGAGCCAGTATTCCAGTCCTGGAGAAATGGAAGCAGTTGCTGAGCTCTCGTTCTCCTTGTATAAAGTCGAAGGTAGAAGACACCATTAATATTGTCTACTAATATATTGCATATCATTTAGCCTAAGTGCTTCATCAGTTTGGTGTTTGATCTGATTTTTTTCTTGTTGAAGAAAAGTATATGGAGGTTTTGTTTGTTTTTTTGAAAAACAGGTAAAACTTTCTCATTGTGCAAGTTCTATAATATCTGAGTAATTACTACATAATTACTCTTACTGTCAAAATCACATTCCTGGCTTGTAGCCTTACAAAACTGAACTTCACTTTGGCTTTTTCTATTACGTTAGAGAACTTTTTAGTGTTAACTTCGTTTTTCAACTTACATACTTTGCAGATCATGATGAGTCAACCTTCTAACCTTCTTATTGTTGAGATAATTAGGTCCTGTTTCGTTAGTCTCTTGCTACAAAACATCGTTTCCAGACTGTGATTCATCATCGTAAGGTTTTTCTCAACATTTGCAATTTATCAATATCCTTTTAAAAGTGTAAACTCTAGAATATGGTATGGTATTGTCACTAGAGTCATATTAATACAGTATTTTACTTCAAACTCATTTTTATTTCTACAAGGGGCACATTTGATCTTGGCCTCAATATGAGCTGAGAACTCATGTCCCTGGTTCAATGCTTTTTTTTCTTGATTTACAAAAATGTATTCTCTCACCTTAGAGTGTGACTTACATTGTCAGTTTTAGTATAGATATTTTATAAAGACATCAGTTTACAAGAGATGTTTCCTAACGTCTCCAGAAAACAGTTTGGTTGTCATTGATAATTTTCACTATTAATAGTGTTTGCAAACTTTTCCTGGATTTATTTAATATTTTCATTGAGATCCTTACTAAGATCCTACATGCTTAACCATTGCTGATTTTTTTTCCAGAAAAAAAAAAAAAAAGAATAATAATGAAAAAGGCTAATACTTGTTTCATCAATACCCTCCCTAAGTTATCAACATGCTTGTCTCAACTGGAAACTTACTCCTGTTTTTGCATGTCCTCTCTTTGCATTGATGATCATTCAAAATAAGGTTCTTGTTTTTATCTGAAACTAGACCTAATTAAGGAGTCAAACATGATCAATATCTGACAATACTACACTACCACTATTTCTATAGTGCGGCATCTTTAATCTTTAAAATATCACTCAGGCAAGTTAATTGTGAGATTAATTTAGTGGTTATTTTCATTTTGCATATTTAGATACATGCAAAAGGAATATACAGCAAATTTCTCTGCAATGTATTTTGGACAGTTGAAACTTTCTTGTATCCATGCAGTTTTTCCAGAAACCACAGCATCTAATCAACACATCACAAGGCCTGAGGTGATATTTATAGCTATAGTGAGACAAGAAAATCCCTCTGCACACCCACAGTCTACCTCCCTATTGCCATTTAGGTCTGTATCTCTGGAGGACAGCCCCTTGTGTCTTCTGTATTAGGCATTATACAGGTACAGAGCAATCAGACTCCTTGAGTGCTATGGTAATTAAGATGATTAATAGCTTCAAAAAAGCTCCTACCTCAGGCAAACAGGCAAAAACATTCAATAGTAAATCTAATTATTCCCTATGCTATATAATCCTCCCATTTTTTTAGGGTTTATATGGTCAGATTTTGATTCCATTTAATACTTTTGGGACAATTTCATGTACTATTCACATAAACACTGCAAGTGAGGTTTGCCCTACATACCCATGGAATTCTTGATTTGATCTTGACAAATGTGGTCTGTAAGTTTCATTGATATGAAAGATTAAGCTAACTAGAGGCTAGTTATCCACCCCTGCTTCCATTCTCTTTTAGATTAGAAACAGACACAAAGTACCTTGGAGTAAGACCTTACAAGCTGAGTGCAACCTTTTTAGTTTTAAAGTGCTATGCAGGCTGATGAGTTATTAATATTAGAAAGAATTATTTATAACATCATTTAAGGATTAGAGAAAAGCATATGCCTAACACTCTGTAAGATGCCAGTTTACCAGTATATATGTGCATCTTAAACTTTAACTGTTCTTGAATATCACAGGAAGGAGAGCAGATATATTAAATGAAAGCAAAGAGAAATGAAATGCAGTATCTAAATACCTAAGGCATAAGTCACAGCTCCCATTCATTCACAAGTGATCTCACTTCAATACCTAAAGTTTCCTCTACAGCCACAATGTTAAGGATCTGGATGTTCAAAACTAAACATAATAGTTCTGCAGGTAACTCCTTTGACAACTGGTGGTATGTAAGACATTGCTTATAGACCAAAAGTGTTCAAAAGAACACTGTAGCTGCAAGCTTCAAACACCAAGTAAGTTTTCTGCAGAAAATTATTCTTAGAAGTTGTTAGAAAACCTTGACTTCTGAACTGCAATGAGGGACAATTAAAAGATCAGAAGTTCTGGAATTTTTTTCTCTTTGCAAAATAATTACATAAAAGGCAGTCTCAGTAGTAGTTAGTAATATCTATTTCCAATTGCCTTTCTTCCTGGATTATGTCATTGATTCTTTTCCTGGTCAAAATAATCCTGTTTCTTTTACTACCCAAAGTAGAGTTCCAGCTGGAGTGTGGAGAGTGCTTTCTACCTAAAGTAACATCTATTGTACTGGAGTCTACTGAGAATATATTTTTGGAAGTCCACAGACTGATGAAGGCATTAAATGCAAGTCTCATAACTTCTCTCACTGAGTACTTGAGCAAAAAGAGCTATTACACAGTGACCAGGCAATTCTGGTAGCATTAATGTCTGTGACAGTGTTTTCATATGAAGAGCTGGGTGTGCATAAATATTCTTTTAAATGCTTCAAGTAGCAAGTAATTTACCCAACATGAGTGTGAGATCCCCAAGCTATGAAAACACTGTAAAGTTTTGCCTTGTCAGCGGAAGCACGCTGCTAGCCCATCCCATACGTGGGACAATGTTCTTCACACATTCCAAGTGTTTTACTTTGTAATTGAAAGAGCTAAAAAGACTTACAGACAAGCATTAGTGAAACTAACTTCAGCTTTAGTGGCATACCTCTGTCAGAGATCATAATTCTCTGAAATTAAATTAGCAGAAGAAAGTTTGCGTATGTGTTAACCACTCAGTATAAGGC
This sequence comes from Formicarius rufipectus, assembly GCA_013399695.1. Classification (NCBI taxonomy): domain Eukaryota; kingdom Metazoa; phylum Chordata; class Aves; order Passeriformes; family Formicariidae; genus Formicarius; species Formicarius rufipectus. Next base: position 602,250 of record VXAU01001551.1, on the reverse strand, counting down.
AACAGACTAGATTAAATGAACAGTGAATAGAAGTTTAAACTAACCTGTAGGAGAAAATGAATATTTGTTCTGCCACACTTACTGCAAAGGATGGCCTTCAGCAGCAGAACAAGAGCAAACAACTTGGGATGGGTGAATAATGTCTCAAACTGTGTCTGTCGCAAATGTTTGCTAAGTGAAAGGAAACTGGAGTGTTAACGGAGCGCACAAGCTCAGCCAATGCAGGGTAGCTCACTAAACCCTAGAAATCTGGTGGCATCTGTGTGCCCACAGTTAATTCTCTGGGGTTCTGCCTGGGCTTAGGAAGAGTTAGGTGCAAGCTGTTCATACAGAGTCAGTCTGGGAAGACTAGAAAGAAACTCCCAAATCTAAATGGGAAATACCTCATGAATTTAGGTACTTACAATACAGGCAGTATCTTGTGAAGAACATTTTTACAGGTGTCTGACATCCTCAGAAACACTACTTCAGTTTGTGAGCTGTTAAAAAAAAAAAAAACAACACACAAATTATCATAATTTCAGATATGAAAAGGCATAAGATCAATTGGCTTAAAAAGAATAGTCTGAACAAATAACTGACATAAATAAACATATTAAAGCTACTGAACGGGTTAAATTTACTATGTCCAAGACACTGCCAAATCTTCAGCTAAGAACAGGAAGTTTATTGGCAATTTTCTGAAAGAGGAGGAATCCAATGATAAAATGTGAGCCATTTGTCTTCCCAGCCATTAAAGGAAATTCACTTTAAGGATTTTTCTGGAGTGGCTGCTGCTGCTGCGCCCATTATAATTTATCAGTGTGTCTGCTGGTAGTATTATCATCAGCAAGGGCTCAGGTGGACTTCCATTAGTGTTATCACAGTCCTCATTGGCAAAATATTCCACTGACCTAGACAGGATCTATCAAAACCTTTTAAAGCCTCATTTTTTTTTGCTAATTAATTTCAGCAAGAGTGTAAGATAATTCATCAGGATGAGTTACCTAGAGAAAAGCAGTTGCAACAAACATTATTAATAAATAAAAGTCTGTCAGTCATCATCATGTTCATTTATTTATAGGTCATGTCCTTCTCAACCTTCACATTCTTGTGTGACATTTAGAATATAAACTCTCTGGTAGAGAAATTTTCTTCCCTGTCTCCACTGAGGTCTTAGCTTTGATTGGTGTCTTTGGACATCATCACAGTACACATAGTTAAAACTAATATGTAATTAATGTAGCTAAGCACACTTATTTAACTATATGTTGCATTAGTTTTATAGCTCTGTTGCTTGCTGTGACTTAAAGCTGTGTTCAATCCATGCTAAGTAATAAAAAGTGAAGCTAACAATTTTTTGGTCTTATATAGCAACACAAAGGAATTCCAGCCATTCCACCTGTAAGTCGGTTTCACTGAGGCCCCAACTTAAATGCCGCTATGCAAACACACCCAGCAAGGGGAATAAACAAGGAGAGTTAGAGACACACACACACCTGCAGGGCTACCATCTTATCGGCATCATGGGAATGTTGTGGGATGACTTCTATGACTGGAGCATTGGAATGAAAGAATATAGTGTTTTAGGGCCTCTGGATATTTGCCTTCAGCCAGGGATTGTAGAACATTGTAGGTTCGCCTCCTGCCTGGCTCGCCACCCCTCCCTGCCAACTGCAGGGAGAAAAAGGCGGGGGGAAAAAACCACACTAGATGAAAAGTGGATTCTAATCCTACTGAAGCAGTATGAATTTATACAAATATATATATATACAGAGAAGAAAAAGGAACTTAATATTACTATATGCACACACACGAACAATAAAGAACAAGTAAACAAGGTCTGCTTCCCAGAGAGAGATATGCAGTTCACCCCGAAGAGACAGCAGGTCCATGACTGATGCCCTTCACCACCGGAAAAGGACTGACTCAAAACTTCCATCTATCCCTTCTTATATCTAAGTTGACATAAAATAGGATGGAATACTTCACTTGGATACAGCAAACCATGTGATCTGTCTCCCAGGAAGGCCTAAAGTCAAACCACCACACTCAGGTTCTTTGGGAAGGACAGGAAGGGCAGACAAGGAGGATGCATCACCCTCTCTGTCAATGACCAGTGGGAGCTCATCAGACCTTAGAAACTTAAGTTATGGAAGTATATGTGACCTATCCACATGCAACCATGAGTCCTAAAAGGAGCAGGCAAAAAAATTGGCTAAGCTGTTATCCGTCATATTTGAGAAGTCATGGCAGTCTGGTGAAGTTCCTACGGAATGGAAAAGGTGTAACATAACCCCCATTTAAAACAAGAAAAATAGAAAAAAGGGAGAAGCCAATCTGTCTCACCTCACTGCCTGGCAATATCATGGAGCAGATTCTCCTGGAAACTATGCTAAGGCACATGGAAAATAAGGAGGTGATTTGTGACAGCTGCTATGGCTTCACTAAGGCTAAATCGTGACTGAAGAATCTGGTGGCCTTCTGCAAGGGAATTACAGCATTGGTGGATAAGGGAAGAGCAACCAACATCATATGACAGGACTTGTGCAAAGCATTTGACACTCTCCCACACAACATCGTAGTCTCTGAGCTGGAGAGACATGGATTTGACAGATGGTCCGCTCAGTGGTTAAGGAATTGGTTGGATAATAACACTCAAATAGTTATGGTCCATGCCTCAATGTCCAAGTGGAGACCAGTGACAAGTGGCATTCCTCAGGGGTCAGTATTGGGACTGGCACTGTTTAACAGTGGGATTGAGTGCACCCTCAGCAAGTTTGTCAATTACACCAAGTTATGTTTTGGGGTTGACACACTGGAAGGAAGAGATGGCATCCAGAAGGACCTGGACAAACTTGAGAGGTGTCTCAGACTTGAGACACTGGAACAGGTTGCCCAGAGAAGCTGTGGATGCCCCATCCTTGAAAGTGTTCAAAGCCAGGTTGGATGAGTCTTTGAGCAGCCTGGTCTAGTGGAAGGTGTCTCTGCCCATAGCAGGGGAGTTGGAACTAGATGACTTTTAAGATCCCGTCTAGTCCTAACCTTTCCATGATTCTATGGTATGTCTATACATACATGACAGGCTGGGAAAAGCAAGGGGAAAGATATATCTAAGACTAGATTATCTAAAAAAAAATAGGCAGGCAGAAAATATAGCAAAAACATAGCAGGCAGAAGCAAAGCTGCACAAGGTTTCAGTAAAAACTTACCGTTTTCTGAAAAGTGGTAAGCAACTATCGCAATAGTCACATACAAGCTTATTTTTAAGAAAGGAGGGCTTTGGGTTTCTCTTTTCCTGTCTTCCATCATAGCCCCTTTTAGCACTTATTATTTCCTCATCCAGTTGCCAGTTATTCCATGCACCTGGTAGGGTGAGAGAAAACAGTCTGATGTGATCAAATGCAGTTACTGTTTCTCAGCAGTTCTTGATCACTCAGTGAACTCAAAAGAGGAAGGTGAAAGTGTTGGATTTCTATCCCTTTTTGACACAACTCACAGAACATTTTGCAATCCACCTCTAAAAGTGCATTCATCAAGACCAAAGGTGGAAAAAAAATTAAAGTTTGCTTCTTTACTCAATTAAGTCAGTAAAGCTAGGAAAGTGGGAAAGAATTGCTGTATCGTGGCAAATGCTAACGGTGTGAGCATGTAATTTTCTTACATATTCTCAGTAATTGTTGGTTCAATACTTTAAATACATGGGTTGACTGGTGCAGTTTGGGAGATCACAGTGAATATGACAATACTGTACTGGTAGTCTGTGTTAGAAATAGCAGCTATCATCAAATAATTTGAGAGAACTTCAAAGGCAGACATGGATTAGCTCTCAGTGGACTACTTTGTTAGTCCTACTTAACCTGCAAAGTGAAGTCAGCGTAGCTGGAGTTTTAGGCATCTATAGGAGTAATAAATAAATAAATAAGAAAAATCAATCAGGTTGAAGCCCTGAGATTACATGAAGTGAGGCGTAACTTGATAAGGTCATAGAAAATTGGGAAAAAAAAAAAAAAAAAGAAGAAGAAAAAAGGAAAAAAAATATGTGCTCACTTGCAAGTTTGGTTTGGAGGAATCGAGTTTTCAGATAGCAGCTGATACATTTAAGCAATACTAGCAGCTGTTAAGATCTATTCAGAAAGCTATTTCTAAGTGTTCTGGCTTACAAGATCTGCTTATTCAGAAGATTGTTACAGGTCCTGCCACTCTGTGAGCTGCTGCCATACCATACCAACAGAACGCATAGAACATCTGCCTCTCAGTTTTCCGACTTTACTGTTTTCCTGTTAACCAAGACTATCGTTCATTGTTAGAACTGGCAACTTTTGTTATAACAGCAGTTTACAGCAGTTTGCCTTTATGCATTGGGCTGTGAATGAATCAGGAAAAAAACTCGCGTTTACGCATCCCTTTGGACTTTAGTCGATTAGCTGCAGGAGCATTACATGCTAATCACAAATAGGTTTTGAATCTGCCCCTCATAAATACAACTGGCAACAACCTGGCAATATAAGGAAACTGAATGATATCTTCAGCAGGAGTATCTTGATGCAAACAGTCATTGACTTTTTGCCAATGCCCGGCATCGTGGGTGTATGTGAGGCACAAGGGGCTTGAGCAGTGGGCACTGAGTGTTCCTTTCTGGCAGAGCACCTCCTTGGGCATTTGTGTCTGTCAGTGCAGATGACATAAGCCTTAAGGCTGTGCTAGAGGCCAGCCAGATCCAGCTAGCACCCAAAATCCAATTTGAACGTTGTACATGGTACAGACGTGCCATGTGTGTCTACTGTTTGCCTCTACTGAGTAATTTCAGCCATAGGCAACTTTTCTGTTGTAAACACAGACAAAATAACTGAAGATGATAACAGATTTGCTGGTTTGCCACAAGGTAACACATCTTCATGATTTTTTAAATAGTTTTTGCTTTATAATTGCCCTAATCTGATCTGAGATCTCAGATTTGTAAACAGTGATATAACAATAATCTTATTTAGAATCTGTGTTACATTTGTCAGTAGCTGACTAACTGAATAACACACAGTAAGCAGTAGATGTCAATCAATTGACCTAAAAATATTCAGACTTTCAGACAAAAGGCGTATTCTTTTGATGGATTATACTTCTTATGAGTATGGAAACAAACAAGCAAACAAAACCAATTATATACCTTACAGTAAACATTTGGAGCTAGCCAGTAAACAAACTCCAACATATAGGAATCCTATGGACTATTTGCAAGTCTGAAGAATTGTGAAATACTTTGATTTCATCCATCTTTCAGTACTTAACATTTATTTAGTTGACATTGTTTTAGTCAAATCTGTTAGAAAATAGCCAATGGGAATCAATTAGCAAAGAATCAAGTCTTTTTTAGTGTCAGATAAAATCATGTGGGATCTGAGAAACTGTTCTTTTGGAGAAACCTTGGCAATATTAAAGCCAGTACAAAGGGCAACTTAGTATAAAGGAGGCTGGGATTACACTTAATGCTAAAAAGAGGAATAGAAAAGCAAAATATTTTAAAGGCTTACTATTTCTTTTCTTTTTCCCTGCATAGGCCACACATTGACACATTGGATTGAAAACCCACTACTATTTTCTATGACAATTGTACTTGTACTAAGTAATCAAGATGAGTTATGCCTAATGAAAAGCCAATCCCTGTCCTAAAATCTCTATGATCCAACAAGCTAATGCAAAAAGCAGTGGAAAGATTCCCATTGACTCTAGCACACATTAAATTGTTTCCTAGGTATGACTGGAATGTTTGATCATTTAATGGTGTAAGCTTTGGAGGGCTTGTGACTGTGGGGAGAGAAAGAGATCTTTCTTCCTCCTAAGTAATGAATAATTATAAGGCATCAAATATTGTCACTTTTATTGTGACTGTGAAAAATAGCTCTTTACACACACACCACCCCCCCTCCAAAAAAAAAGGAGAGAATGTGAAAACACATCTGTAATACACTATCATTAATTCAGGATATAATAAATTATTCTCCACCAAGCGTATTTTTGAACTCTTTGAAAAAACTTTCATTATGAGAGTTACTCATTTTATGAAAATTAAAACCAATTATGATCAGCTAATATTTATGACAAGGATTTGGTGATACTGAGGCCAAATATGTCCCCAGATTGATAGCTCTTTTATCTCAACTAATGAGTTGAAGGTAATTCTATAATTATTGCTCATGTCAAGCAAGTTGAGTCTTTTAATTTTCAGCTCTACTCTTTTCCTTTCCAAAGTTATCACAAACAGAATAACAGAAATTATGAAGTACATTCTCTCACCAACTTCTGCTGTACATTTCCTTTATTTAATTTTGGTGATTAGTCTCTGCTAAAAGGCCATCATACTTAAAATCAAGGAAGTTATAGAGAAAGATTCATGACTGTTATTAGTATTCAACACACATTTCTGATATTGCAGACTTTCATTGCCAAAATATACCTATGGGAAATTTTGTGATGTTCTTTTCTAAATGCTCCTGGAGTCCAAATTTAACCAATAAACATACTTCATGGTCGAATCTTAGTCTTGAAACAAATATGAATGTCTGATTTAGGTGAGTAGATATTGAGAGTTTCAATATGTCAGTACCCCAGCATTCCAGAATAAAGTACAGTACATGACACTAAAACACCAAGAAAAAATAAAATTCCATTTTTCTGTCTTCCTTTTTATCAGAGGGTTGTACTACAATTCTTTACAAAATTAAAATGTTTCACTGTTCATGCATGATTATCCAGCATCATATATAGGCATAAAATTGTGTGTGTGTGTAGAAATATTTACACTACATTAAAAATTAAATCCTCTTAAATATTTGTGTTTCTATTCATAATACTTAGAAGCTTTCAGAAATTGTTTGACAAATATAGATGTTTTTCACTGATGAAAGAATCTCATTTACTTCATTATTTCCTTATTACACTGAATGTACAGGACACTGCTAATGTTTAGGATGTGCAGAAATTAAAAGCAAACACAAGACAGTTTCCATTCTTTCTCTTCTACAGCTGTATCAGAAGATAGAATGGGGACTTTTCAATTTCCTAAATGGATTAGAAAAATCTTTTGCATGTTCCTGATTCTGTGTTCAGAAACATCAACTAAACTTAACAGCAGCCTTTGGTCAGTATGAATTCTTCACTCTGACACATCAGTTTAAGTATACGGGAACATCTCTGTGAAGTCAAATGACTTCTTTAAGGTCATTTCTCTGAAATAAATACTCAGTTTGTGAGTATTTGCATTATTTGTTAATACAACATGTTCTTTGTTCCTGTATTTACATTACAAGCTAGCTCTTTAGAGCAGAAGCATCTCTCTTGGTCCTATTTGTTTGGCACAGGCTGGCTTGATATTGCCTAACCCTCAAAGTAGCAAATAGAATAATGTGAAAAGTAAAGCAAACATTATTTGGAACAAAACTGAATCTAGTTATATTACATTATGACAAGGACCTCCCTGATCAAAAATGAAGTTCTTAGCATGCCAGGTTAAAAACAAGCTGGTCCTGCCCCTAAAGAGGTGCATATTCCTGAACTGAATAAGCAAAAATGTAGACATATATGCATGGATATGTGCATATACATTTAGGCTTGTTGATATGTATCACTAATATTATTGACATGTGTGGTCTCTGATCTTGCAGTTTTATATAAAGAAAAGATTAAGATTTTAGTAATATTCAGGTAGGAAATTCAAATGAAAATAAACATTTCAAAGTTTCTTTTTTTGTGAGATATTGTCTTAAATTTAAAAGTAATTATATGCATATTACAGATATGCAAGAGTGTGTGGGGGCATATACACAAACTCACAATTGCACCAAGTTTTGTTTTAATTTTTGAATGTAAGATAATCTAACTAGTCTGAATCTTGGTATTGTGACTATATCAATTAATTTAATTATTCGGTGTTCAAAGATAAGAAATGGATGCAGAAAATCAACCAGACAAGAAAACATTTAATGAGAGCAAGGGTCTAGAAGGCAGATTAATAATTTCACCTCAAAGAGTGGGTGTGTGTTTGCCATTGATTATAAAGAGTAACTAAAGCAAGGACAGTATTTTTCTCTCCATTTTTAAATATTTTTTTTTAATTTTAAATACTAATGTGCCACATGATGTCTACTAGTTTTTATTCTGAAATTATATTTTATATCTAGTATGAAATTTCAGTGGCTCAAAAATCTGTGATTCCAGTTGTACAATATAGCATTTTTTTCTTAAGGGCATCAAACCTCTGCTCATGGAGATGTTTGAGCAAGGAAAAATAGTAAACTGGCTTCAGAAATTTTAAGAAGGACTTCACAATATGACTTCAGAAATCTTTGAAAGGTATTATAGATTCCTAGACGACATGGAATGCACATACAACTAAATCTCTTCTCATGCCTCACCCTGTCACAACCAGAGCATGTGACTGGTGGTCTAACCTGTGTGGAAAGAGCTGGTTGGTGTTGCAATTATTAGCAGGACGTGTCATCCACTCCTACTTCAGCAGAATCAGACTTGTGTAACCAACATCAGCTGTTAAGAAAATCTTGCAATTAGTTTCTGAAACTTAATTTCAGTAACAATTGCATGATGTTACATTAATAAATTTATATGAAATTTGAAGACAGCACAATGAAAAATTTTAACTAAAAATATTGCTAAATCTCTAAAAACCTTTTAAAAGAGATCATGTTTCCACATATTTTACATTGTGTGGGGAAGCCTCAGTTGGACATGATCTCAGTCCAGAAGGATTCTGTGCAAACTCAGAGCCTGAGTTAAGTATATGAAAGTTGTAGCAAGGATAGTTATGCACAAGGATGGTGCAGCATCTCTTCTTTGGTCATCATAGAAAACTCCATCCCAAATCTCATAATTGCACTGAGTGGAAGCCTAAATAGACCATCATCATAAATTCCACATGCCACTAGGTGTAAAATTGTATTTCAAGTGAAAAATGGCTCTAGAATTTGTCTGTGATCTAAGTGAGCAGGTCAGACATGACAGCAAGATAAACTTTATCATCTGTAGCACAAAACCCCACAGCTACATAGAACCTGGACAAGTCCCTATTCTTGAACAGTTAAATTCAAATATCCAAAGCCAATGATGAAATTAGTATAGTTGTATCTATTACATATGAAAAGCTTTCAACTCCTGCAGATAAAGTTTGACATTCAGTATGACCTTTTCCCAAGTTAGTTCAACTACAATATTTGTAAAGTTCAAAGAAAATCATGTTATATTATTGGTTTTGAGACAAGAATACTGACTTTTCTTTTTTGTTTGTTTAAGGCCTTTATTAAATAGGCTACTGCCTTTGACCTAAGAGACCTTCTTCCGATGGAGTTACTCTTATGATATCCTCTAGATATATTAACAGTCTTGGTCATAATAGAAGATTGATAATTATCAGTACAAGGTACTGCTTTTTCTTTACGTGGTGTGTATTTCATCAACAGAGTTATGAGGGCACATAACACCCTGCATGTGTTTTCTAAATTATACATAAATACGGTAGCTGAATACAGTAAATACTCAACAAAAAAGTTCAAAAAGAAAGGTTCACATGAGAAAGGGTTGAATTACTGACAAGTGTATTAATAACTGTTGCTGCAGTTTTGACGCTCCATGGGAGAGCAAAGGAGATTTTATAGTTTGAAGAATTTAAAAGTGGCTCAAAGAAGGTTTCAATTTCTTGTGAAGTTTAGCTTCTATTAGAAGAATATAAGTAAATGTGAACAGGTATAATTTTTTTTATTTTTTGAGACAGACGAGTGTGCAAGTGAGGTGCTGAGTGAAAATCATTTTGAGCCATGATGGTGCATCCATCTGAAAAAACAGAATCAGTTTTGAATTTAAAGCTGTCAATTTTCTTTTGGTTGAAGACCTGATGTAGTTTAAAAAATAAAAATGACAACAAAACAAAACCTGTGAGTCCTTAATGAACTTTTTTTGTTTATTTGAGCAATTTTCACAGTTTCTTTAAAAAAAATTCCAAATCAGAATATTTTAGAATATTTGCTAAGTTCAAGTGACAAGCATATGTGGTTCATTCATGAAAGCAGAATGAAAGAAAATTCCTTTAATACTTTTTGTAATACCTAAGTGATATTTTCTTACTTTAAACAAAATAATAGATGTTGGGCATATCAACAGAAAGACGCTATACATAAAAACAGAGAAAATGCCTTACTGAGTCAACCCAATAATCTCTATGGCCAAATATTTGTGTCTGGCAATAGCAAGAGGAAACCCTTTAAAAACATATGAGCGTGGTCACTTGCTCTGTTTCATTTGCTTTGTACTCACCCAATATCTGTATCGGTTAAATGAGAGAGGCTAGACAGGACACCACAAGCTGGTCCTTTCAATGTCCATTTATTATTTGTTGCATGAAAATTTGTCTAGCTCCTTTATGACCCTATTGATAACATCTGTCACCACAGTGGTGATAAAATAAAATTGATACTTGATTGTAGAGAGAAAGCTTGTAACAGAAAAGTCCCAGTACAGAAATCTCATTCTTGGGAATACAGAATATATGTAAATCAATTGGTAATCATGCATATTAAACCTTACTTACAGCTCTCCTGCAGATGATGGGATTAGCTGGTCCTTCTCCATGCTTTTACTTCCTTGGTATCTGAACATACATCCCTTAGAATGCAAGAGGTTTAAGACAGTTAAACTTTGTGAAGTGCTTGAGAATGTTAAGGAAATAGTCATACAAGTGAAATACATCTCCTGTGTTTTCTTGTTTAACCAACACGACCCCTTTGCTTTGGAAAAGTCTAGGAGAGCGTATTCAATTTACACACTAAGGCTTTAACTTACCAAGGCAAGAAAGAACAAAAGGCAAATGGAGCTAGGACCTCCATTTTTGGTTTGGAAAGATTTATTAGAAGCAGAGTAGAGACTTAAGATGAAAATTGGAGCACAGCAGCAAAATTATTATTTAAAGACATTTGTTGTTAGATGATAGGGAAAGGGAAATTAAATTTGGTGTTGCTAATAGAGATGTATTCAGCAAATTTGTGACCTTTTTGTTTGAAAAATCAAAAGTTCTTTCACCAGGAGTATTAGTTGAGTGTTAGTACTGTTTTCAGGGTGTGTTGATTGAACTGTGTAGGTTTGGAATATACACCTAAAGGAAAAATTCCTGATATTCACAAAGCATGGAACAGAGAAAAGACGTAGGCCAAGTTGGTCCTTACATGGCCAAAACTCGTGTTTATCTCAGTGGGATTGCAATTTAGATAATTGTTTCATGCAGAGATTTTAATCTGATTAACAAGATATAGAAATATACACCACAATAAGGCAGTCATCTAGTTTCTGATTTCAGCACCAAAAATCAGGGTGGTTAAGAGTTTCTGTCACAGCATTATACTTTTACATGTTCGCATAATTACAGATGTAAGAGCTTCAGAAGAGTTCCTTTAAATGTAAAAACTTATATTCTATGCCAATATTTGAGCAATTCCTCGGTAACCAGTTAAGAATGAACAACTTTGCTTCAGTCAGAGAGTAAGTGAATTAGCCTGAACCTGTGGTCACGTTCACATATCCCAGCCTAGACAGCAGCCAGTTTCTGTATTCCACGAGTACTCACGCTTGTCACAAGCTGTCTGCATCCAGTTTCTAAAGGAAATTGGTGTGCAGAATGGTTCACTCCATATTTAACGCTAGCTTCAGCAGTAATTAAGAATTAGGAGAGATCTTCAGGAAATCAATTAATTATGCATGCAAAATGCACCAACTAAATTTGGACACACAATTAGATGACTAATCATAGTTTCAAAAGGTTGAGAATGGTAGTTGCACATTTATAAGGATGATGGTGTCCTATCCTATCCCAGATGCCTATACTTTCCAGATCTACCAAGATCTATTAAGTGCATATTTGACACATCTGTAACTAAAGATAATGCCTGAAAAATTTATACTAGCAAATGTCAGCACCAAGAGTCCAGAAACTTCAGTATCTGAGTTTCTTTCCTGTTTTGTTTGTTGTTTTTTGTTTGTTTGTTTTTGGTTTTTTTAGAGTTTCAATGCAAGTCTCTCCAGAAACTTGTTTCAAACAAATCAGTATTTTTTAAAAATGAACTTACATTTGGGCTGGCATGCAGGGTTATATTTATACATATGAAGCTCTGGGGGGAATAAGAGGTTACATCTGTCCTGAAACTATTATTCTGCTTCAAACCCAATGTTATTTAAAGGCAAATATCAAAAAGTTTAGGAGTAAACTGTTACTTCCAAAGCTGCATGTTCTGCTGTATTTCCCAGTGTGACATCACAACATGTTGATCTCTAGACATTTGGCAACTGTAATAAGCTACTGCCTAACCATCTGACTAGCTTCTCTCAGATTAATTCCAGTTTTATCTTTTCAAGAATCACTTAATTTTCTAATAGAAGCTCCCAGAAGAGTTAAATTTGGTTTGCTTGAAAAGTTCAGTTTTATAATATAATCAGTTCACTTGAAGGCTTTTCAAACATTTTTGTTTTGCTTTTTTATGCATTGCTTTGTTGTGTTTTGTTTAATACTGTCATAACCAGAACATATAACCCCAGTGGAAGTGTGGCATTTCTCACTGTTGAAGTGCAAGCATGAAGTGCACAACAGCAGTCATCCACTGTTAAAGGGTTTTCATTCAGCAGATTAAAGGTCCAGAACGGGAGTTCCTTAGGTCACAGAGCAACTGAGTGAAAAGACTGGATGACTAGCACTCACTTCTCCCAGTGTGTGCTTCAGCTTCCACTGCTTTTCTATGGAAGTAACAGCTCCCTTGTATATCTGATTACAGAAAAGATTTAGTGCATGATTATATTAAAAACAAAAGCCAAAATACCCAAACCAAAACCACAGGAGCAAGCTAGCTTTCTGCTTTTTTTCCTAGTACTTTTTAATTTACTCCTTCTGGAAAGATCTGACAAAGGCTGCAGTGAGTGAAATATAGCCCTGAAGGCAGGCTATATATGCATTTAGGGTTGTAGTAAGTCACATTATACAGCAAAATATGACCACACACACAAAAAAACCCAACAAAACAAAACAAAAAAAACCCAAACAAAGAAAAAAAAAACCCCACACCTCAGTCAAATGCCGAAAAGTTTGGGTAGGAAAAAACTGAAATTTTAACTTCACTATTTAGACATTAGTACCTGTGGGAAGTATTTTCTGTGAGAAATATCACTGTTGGTGTGGTCAAGTTTGCCATTTTTTATGGCCTTTCACTCCCTCCCATTAAAGGGGAGAAATATTAAGAGCACAGGCCAAGTTCCCATGCTGTAATCTACAATGAGTAATATTTTATTCTAAAAATAATATTTAGTATTCATATTCTAACTAATAGATCAATTTAGAAATAAAATATTGGCCAAGTCAATCAGAACCTTTCATTCTCTTTAGGTAGAATAATATTTCTGCAAGATCAGTGTTAACAAGATGGGAAAATTTCTTGGAGATGCCCCACCAAGGGCATCCTTCTGTCCTACCAGAAATCTCGTATGTTAAACTGTATCTTGGTCACAAAGAGAATTTCACGACCCTCTAAATGTGTAGAAAAACAGAACGCAGAAATAAATGGAATAGAAAGTATTGAATATTTGAAGTTATTACAGATAGGCTGTCCAGAATCAAAATGGAAAGGATATGATACAACACACCTCAACTGGATAGTACTTCCCTTAGTAACTATTTCTATTCATGTCATTCTACTAAACACGAAATAATAAACTCTTTCCAATTGTTCTTCCACCCAGAACCTGAGCATAGTCACAACACTGTCTTAATCAAAAATCTTTCTCTACCATACGTGAGTCACACTTGTGATGTCCTGCAGATATGACTGAAAGCTCAAACCTGTCTCATGTACATGGTGTGTTATGCTCCCCTACAACTTCTATGCAATACAATTATGTAAAATAAGACAGATAAATATGATTAACCATACATCTGATGTTTTCTTTCATGACTTTCCTATACTGGAAAATATATTTTCATGCATTTTTGTAGACTGAAAAAATGTTTTGAACATGTTTTGAATATGTTATAATCACTTCGTTTTTACTAGTAACTGGAGCGAGAGCAGCAGAGGTACATCTGCAAAATGTAGACCTCAGTACTTTCTTCTCCCTTATTACATGTGACTGGAGAGTTCCAGTCTTTGCAATGCTACTTAAGCATTGGTTTAAGCTGCAGGACAAGAATTTCACCAGTGAGTGAGTGACAAGTAAGCTCATTTAGCACTCTTCTGAGATGTTCGTATTTTTAATGTACTTATGCACCTCAGATGCACTACTAGTAAAAAAGATAATCAGCTTACACTTCTGACAAGGTTACAGAACAAAGTAGTGTCAGACCATAAGACGTAGAGATGCAGTGAAAACTACTTATAATAGGGATTAGACTGCTTCAAGCATTTTGGTACACTTTTAATCTTGAGAAGAGGATCGATTACAATCCAGTCTGAAAAATATAACCTCTGTCTTTTGTAATTATCATAAAAGTCCACTACTACAAACATATTTATAATTTTGAGAGTGAATGTTCAATACACAATTGGTGCAAAAAACAGGGTATCAGGTAACACATAAAAGTACTCTGGTTGTACAGCACAAATAAAAGACAAATATTAGCATAATGTGCACTATAAAATGCCGTTTCAAAGCCCCTGAGTTTTCTCAGGCGGTTCTAAACAAGAATATAGCCAACCCAATTTCCTGGAATTCACAAACAATTTGTACTGTGTCTTAATGTTGTAAATGAAACCTTTATGCATCACTATCAGTACCACCACTAGCTGTCCCTGATATGTTTTTCTTTGTAAATTAAGTTGTTGTTACAGTTCACTATCCAATAATAAATGAACAGTGCTAGACAGCCCTAGTGCAGCCTATGGGCCATTGTCTGAGCAGAATACATATAACTGCCTTATTCACATGCTTTAGCTTATATATATATATAGACATATTTGTCTATTCTTTTCAGTATTTAGACCCGTTCAGATTTTGGTGACTAGAAGGTACACAGCATCTGAAGAGATGAATAAAGAAAACAAAATACCGACCAAAAACAGAAACTAAAGAGCAGGGTAGCAGGTGGCAGCCTTGTAGTTGCATTTGTCTTATAAACAATGTGTCAGATTTTTTCCATAACAAGCACATCCTGTATTGTGTGTGTCCACTCAGTCATTGATGGAATTTCTGTGCTTTTCCAATTTCTCACAATGACACTTCTTGATGCCATGATCACAGCTGAGAGCAGAGGTCACCACACTACCTCCTGGTCAGCAATTTTAGGAGTGGCAAAATAAAAGATGTGTCCTTTTGTGTTTGGTTGTTTTAGGAAGTGGGACTTCTTTTTATTTGTTCTGGACTTTAAAGAGCTTCTGCTTGTTCATTTCACTGTCTGATTTGGTAAAAAATATCTGAAAAAGTACATTATTGTTAATAAAATACTGTTTAAATCCAGAATTTTTCTACCACTCAGTGACAGACCTTGAAAGTTAGAGTCTGTATTGGCAATGGACACTGATATTCTGAGAGTATTTTGTTTTGTGTTAGAGTTATGTTTCCTATTCACAAACTGTTAATAAAAAGATAATCCAGATACTACACAATGTTATCCAGGCAGAGTTTTCAAAACTGTTTCTAGGTACCCAGTCCATGCCATAATAAGGCAAATTCAGAAAACTCTGACAGGTAAATCTCAATGAAGTCCTCCTATTGTGTTAATATCTTAATGTATTTTAAATTTATTATGTGAAGTATAAAATTATTGTTGCCCCTGACCACAGTGTTTGTCCTTCCTTCTCTTCCTCAGGCTGAGAAAATGAAGATTTAAAATATGTTTATACAAGACACTTCTGTTTCCTTTTAGTACAGAATGTCTGTCTAATCTTCCCTTTTGGCAGCCACAAATTCTGATTTTTGGTTTCCATTAGGAAGACAGAATGTTTTCCATGAGAGTTGTATTCACCAACAAGTATATGAAATATCATTAAGCCCCTACCACAGTATCTCTTTTCATTTCCCTTGCATATGAAAGTCCAACACATGCATCTAAATAAAAACTATAAGTTACTTCCACTTCGTGTCTTTCCACACCAGCTTGCCTGGGATAAGCAAAGCCCACAGAGTGACTATTAATGTTTTGTGGACATATTTCTCTTCATCTGAGGAAGGCTCATGAACAAAGTGTGAACAGAGAGATCTTCTTCAAGGCCAAACTTTTTTTCTTTTCGCAACAAATGCTTCTTTTGCCTCCCTCTGCACTCACTAGTACAGACACAAAATGCAAGATTTGTCCTGAGTATAGGAGAGGCTCTTGCCAGTCACAGCAAAATGTATATATTTAAGTAGATAAATACATAAGTAAACAAGAAAATAATCAGTTAAATCACACTCTTGCTGGAATGTAAGAACTAGAAGAAAACAGAAGAGGCAATTTGGAGACAGTCTTAGACTTCTGTTGAAAGCAGCAAAAAGAAGGCAAGTTCCTGAGCTGTCACTAGCTGTTCTAATGTGGCCAAAGCACCTTGTAGGCTAGTAAAGTATCAGTATCAGCAGAGAGCTATATCAAGGGAGTTAATTCAGATGTTTTTAGGAGAATTATCTCTTACGAGAACTGAAGCAAAAGAGTGCAAAGAAAATAAGTGATACAGCACAACAGAGCAGAGCGCAGTTCTTACAAACACTTACATAGATCAATGCTTCTACTGAAGAAACCTAAGAAATATGTAAGATTTTTCTTTACTAGACCTGATTTTCTCTGCCAGAGAATACAGTTGTAATTTATTACTTTAAAATGTCTTAAGTTATGTCTGACCTAAATGTTAATCGTTGATCTTGCAAGCTGTAATATTTTGGGTCAGATATGACAATATTCTAAGAAATGTGGGATTGCTAGTGTCTGTTCAGTGAATCCAGAATAATTTCCTTGCTGACACAGGTTTCACAGTGAAAATTTAAACTGCAACATAAAGAAGTATAGGAGTAATTGAATGCAAATGAAAAGAGTTTCCCCTTGGGGAAAGGTTCACCCTTTTCTAATACAATGAAGGAACACATTTAAGGTCACATAATTTCTACTCCAAAACTAGAAGAGCTCAGGGTGCTTAAAAGTGGTGTTACTTCTTCAGAAAGTGAGAAAAGAAAAAACAAATTTCTGAGAACTCATCTCAAAAATGTCTTGGAAGATCTTTCTCTGGATGACCGTGGCAGTGGTCAGCTTCGGTATATATGAAGCCCTCTGGTTATGGGGGTTTTTTTGTGTTGGTTGGTTTTGTTTTTACTCCTACATTTAACAGAACAGGAACAAAAACCATGCAACTCAATTTTCTTCTCAGGATCTGCTACTGCAGGCTATGCTTAGATATTTATATGGCTACAGGGTAGCTCCTCAGTTGTCTCCTGATATTAAGCCTGTCAAACTGAGTACTTCCAGACAAACTTTGTCTGGTTTGTTTTTTCCTTCTTAAGTCTATTTTTCCTTAGTATCTGGAGTCAGACACAGAAGCCAAATGAAACACATATTCAAGTTAATACAAAGGTACTCACAGCAGATAGTTTTGGTGGTTTATTGTGGTGTGAAGAAGTGACAGGGTTTTGACCTTGGGGACTGGCTCCTCACAGCCTCTGGCCCGGTGCTGGAAAACCCCTGTACTGGAGATGGTACAGATCACACGTGGGTCCTTCCAGGCTGGGGTGGTGAAGAGAGTACCACTTCATTCAAAGTAACGAGGAGTTTTATATACCCCCGAGGGAGTGGGGGTGGCTAGGGAGTCCTGTTAGCCAATGGGGGAAGGGTCACAGGCAGGCCCCCAGGGAGAAGGAGATAAGACAGGGATACATTCATGGGGTTAGACAAGGGTGGCGCTGGCTGGGCAGTCCAGCTCAGGTAACAGTTTCTCTTGGTGGGGGTAAATATTAAGGGAGTACCCGTGCAAATGCCGCAATTTCTAAAACGTCTCTAATTTAGCCGACTCCTGGCGTCTGTTGTCCTGGTCTTCTTGCTTCATCTCTTTCTTCCGATCCTTGTAGCTTGAGTGTCCTCCCACAAAGAAGTAGTTTCACTACTTCTTCATTCTTCCAGGCTCAAAATCCATAACAATGCCATAACAATTAGTGTAGGGACACCATAGATCCACCTGAGCATTACACTGGGTTATTGGCAGATATGTTTTCAAAGCACTGAGTACAGTGACTTATTTGTAACCATCACAACCACCACTGCTCCCCTGCCCAAAAGAAATAGCCCTCCCTTCTCTTTCCTTCCCTGTACACTGCTCTGCTTCCTAACCAACATCTATGGACAGATCCTTTGGTCCTTAATGCAACTTAAGCCTTTACACCCACCTGTTTGGAGCGTGAATGTAGAAGTACTCTGTATGCACGTACTTCCCTGTAGCTTATTAATGACAGCATTTTTTCTTCTTAATATTCTGCCCATGTTCCTGTTCACAGGAAGGCTGAATGATGCAGATTGTTTCTTGAAATCTTTGCCTTCATGATTTTTGCTTTCTTTATTCATGCCAACATGAGGTATAATCAAGAAATAAAAGCCTATTTTTGAGATACTGATAGGAATAACACAGTGCTTCCCTCCTCACCTCTCCTCTGTACCCTCTCCCTTTTCTTTTTGGAACAAATTATGATTTTTATATAAAGCTTTCTTTGGGAATCAGATTGATTTTGCCTTCCTGTTCAGTGCTCATCTGTAAATCCTACTAAAAGGAAGTCTGCATTCAAGTCAGCTTCTTCTGAAAGTTCATTCCTATTCTGAAATTTTATTCCTGGTCTTCATGTTTTTTATAATTATTTGCTCTACAGCTTAATTTCCTTCCCCACCCCCTCCCCAAAGCCTGAAAATTCTGCAGCTTTATATGTTTCTGTAATGTGGAGATACCAGAATACTTGATAGGAATGCCACATACATTAAGCCTTCTGCAATGAACCACTTTTTTTTTTTCTTCTTTTACACTGAAAGATAAGCAGATAGTTAATAATTTGGTCTCTGTAACTATTGTTGGAAAAGGTTTACAGCTTATTATAAAGCATTCGATAAGTTAGCAAGAATTGCTCAGAATCTGCAGCTCTGTGATACAGCAACTCTGGGATCCAGCCTGCAAGTTTCTTTTAATCCTACAAGCTATATCAAATCATATAAAATTCTTGAAGAGTAAATAAACTACTAGATTTTCTTCAGTAGAAATCAGCTGCCTTATCTGACCTAAGATGAAAACTATGTTTTAAAAATTCAAAACTTATTTTATCCTAATTTTTGCTGGAAATAACCAGATTCCCCAGCCCAGGAATAGAATTCCTACAGAAGCTTATTATTAATGCTGTATGGTAAATTCTTGATCAGCCATACAAAAGGAGGATTTTCTCTGAATTGAATGTCTTATGATGTGTCAGCAGCCCTAATTTTAAAGGCTCTCAAAAGGAGACCATGAG
The DNA here is from genome assembly GCA_013399695.1 of Formicarius rufipectus. Taxonomy (NCBI): domain Eukaryota; kingdom Metazoa; phylum Chordata; class Aves; order Passeriformes; family Formicariidae; genus Formicarius; species Formicarius rufipectus. The sequence continues at coordinate 582,798 of VXAU01001551.1, read as the reverse complement.
GAGAACACTCCAACTATGCCCACAAGCATACCCAGGAGGCTTTAAATCTGCCTGTTTGACTCCAAACATATTCTAAAATAAAAAAATTTGTAATACTATTCTTTCTTTCCAAAATAGTACATGAAACAGAGAAAGACAATGTCTGAGAAGATTACCTGTATCAAAGGGTAAAAACATAAGAAGAATCTTATATTTTATTTACATGGATACAGGACAAGCTGGTGGCCACCATCATGAACAGGAATTCTGGGTCATGCTTGAGAACAGACGTTCAGGTCAGTTACAGATTGAAAACATTTATTCTTTTCACAGAGGTGCTTACTAGTGCTTCTAAGGATGCTGTTCCTCTAGACGCTATATATATAGAGGGATAAGGAAACAGATCTCCAGCTAGTGGCAGATTGAAATACAAATGTATCATAATTGCTATTGTAACAGTTTAATGTCACTGCTAGCATGGTATAGTGAGCAGCAAAAGACATCTACTATCAATTTTAACTTACCCTTTGCACATGACTGCTCCTTTGATCATAATGGTTAGCAATATTTAACATTAGCAAGGTTGTTCTAACAAGGGAAACTGATAAAGCATCTCATGCAAAAAAACCCATACTCATGAACTTTGTTTCCCTAGATATATAATTATCAAAAGCAGGCACTTTGTCTGTTCACACTTTGAGTTTGCCTCTCCAGAGTATTCTGTACCTAAGAAATTAGGTATGTCTTCATTGCCTAGTTTATCAAAAGCTCCTAATTCCTATTTCTTGCAAAGAGAATACCTCACAGCCATCACAATTTCTTTTCTGATCGGGTCTTGCTGGGTAGTACAAAGCTGTAGATGTTAGCCACTGTTATTTTTATTTGTTATCATCTCCAGTTACTGCAAAACATACAAGGAAATTGTTATGACTCTCCCCTGAAGGGGAGGGTAACCCAGGTTCTTTTTAATAAATCCCTTGGAGTAGATTAGAGTGAAATGACACTTAATAATCAGTGTTTGTAAACATATATATGTAGGATTTATTTGGGAACAATTTTGTTTCAAAGGCGAACAGGTATGTTGCCATTTGGGGTGTTACCATCTATAATAATACAGCAATATTAAAGCATAAAAATAACACTTAAGAAAATTTATAAGGGAGAGAGAGAAAGGATGAGGGTCCAAAGATATACATAGTCACCACCCACAGCGATGAAACTTGGTAGTTGGAGCTTCCATGTCTGTTGGTTGAACTGGTGGTCGCAGTCCTGTAGAAGTGATGGCCTTGATCTGTTTGGGCTGGGGGGATCCCTCCCTCCCAAAACTCAAAGACTTCATGAGTTATTATACGCTTCCAGCTCAAGTGGGAATTCCTTGCATCTCCTCTGGGGCGGGAATTTTACAATGAATAGTGTTAGGGGACATGTCTCTGACACCTCCTAGGACTCAGCATCAATCATGGTCTATCACGGTCCAACATTTGCGATGAATAGCCCAGGCCAGATGTGAAATGTCTTCATGGTTTTACAGCAGTCATCATGTAAGGGAGGACATTGGAATGATAAGAAGGATTATCCCACCTCCCAGAATTTGCCTCTTATCAGCCTCTTCCCTTATCTCGAAATCCAGTTTGTAACTTCAGGTATGCACACCCTTTAGCACATGAGGTGGTTGGACAATGGCACCCCCTTATCTGATCTGAAGGTCCTTTTGCAGTAGGCATATTCAGGGAGGCCTAGGCTTTGCTGGGTGAGCAGTGATTTCTTTTCACTCTGTTACAATGAATGAAAGTCTTTTGGTGATCTTAAATTTTTAAGCCATTAACTATTTAGTTTCTAAGAGTGATAAAATTACTCTTACAATTTAGAAGCAAAACAACTTATCCATTTGCAATTGTCGCTATAGCAGACAACTCTGAACATATTAAATAAATAAGATTTCTTCATGTCTGTTTTCCATAATAGACCTTTAAGAAGTTTAGAGATACACTTCAGGTTATTACTCTTTCAAGAAAAGAGTAGATTTTTCAAACAGACCAAAAGAATCTTATTGCTGTGTTTGGTACTTTCTATACTTTGTGGAAATTAACTCAAAATACACACTTTCTTATGCAAAGTATTCAAAATAGGCACGTTGCTGTATTTTTATATTACAATATGCAGAACTCATTATGTGCTTAAACAGTGACTTAAATTAAAATGTTATGCAAATAAAAATTTGGCATCAAGCAACTAGGGAATATTCTCTTTTGGGATGTTAAACCAATAATACAATTAAACCATGGCAGAGAACCAAGATGAGCAATTACAGACAACAGTGTTACACAAGTGCATAACCCTTTATCTCAATTCTTGTCATGCATATATAGAAAGAAAACAGAGAAATGTTTATTAGTATATGACTTTTATTTGAGGGGTTTTATGCACATAAATATACATACCAAAAGTGCTATATGATATGGGTAACAGGGAAGATAACTCCTGTTCATAACCTATAGTCACCTTGCTGAGAAATATAATCTAGAAAAGCAAAATGTGACACAATCATGGATCCCTAGAGAACAAAACTCCTTCCTCAAAACAAGTTTTCAAAAGTTCTCATTAGAGGTTCCTAGTAGCTAACCTTATTGAAAGCATGGTCTTCAAAAAACCAAAACCAAACCAAACCACAAAAAACACAAACAAATAAACAAAAAACAAAAACAATTTTATTTTTTTTTTTAATGAGTATTGGATGGCACTGGTAGAAACTGCAAAAGCAGTCCTAGACTTTTTGGCAGAATATGAAGAAACACTAGGAATGATATAAGCAGATTTTAATACTTTTCTTTAGCACATTGGATAACAGAGAATAATATGTTGTCTAGGACAGCAAACAAAAAGTATTCCTAAATCGTACTAAATTTCAGAATGTGATACTGTTAATATAATAGGCTTTAACTGTAACTCATAACTAAATGGAAGAGCTCTTCCATCCTACTCCTCCACTCATCTCCCATGAACTTTAATAGCACATTTCTACTTCTTTTGGCTGCATGTGGTCGATTTATAGTGAAGACTCCAATTGAGTGTGATTTTTCCTTTGGATGTGGACAGAAATGCCATAGAATGGCCTGAGTTAGAAGGGACCTTAAAACTCATCTAGTTCCAACTCCCCTTCCATGGACACTTCCCGTTAGACTAAGGAGCTCAGAGCCCCATAAATCATGGCCTTAAATGTGGCCAGGGATGGGGCATTCACATTCTCTGGGCAATCTGTTTCAGTGCCTCATCACTCTCACAAGTAAAGAAATTTTTTCTAAAATCTAATCTAAACCTACTGTCTGTCAGCTTAAAGCCATTCCCCTTATCCTGCCACTTCATGCTCATGTAGATAGTCTCTGTCCATCTCTCTTGTAGGCTCCCTTCAGGTAGTAGAAGGCTCCAATTAGGTCACCCCAAAGCATTCTCTTTTCCAAGCTGAACAATCCCAAATCTCTTAGCCTTTTTGTCAGGGAAGAAATGCTCTATCCGTCTAATCATCTTGGTAATCCTCCTCTGAACTTGCCCCAACGGATTGATGTCCTTCCTGTGCTCAGGACCGGCACCCCCAAATCCATCTTGGTAGTTCATCCCCCAGCCTGTATTTTGGAGTTGCCCCAACCCAGATACAGTACCATGCACTGGTCTTATTAACTTCATGAGATTCCCATGGGCCCATTTCTTGAGCTTGTCTAGGTCCTTCTGGAGGACATCCCATTCTTCAGAAGTGCCAACTACACCACTCACCTTGGTTTTTCTGAAGATCCGCTTGGGGGTACACTCGATCCCTTTGTCATGCCATTAATGAAGAGATTAACTAACACTAGTCCCAATACAGACTCCTGGCTCCTAAGGGGCAGCACTTGTTACTGATGTCCCCTGGGACTTTATGCCATTGACCACTACTCTCTGAATATGACTTCACTGTAATCATCAGCCTTGTTTTTTCCCCTGCATTTTTTTCAGATTAACCACTGTGCTTGTATCCTCAAAGGTGACAACACTATTCAATTTTATTTTGGACTTGCACCCAGATTATCTTTCACATTACATAAAACCATGCTCATTCTTCTTTTTACCTAAATATATGAAGACCTTATTAATATTTAATTTCATTCAGTTTGGAAGACATGTCTTAAATTTTTTTGTCTCCTTTCTGCATTACAGTCTTATGGATTAAATTCAATCCAGTATCTATAGAACAATAACTGTATTAAATATAAACAGGGAAGTCTGAGGGGAAACTAAAGCACTAGAGAAAGCATATGCTCACATACTTTGACATCTTATCATTACATACCTTCTATATACTATACCTTCTATATACTGTAGAAGACTGAATGAGATATTATTTTCCATCTGATCATGTCTGATGCAGTCATTGTGGGTCTTAGAATTATTTTTATATGTCAAGAACACCTTATTCTTGGCCCAACAAAAAGTATTTTTTGAATTCCAGAGGACCTTGTCCCTGAAAAACCATAAGCCAGTGTTCAAGGAAAAAACATGTAACTTCTGCATCACTCAGAAGTCATTGTATTAGAAGTCTGTGAATTGTTTGGTTTATTTTGTGAGTTCTTGTTGTTTGCTTGCTTGGTTTAAAAATCAAATGCACTTTTACAATTTCTTAGTTCTGCTGTTCATAAACATTGGTGAATGATAGCTTCCTGTGTCTCCCAATGAGTCTTCTCAGAGTGACAACTGAAAAAAAATCAAAGAATTACCAAACACTGGGGAAGTTGAAGCTTGTAATTTTATTCTGTCTTTTAGTCAATATCTAACTTTCTTATATCTATTCCTCCCTTCTACACTGTTCTTGTCTGGAAATCAGCTGTTTCATTTAGTCTTTTCTGAACACAAAAGATAATAACGTGAGCAAACACAAAGTTCTGTAGAATTTTATCATGATAGATTTTAATAGAAAAAACATCCCATGTTTCTGAAGGGAAAGATTCTCTGGAAAAATCCAGATTCCTGCTCCGAAATTCAAAGGAAATTTAGGGAAAGCAGTTAACATCAGCAACAGATGCACAAAGTAATTATTTTTAGCAGACTTTTCCAAAAGAGAATTTACATTTGAAGCCAGGTTTTCTGTGGAAAATATCCATCAAAATGGCTAAAATTCAGGATTTCAAGGAGTGTTATAAAGCATTATTTCATCATCTGACATTTCTTAACACAAACTGTAAATTCAGTGGATCTTCTAATCCACTGGAACTAAAAAATAGTTAATATAGTAGCACTGTGCTCTGTATGAGGCAAGTGAAGCACCAAAGCTGTTGAGGATTCACTGTCCACAGTGACAATGTGAAAGCTGGAAAAAAGCAACTCTTGAAAACCAGGAAAGGATCTCATTTCAAAGATATTTTTCAAAAGAGTAAGCAATAACAGGTCTAACACATACTTATCCTGGGAAAAAAATATGCACCTATTAAAATCAATGGTTTGAAAGTTTATTTAATGACCTTATTATTAGCTCAGTATTTTCCCTGCAAACCTACAAGTACATATACAAAATAAAATCAAACAAAATAACCCCAGCTGGCTTCCTTTTCTTGTAAATGATTTCTACAATCACTGAATCAAAGTAAGTATTCTAAACAGATGATTATGTTAATTTAAAATGGCTTGGTTGATGTTTATGTAGCATTTATGCCTGTACTTATTTTATTATGAATGGTTTGTTAAACAGCTATAACTGGTCAACCAGCAGCAAAAGTAAATTCATTTTAAAGATTATTGCCCAATAAATAATTTGCCGGGGCTTATCTAAGCCCTGTTTAATAAAATTCCTAACCCTTAAAATAGAGCATATTCATTTGTACCAATTACTGATGGTTTAGACCTGTCATGTCCTCTGTGTGTTTTACCATATACTTTATGATACCTGCAGATAGGTAGCCATTAAAATTAAGCATTTTTATTGTGCTGTAAGTAATTTTCAAAATTATTCATTTATTACCTGTGGAAAAATAAAGCTTTGAGTAATGTGTTCACATTATTTCAAGGATGCCTTGGTAAGGATATGCTACTTTTCTTCTGGAACAGGAGGAAAATAATTCAGCAACAATCAAAATATTCACCAGCAAGAGGTGAGAGAGAGACAGTTCCACCTGTGACTCCTGAAGACAAAATGGCCTCTAGGATGTAAAACATTATGTAATGAAAGATATAAAATATAAGCAGTAAAAGCTAACAATTTTTTTTCCTATGGAAAAGTTGACAAGGCATACATAGAATATAGCAATAGGATAAGGAAGAAATATCTGTCCTTCTTAGGAATAAAAATAGAAGACTAGATTTGCATTACCAGAAGTGAACTTCTGTGTCAGGTTCTGATTTATTTCCTGTGTGTAACAGAGAATCTTGAAATATTCTGGGAAAAGCCCTTTGAATTTTTTCTGGCCATGTTTCTTAAAGTTCAAAAGACTTCTCTGATTCAGAAAGGCAGATCAGAGAGTAGATTTTGTTTTTGAAAAGCCTGACCACATCCATTTTTGCTAAAGATGCACTTCTCTTCCATGAGTATTTTGAGATTGAATTTTACCTTGCTAGTTTCTGAACATACCAACAATGTGATATCTTTGGTTGGGGAAATGATATTGACTGGTTTATTTCCACAATGGTCTTGCTGTGTTTATGAGTAGGTGCAAACAGCTAAAATTCTGCTTGATAACTTTTGCAATGTTTGGAATAAAACCTTGCAGAATTTGTGCTGTCAGCTTAATGTAAGGTCATTTATTTACTTTCCCATCACTCCCCGCGACTCCCATTAAGAAGCCTATGATGTTCAAAATTCAATTTGTATGACAGTAACAAAGGTTCCTGAAGTTACAAGGTAAAAACTCTGACTAGTGTTACCTGGTTTGTAAAATCAGAATGCCTGTTAAGAAATTATGATGAATAGTAGATCTGTTGATTAGGGTTACCTTTTTTTTTTTTTTTTCTTTTTGTATGATTGAATTACAACCACACCTGAAGAAAGGAAACAAAATTAGTTCTCTGTATGTTTCAGAATCTCCTGAATAATTTACAACTAGTGCCTTAACATGAGTTTTCTAAAATCAGATATGATCTCCAACATAATGAGATGTAAACGCAGTATCAGTTGGTGAACTCTCCCACTTTGTTAACTGAAGAGATAAATAAATTTACATATCTGATAATTACAGTTGTAAACATAAATTGCAGTTCTCCTATCTGGAGGCTGTTATTGATTAAAAAGATGTTTAGTCATTAATAATGCTATCTTTTTTTTTTTTTTCCCCCCTCAGGAAAAAATCATTTGTTACATTCTATAGACTTTTCGACTCTTATGATCTTTCCTTTTCAGGAAATTCTTTAAAATGGCTAAACTTATTTTCTACAGAGAAAATGAAAGCGATACTATTTATTTTCTAAAAGTTTAATGGTAACTTTTGCCATAAAGTAAACTCAGAAAAGTCTTCTCAAGTTGCTGCTGAAAAGGTAAAGATTTTCAGGCAACGTATTATTTGACAAGCCCTTATGGTTCTACACTTCATCATTCCTATATCAAAGAGTTAAGTGGTAGGTGCAAGCTTTTTTGTGCTTTGTGTTTTTGTGTGTTTGTTTGTTTGTTTGTTTGTTTTGGTTTTTTGTTGTTTGGTTTTTTTTCCTCATAGTAGTGCAACTTAAGTAAAAGCATTTCATTTGCATATTTTTTGAAGAAAATTGCAGTTTCTTTTCACCTTCTAGGTACATAATGTATTGCAAGGGAAAAGTTAAAAAAAATATACTAAAAAAATCTGCAGGGAAAGAGCAGCCAGTCACCCCGATTTGGAAGTACTAGAATATGTGTGAAAGGATCAGCTCAGACAAAGTAAGTAGTTTTCAAAGCAAAATAATATTGTAGCATTTAGTTTACACTCTTTTGGTAACTGCAAATTATGACATTCACTAATAAAATTATAGTGAGTTTTGATACAAAACACTGTTACATTTGTATGTGTACTTCCATAAATTAGAAATCATTTTTGTTACATATTAAACAGATTGAAGAACAGATTTTTTTCAGATTTAAAGATCTTGAGGCTTTTTTTTTTTAAATTAAATATCAAAACTGTAAGAAAAAGTATCTTCTTTACAGGGAATTTGGGGCAGAAATCTGACACTTGTTGCACTTGATCAGGGAAACTTCTTTCCTCATGGAGACTACTTAATTATATTTTTCCTTTGACCATTTTCAAGAGTGAATACTTGCCTTTTTAAACTTTTGCAGTGTCATATTCATATTGCGATTCAAATATTGGCACTCCTGTTAAATAATGTGGGGAAATTGCATAGAAAATAAGAAAATGGTGGGTTAAAAAAGGGTGAGCTGCCTGTAATCTACAAGTGAGTCTACATTTTTATTTCTCCAAGTCTACTCAAAGAAGTCTGAGAGAAGCAGTGATAAGAAATCCAAGCTCTCCACTCTAATTACAGTGGCATGTAAGAATAGAATGATAAGTAACTTTCAGTGTTATAGCTCTAGAGATAAAATGTTACAGGTAGATCTCAGTTCCATGAATCTTTACACAGGTTTAGCATTATATGTGTGGTTAGCCTTATTGAACACAAAGGATGCACAACCTAAGATATACATTAATAGTTTCAAGACTAAAGCCACACATTAAGGAATTCAGCTATGTTTAAAGATGAAAAATATTTTATAGGCATTTTTTATAGATAAGATATTTTTCTCTCATCTATGCACTCTTTCCTTCAGAAAACTGCTCAACAAAAGTGGATCTACAAAACTCACAGCAGATGCTGCTTGCATTAACTTTAGACAGAAATGGCTAGGAATTTTCCAACGTAAGATCTTTAAAAAGGAAGTAGGGATCTGTCTAAATCAAAATTTCTTTCACAGGAATTTAATCAAGAGTATTTTCTTCCACTGAAGGCTTAATTCATAGTCAGAATAAAAAGACCTGGGGGAGACAAAAATTCAGACAACAGACTTCTAAATCAGATCAGTTTTGAGATTCCATACACTTTAACACAGGCATACATAAGCATCTCACCTTGCACTACTTAATCTAAATAGCTCGCTGTCTCACTGCTGAAAGCATTCTATAGATATGTGTTCCTAATACAATATGTACTGGAATATATATAATTCAATATAAAATATTATCAGAGCAGTTGGCTTCATCATTAGAAAATAGAGAAACGTAGAAACATGAAGTACTTGGGCTGGCATCAGAAGGTCATCCACTTTGGTCTTGTGCTTCCAGATATGACTTACGTATCTATGCATTACATGAAAGTATATGTAACTTCTTCATAAATGATGAGAACCTTTCTTCAGGCAATCCACTCTAATAATTCACTGTTCTTACCAGAAACATTTTCTCAACCTAAATAAATCTCCCTGACTTTGAATTAAATCTCCTGATCTTTTTTCTTATTACTTCTCATTACCTCTGCTTATGACAGTAACCTTTTACATGTTTACGTAGACATCTCATTATTTTCTTTCCTTCTATGTCCATCTGTAAACTAAAGAGACATAAGTCTTTAATTTTCTTTTCATAGGCTATATTTTATAAACCTGTGATCATTCTTCCTGGTGTACTCTGGACCACAAATCAGCACAATCTCTATCTTTTGTGAAATTTGACAGGCAGAACTGGACACTTAGGATGTAAACTTTGCCCTCCAAAATTCCTACTTCTCCATATTGAATGGGTAAGGAGGCAAGAATCATCTGTTCTTTATCAGATGGATTCTAGATATACTTTTTCTCCTTTATTCAAAAGATTTCTTAGTGTTCCTAACAAATCCATACTGGTTTTCAGTAGTTGCATTGCTATTCCTACAAATCAGTCAGTTATCATTCCAGTCTTCCTGTTGGAACTAAAGTAAAGCTAAAGAAATTTTCTTGGCTCACTGTTGCACCCACTCTTTGCACTGTGACATAAACCTGACCACACATTTTCTGCTCTTGGTACTTGTGGATATTGGAATGGAACTGCATCTTTAGTTGTCTCTCTGGCTGCTATTACAGGAGTAAATGAAATTCAGTATTTTTTGCTAGTTAAATGACCAGAATTGTTTATAATCACAGTATACTTTAAGAACAAACTATCATTACTTTATTTGTCTTTTTTATACCAAAACTTCTCTAAATCTAGAATCCCACAAATATCAACTTTCTCTCCTCATACATATCCTCATGGAAGTCATATGGAAGCATGTGGAAGACATAGAGGTGAGTAGAGATCATAACATGGCTTCACCAAGGGCATATCATGGCTAATCTATCTGCATCAGTAGAGAAGCAAAGAGCAATTGATGTTATCTACCTGGATGTTTTTAAAGGCCTTTGGTATAGTATCCCATCACATTCTTGTTGTGCTAAATTGGAGACATATGTTTTTGATGGTTAGATGGATAAGGAACTGTCTAGATGACCACATTCAAAGAGTCACAGACAATGACTCAATGCCCAAGTGGAAATCAGTAACCAGTGGTATCCCTCAAGGATCTGTATGGATACCAAAACTATTTCATATCTTCATCAATGACATAGAAAATGGGATTGGGTGCACCCTTGGCAAGTTTTTGGATGACACCAAGATGAGTGGTACAGTTGATAGACTACAGGGAAGGGGCACCATCCAGATGGATCTTGACAAGCATGAGGAGTGGGACTGTGTGGATCTCATGAATTTCAACAAGGCCAGTGCAAGGCCCTGCACCTGGGTCATGTCAATCCCTAATATCATTACAGACTGGGGGACAAATGGATTGAAAGTAGCTCAGAGAAGAACTTGATGTCTACCATCCTGATGGATGAAAATATGAGACGTGAGCCAGCAATGTGTACTTGCAGCCTGGAAATCATATGCTTGACTGCATCAAAAGAAGTGTAACCAGGAGGCTGAGCAAGGTGATTCTCTCCCTCTGCTGTGCTCTTGTGAGACCCCACCTGCAGTACTGTGTCCAGCTCTGGGATTCTCAGCACAGGAAAGACATGAACCTGATCTAGCAGGTCAAGAAACAGGATGTAAAAATGATCAGAGGGTTGGAACACCTCTCCTATGGACAGGCTCAGAGACCTGGTGTTGTTAATCCGGGAGAAGAGAAGGGACACCTTAATGCAGCCTTTCAATGCTTAAATAGAACTTAAAAGTAATATAGAGAGAGCATTTTTACCAGGGCCTGCAGTGAGAGAACAAGGGTCATTAGTTAAAATGGTTAAATAGTTAAAAAGATTTATATCAGATGGAAAGAAGACATTTTTTAAAAGGAATGTCATAAGACACTGAAACACATTGCCCAGAGAAGATTTGGATGCATCGTCCTTCAAAGTATCCAAAATTGTGTTGGAGGCAGCTTTAAGCAATGTGGTCTAGTGAAAGATGTCGCTCACCCATGGTATGAAGTTTGGACTATATTATTCTTGAAGGTCCATTCCTACCTAAACCAGTCTGTGATTCTATAACAGTATGAAGTAATATTTGAAATAACTAGAAGTTAACTTTCTACTCATTGGAATTCAGAAAACTTTGCAGAGATAAAATCACAGCACAATATAGGTAAGAAATCATAAGAAACAATAAGTACTGAAGTATTTAAAGACCTCTTTTGCTAATGTTCCAGGTTTTACTGTACACTAGATATAGTTCTACAGTGATGGAGAAAAATTCTTAAAATGCTGGTATTCAGACAGTATTCAGAGGGACAACTCATTTATCTGGGAATAGTTTAGTCATTGTCTACAACAATGAGACAATATATATTTCATAAATCCCTTTGGACACTACTGAAATTTAAACACTATGTAATCATCTAGTCCTATGCAAATATATTACAGGAAGATTTAAGTAGGGCATGGTTTTATACTGTTTTTCTATATATGTGGGAGTTTGTCTACATGCATTTAGAAAATGTGAATTGCTAATGTGCTGTTTGAGTTGTATAATCTGCTTAGAAAAATGTAGTTTCATCAGTGTTTTGTCATTTGTATCAGATAGAATAGCAGAAGTGTAACATCCTTGTATTCCTCACTGAAGATAAACTGAAAACTATAATTAAGATAGCAACTTCTTACTACTTTGATAACTTGATTATTTAATTAGGATAGAAAGGCATACTATTTTGAAAGAGAATTTGAATTTTTAATCCTTTTTGGGTTATTTTATTTTATTAGGTTGCTGAGTAGCAAAACTGGTAATCGTGTGAATGTCTCTAAAATATAGATTTTATAAGATTACCTTTAAACATTCTGACTTAGATAGACAGAACTTGGCCAGAATTTGCAGTGCTGCAAGATTCTCATGTAAAATATTTCAAAAGATAATGACAAATATTCCCAGAAATTGGCCAGAGAAAGGGAGGAATGGGTATCATAGATGTATGTATTTGTTCCTATTGATTTTTTGTTTGTGTACCAAAAATGGACACTTCTAAAAGTCTGAATAAAATGTTCACTCTAGGTTTCATAAAAACTTCATACTAAAATCCACAGATTTTTGACTTAAAAATTATTGTTTTCATTTAACCTCTAGTTAAAATCCAGCTCTGTAAGTCAATAAAATGCATTTTTGGCTCTTTGTTTTTAAATCATGCCAATAAATCCTAAATGCAAAGTTGTGATTTACAAATATTCCTTGAATATGGGATAAAAAGGACAAATTTACAAATAATGACTTGAAAGCTGTTCAGTTAAGATCAGCATTATAAACTTTGATCTAATTTGAGGATGATACTCTGAAAAATGTAGCCCTTCAATGCTATGCATCAGTACTCACACAGCAAGACACTTTAAAAAGTCAGCTGTATTTCAGGTGAACAATCCAACAGCACTTTGTGTGCATAAAATGAGGCAGAAAACCACTTACAAGACTGAATTATTTTCCTTCAAACCTGCAGTGTTTTAGAAAGCTGAGAGAATGGAAAACTTAGTATACAGTGAATTTTAAACAGCACTCTTCTAACCCTCAGTGGATACTCAAGCTGGAGAAGAAATAGGTTGCAGAGAATGTAGGGCACAGCATAGAAGCTGTTGCTCAGGTCTTTCGAACAATCCAGCTGTCACAACCACTGTGTACCCTCTCAAATTATATGTGGTGCTGCACTTTTTCCATTCTCTTTGCTCTAAATCTAGGTTAGTGGATTAAGGAGGTCAAAACTGTAGGATCACTGTAGAATCATTCATACTGGGGAAAAAAAAGCTGTGTGAGGTGCTATTATTGCCATGTAATAAACAGGAAAGGGATCATAACCTGAAACTTGTAAGTTAGTTAGCCATCCAATTTGTTGCTCATCATCCTTTTTGGGTCACTGAGAGTAGCTGCTTATGGCAGTTTTCACCCGGTGTCCAACCAAAACTCCAGGTCCCCCCTTTCCCAGAGGGAAAGGAAAAGGGGATAAGGCAAAAAAAAGCTGAGAGATAATGGCAAAGCAAACTTAGAGTAGCTAAATACTTAAATTCTTTACTAAAAAGATAAGAACTAAAACTCAAAAGTAAGAAATAAATCAGTCCTAAAAGCACTTTTCTCCTCCCACTCCTCTCTCTTTCCAGAAGTTCCAGTGAGCAGGGAATGGGAGTTTTGCAGGCGGTTGTTGTTGCTGCCATTGCTCTTGTCCTGTGGGTCATTCCATGGGGTGCAGTCGGGTCTCTGCACTCCGATGGTCCTCTGTGGGCTGCAGGGGGACAACCTGCTCCACCACAGTCTTCACCATGGACTGCAGGGGGGGCACAGCTCCGAGTCCTTCCCCTGCTCCTGTGGTGTCCCTCCCACAGTCCTTGATAGACTTCTCCAACATGAGTCTACCTTCCCAGGCAACACTTCCACTGGGGGAAAAATCCTGCTCCAGTGTGGGTCTCCTACTCTACAAGTCATGACCACAAGTCTCTTCCAGGATCTCACTCCATCCTGGGCCTCTCACGGGGCAACAGCTCCTTCAGGCATCCACCTGCTCCTCCGTGGGCTGCAGGAGGGGCATAGCTTTGAGTCCTCCTCCTGCTCCAGCGTGGAGAGCACTCGTCTTCTCCTGCTGCTTATACCTTGTCTCTGTGTTGTTACCCCCGTGGCTGGAATTTCCAACTGTGCAACACTCCTAAATTCTTAAATGTGTTATCACGGAGGCATAACTGTGATTCTTAATTGGATCAGCTTTGGCCATCAAACAGGAATTCCCTCCTGGACCTGGCTGTCATTGGCTTCACAGGACAGGGGAAGCTTCTAGCAGCTTCTAACAGAAACCATCCTGGAAGCCCCCCCCACCCCTTCTACTAAAATTCAGCTCCAGAAGCCTTTGACAGCTGCTCACCTGTTTTAGTCTTGGGTACTAGCACTATCCAAGGACCATGACAGGGAGAGGAAAGTACAAAGGAAAAACCTGTGTTCTTTTCATAAGAGTATTAATAAATATTTTGATTTTTTTTGGCCACCAGTGTCTGAGAACCTGACAGAATCTTTCCTGCCTCTGAGGTATTTTATGTACTAGAAATAAAATGAAAAGCTATCAGAGGCAGAATTCTGTTATCACTTTAATGTGAATGCAGGTGGCCCTGCAGGTGATATTTTCAGAATAAGATGAATGTTTTGCCTTACTAAATTCAATCTGCTAGGTGAATTTTGTGTCAGAAAAAGTATTGGAATGGACTGCTGAAAACTGTGCTTATAGTCAGAAAAGTGACTGTCAATGTGGAGCTTGTTATTTAATATATTGGCTATTCTTTGTGTAAATCTTGACTCCTTTTCAGTCTAAAGTAGGCTTTTGCAATAGCTTTCACTAAAGTCCTAATTCAGCTATTGTTGATGTTGGATTTTAATCCATTTCATGTAGGTGTTATTTTTTGCTGATATTGTATTTGATACTGATTCAAAAATCCTTATTGCAGATGATGAAAGTCTAGGAAAAGGGACATAAAACACCCATTTTCTAATCTCAGATTGAAATCATAGCAGGGGAAAAAAACCCAAAACAATACAAACAAACAAACACAAAACAAACCAAAAAACCTAAATCATTCTCACACACCATATAACCAGTCAGTATCCAGAACAGTCTTGTTTCAAGGTCAAAATAAGTTTGACAATATTTTATCTAAATTCACTAGTGTTAAACCCCTAGTTTCTCCTAGAGATTACATCCAGAAATGAGCCAGTCAACTGTTTTCACAAAATGCACTTCATTCTTCCTCTCACCATTCTTCCTATTGAGGAAAAAAAAAACGTGGCATCCTCCATACTACCCTGGAAGAATGACATTTGATGTAAAACAATACCTCCTCCAGGTGCCATCTGGGTCAGAAAGCTCCTTGTGTGACGAAGTGACATTATATAGCTATTGTTTTTCCTCTGAGATCAGTCAAGGTTCAAGCACTGTCAATAAAACAGCATTCACAGCGACTTACCCATCCTTCCTGTAAGAACAGACATCATCAATCATTTCCCCTTCAAGAAAAGTTCAGATCTGTGTATGTGAGTTCTATTCAAGTGAACATCACCATCATATTTGAGTATCTTATAAAAAGGAACATTAAGATGTGGCTGAACAAGTGAACTGTATTTATCCCTACTTCCCTACTCTCCAAAAAGTTACTGAGAAGCATTTTTCCTCTCTCTTTTTTNTTTTTTTTTTTTTCTTTGTTCTTTCTGTTTTAAGTTTTACTTCAGTGTTTTGCTATTTCTTTATTCTGGGAAGAATAGATAAGTATATTTCAGATAATATTCTAATGATCTTATCATCTGGAACTTACACTGTTTTCACTAACATGTTTGCAGTTAACTCTTTCAATTTTGTAAAATGCATCTTTTGGAGGAAATCAGGGCCACTAATCAATGGAGACTTTTAACTAACTTTGTATTTACTAATAAAGTACAGAGACTTGCATGAGCTCAGCATGGAAATTATTAAGAAGTAGACACCCAGGCTATAAACAGCAAAAAGATAAATAGCATTTCCAGCAAACACTAGTGAAAGAAGGTAATTTTGTTATCCCGTACTGAAAGCAGAGAACTTCAGAAGTTCTCTTTGATTAACCGTATTCCTCAAAAGTCCTGCAGAGTAGACATTAACAACAGATTTCATGGTTTGTGGTACCACTAGAATCAATCACTGCTGTCTCCTTCTTTATTAAAACTTTCTCATTACTCGCATTCAATTTGTTGATTACAGTGTCCAGTGAAGATTGGTAGCTGATCGTGATGTCCTGACTACAGAGCAACCTAGTGCCTGTTGCTTGCTTGTGAAGAGAGTATGTTACAGCAGAAACTGAAGAGTGTTCACTGTAAGGAGAAGAACTTACCTTGAAGGGGAAGCAAATCATCCCTACTGTTACTAAAAAAGTAAAATCAGATGAGATATTCATTCAACACATTAATTCAACTTTGCCCTTACGAAGTCTATGAAGTAAATTGTTCATGATCATGAGTACCAGTGACTGCTTGGAAATACTGGTGTCCTCTTCCTGTTAGTCATCTAAATGAAATCATTATCCAGTGTCCCCAGTACTCTTTACTTTCTCTGACATAAACAGAATGTTCCTCAAGAATCATATAGCACAAGAGGAAAGGAAGAAAAACAGACAGCCTAACAAATACTTTGTACTATTTCTTTTCGTGAAAAAACACTGGATATTCACTAGCTTTAGAAACTCTAGACAGTATATTAATTTATTTTCAAACCACCATGATTTACTACACACTATTCTAAAAAATGTCATCACAGTTTCTGTTGGAAAAGTCAGATGTGTCATAGATTTATTCTGTTAACACAAGGAATATGTTTCTGAATATCACATGGTTTCTGTTGCTCTTGTCGCTTTAAAAGCCTTTTGACTTGGAAAACTTTGGACTTCCTCCTCACAGAAGAATATTTGGTGATGTTTTTCCACCCGATTAATTCAGATTTGTAGAATTTTTCTCCAAGAAGCAGGAAGATAGCTTTTAACAACCTGAAGTACTGATTTTAGATCACTGCACAAGTATATGGACTTGTGCACAACTATTTGGACAGCTGAGCTATCTAAGGCTCCTAGTAATTTAAAAGAATAGAGCTAGTCAGGATTCATACAATTAGCACCATGCCACACTATATATTTGATTTAATTTGCACATCTGACTCTCTGCACTGGAACAGGTTCCTGGCAAGACTTGTGGACCCATGGAGAGAGGATCCCTTCCAGAGCAGCTTTGGTGGCAGGACTTATAACCCTGTGGTAGAGACCCAAGCTGGAGCAATCTGTGGGGAAATACAGCCCCTGGGAGGGACTGACATTGGAGAAATTAATGTAGGATTGTCTTATGTGGGAGCAACTCCACTCTAGAGCATGGAAAGAGTGTGAGGAATACCTTCTATGAGGAGGAAAGAGTAACAGAGACAATGTGATGAACTTGCTGCAACCCTCATTCCCTGTCCCCCTGAACTGCAGGTGGAGAGTACGTAAAGCATTCTTGAGTAAAGTTAAGACCAGGAAGAAGGAAAGGGTAGGGGATTCTAAGGGCACAGGAGAAGGTAATTCCCAAATGCTGGAAGTCAAGAAGGCAAGACAGAGGCAGGCTTGGCTGAACAGGGATGTTCTCTTGAAAATAAGGCAAAAAAGGGAGGGGTATACCCAGTGGAAGCAAGGTCAAGTGACATGGAAAGAATACAGAAATACTGCTTGCTACTGTAGGGAGAAAGTCCACGCAGCCAAAGCTCAGCTGGAGTTGAAGCTGGCCAGAAGTACAGGGGACAATAACAAGTTTTTTCAAATATATTAATGGCAGTAGGCAATACAGAAATATCATTGGCCTGATGGTCATGTCACAAACAGGGACAGAGACAAGACAGAGGTGCTCAATGCATTCTTTGTCTCTGTCTTCAACACAGTTGAGAGATCAAGGAGGTCTCAGTGCCCTCGGCTGGAGGACCATGACTATGAGAATGATCAACTTCCAGGCAAACTTGTAATTGTGTGATATGTGCTGCTTCTGCTGGATCCCTGCAAATCTATGGGAACTGATAGGATTCATCCAGAAATGCTCAAATTGGTGTCACTGCAAAACCTCTCTCCATTATTTTTTAGTAGTCTTGAGATTACAGAGAAATCCCAGATGACTGGAAAATTGTCCCAATTTTCAAGAAGAGCAAGAAAGAGGAACCTGGAAACTACAGGCCTGTCAGCCTCACTTCAGTGTCTGGTAAAATGTTGGAGAAGATTATATTGGGATGTACTTAAAAATATCAGAAAGACAACGCTGTCATCAGTCACAGCCAGCACAGATTCATGAAAGAAAAGTCCTGCTTATCAAACCTAATTTCCTTTTATAGTAAGGTAACCCACCTAACTGATCAAGGGAAAACAGTTGATGTAATCTGTTTTGATTTCAGTAAAGCTTTCAATACTGTCTCTCACAGGATCCTTCTGAACACACTGTCCAGCACACAGCTGAATAAACACATCATGTGGTGGGTAAGCAATTGCCTCATGAGTCAAGCATGGAGTGTAACGGAATGGGATAACATCAGACTGGCAACCTGATACCAGTGGGGTTCCACAGGGCTCCATCTCAGACCTCACTGTAGTTACAACTGCATTGTGAGGGGAGAAGTAAAGGCAGGCTCTGTGGTGAGGAGCTGAGGTCCTGAGTTCAGGACCTGAGGAAATGGCCTGAGGTTGTGTCAGAGAAGGTTTAGGTTGGATATTAGAAAATTGCTCTTCACCCAGAAGATGCCGGACACTGGAACAGGATCCCCAGAAAGTGGTCACAGCACCAAGTCTGACAGCGTTCGCGAAACATTTGAACGATACTCTTGGCACATTGTGTGACTCTTGAGAATGGTCCTGTACAGGATTTGGACTCAGTCGTCCTTATGGGTGCCTTCCAACTCAGTATGTTCTGTGATTCTGTGATTTGGAATTATTTTTAATTCCCGTACTCTCATTTGCTTGGTAATAAATTAATTTCCGCAAGTCAAGGTTGATTTGTCTGTGACAGTATTTGGTCAGTGACCTCTCCCTGTCCTTGTCTCTACCCAAGAGCCTTTCATTATAATTTTTTTTCCCCTGTCTGAGGAAGGGAGGGGTAGAGTGGCTTTGGTGGGCACCTGATGTCCATCCAAGGTCAAGTCATCATATAAGGTTACACCCAGGTAGAGGTGACTTCTGTATTTCATATTCTAAGTAGTCCTGTATATAGTGGACAGAGGGGCGTCACCTTAGAGCTGCCACATTATTTGGGAACAAAACTGATATTTATTAGATAGGATAAGATAAAAAGATAAAAAATGAGATTGACAACAGATGACAGACCATGTTTTTGAAAACTATTTTCATTTATAAAAGATTTTGAAATTTCTGAATTCCACTTGTTTCTTTAGTTGAACTATCAGGTACAGGAGAAAGTCTCATCCAAGGCTTATTGTAAGACACTGAAAAGATTCCACCAGTTACATCACAATTTGGAACAAACCCAGCTTTTATGATGTATGTTCATAATGTGCTGTCTAATTTCCCTTTCAGTGATAATATCTTATAAACCAGATCTTGTAGATAATTATACAGGCCCAAAATTCATAAGCAGTAGTCATAAAAATGTTGAACCCAATGTGTAAAAAAAGAAATCTCAGAAAAACAACTGTTCCATGACATTCCTGAACTGTAGTCGAAACCAAAACCTCCCTCCCATTCTGAATCAGCCACTACATTCTGATGTGTCCTTAAATCAGCCTTTGGTGAGAGTCTGTGATTAGGGCCATTAATGCACATATCCATCTCACATGAAATTTTATGCTTAGTATCTGAAACAGTAAAAATATCTTTCCATTTAAGTCTAAGTGACTTAAATGGAAAATGGATTGAAAGAAGTTTTTCAAAAGCACAAGTGGAGCTGACTACTGCCACTGGTGTCTTACACAAACCTTCCCGATGATTTCTTTTCGTACTCTTAAATCATGGCTTGGCAGAAGAATATCTGAAAGTGAACTGTAGAAAGTAATAGGTTTTTACATTATCTTCTATTAGTGGTCATTTATAAAATTAACTCTTTAAGGAGTTCTGGAAAAGGGCAAATCCTATTGATTGCTTACATTTAAAACAGAAAAGAATTATGATTATATTTTTAAAATCACAACATGCAAATTAAGATGTTCTTGCAACACAGTTTATGCAAATTTCATTAAAGAGTCAGACTAATATCTTTCTAAAGATATGCAATAGTCAGTTACACTATAATTTCCAGTGACTTTGGGGAAGTGCTCTATGTCTAAAATGATAATGATGTGCTGCTATAGTCATTATTTGAAGATTCACTCTGTGATGGGGTGCATTCACACCATTTTTATAATTGTTTTTCTTTTATTTTTTGCAATCTCTACTATACATAAAGCACAGATGTGTTTATAATAGTTTGGCAATAGGGAATTAATTTTTACCAAAAAATGAAATTTTTTTTTTTTCTTTTTCAGTCACATATCTTTTGACTCTCTGAAATCAGTGAGTTGATAATTACAAACTAAACATAATTTAAAACAAAAAATACCTGTTTACTATATAAATTTTGGAACAAGCCTTTCATTGATTCTAAAAATGGAATTTGCAAGGTGCTCTGAGATACAAATACATTTATTTTCTTATCTGCTGGTGTGTCATTTACTTGGATTTACTGTGGTTGTCTGATCCGTATAAGAGGCAAAAAGAATTCTCTGAATTAAATCTTCCTTCAGTGACAATATGACAGAAAAAAGTATTTGTTCATGACATTAAATTTACCATTGTTAAGGGATGCAGCACACAATCAAATTATGCAACAATGACAGTGTATGCCTGCCATGGTTAATAGCTGTCACTTCTTAAATTCTTCACTGTATTTCAAGCCTGAGTCTCTCCTGCTTCAAAGTCATCAAGGAAAAGCAACATATTGAAATTCACAAAATAGGTCTTCTGGGTTACAATTGTTCTAGGTTATATTTCTCTTGATTTGTTCTTTTTACATATATACTTTAGGGAAAAAGACACAAAATTTGCTTATAGGAATCAAGAAGTTGATGGCAGCAACATTTCCCAATATAATTCTTTTGAAAGTGCCTGGTTTTTTCTATGTCTTTCATGGATTATTTAGGCTTTGTCACAGAAGACACGTTCAAATATTAATCTAGAGACTTGCATACCAATACTTCTTTTCTGAATGTAAGCAGAATAATGATATTTCAATAGAGTCCTTTACACTGAGACGCCTTGACAGTTTAAAATAATAAAATAGGTAATACTAGGAGGCCGCAGTTTGTTAGCATTTGGAGAGTGAAATTTACTGGAGCATAGATTAGGGCAACCACTGCTCAAATTCTTAGGCCATTTCAGTTTAGCACAACATTGATTCTTAAACATGGGTCTCAGTGTTTCACTAACTAAAAATGTCTCTTGAATTCAGGTTTTTCCAGACAGTGATTCCCCAGCCTACAATCAGTGTGTATCACCTAGGTTCAGTTCAGCTCACTCAAGCAGACCTGATGGTTTGGAGAGTGAAAAATAGATTAATACTATTTGCCAACTATTATCATCCAAAGTTTTGATTATTCTCTTTAGATTACAAATAAGCACTTGTTATAGAAATATAAAGTAGGCAAAATAAATTAGTTTCAGAAAAGAGTAACTTCATGGATATTGCCTGAAAGGCTTTTCTTTTTAATTTATTGGGGTTTTGTGGCCATTTTTTCCAGATCATCAACCTCTTCCCATGGGTACAATGTTGGTGAGCTATGATATACACAGCACTTTGTAGGTTTAAAGCCAATTGGAAGTTTATTAATAATCCTTGCAGATCTATGGTATTGCTAACTTAAAGAAAGACATAAAAGTTAGTCTGCTTCATGGGAGTGTGCTGATAGACAGTCATGACATCGCTCTTTCCAAGAAAAATAATGCAATAATCATATTGTGAAGGCTTTCTTTCTATCATCAGGGCAAGTGAAGTATAAACCACGTGTGTGGTAAACCACATAAAAGAAAAGTAAAATGACATCTTCCTAGGCAAATGATTTCAAACCCAGTTAAATAATCGGTCAGTAGTAATCAAGGAGAAATAAATTTTTAAAAAAAGTACCATAAACACAAATAGATTCAAAAGCAATTTAAATAGTTTAAGATTGATTTATTTGAGTCTTGTGTCTTAGACTAGGAAATATTTTTCTTTAAACAAATCATGATGTACAAGTGGTGAGATATGGTGAAAGAATAGTATTCAGAAAATAACACAAAATCCAGAACAGGTTTAGTTCTGAAAGGAAACAAACAAATAGACCTATTCAAAAAAATCTCCACCCAAAACACAAGGAAAAAAAAAACCCTCCTACCTTTTATACTGTGTCTTTATAAAGAAATAGCTATGTAGCTCATTCTCCAGAGAATTCACTGCTTTGCTATAGAGCCATCACATCCTAAATGATCAAAAGTTAAGGGTAGATGCTAGGTGACGTAAAAAGATTAAGAAAAGAAACACATAACTCCAGAAGGTCTCCTGGAAAAAAATATTGAGAAGCTAAAGCTGAAGGACATGTTATCTGTGATGGGTTGACCCTGGATGGACACCAGGTGCTGACCAAAGCCACTCTATCACTCCCCTCCTCAGATGGACAGGGGGGAAAATAAAATATAGTGAAAGGCTCTTGGGTCAAGTTGAAGACAGGGAGAGATCACTGACCAGTTACTGTCATGGGCAAAACAGACTCCACTTGGGGAAATTAGTTTTATTTATTACCAATCAAATCACAGTAGAATAATCAGAAACAAAAACTAAATTTTCTGATTTCAAAATATGACCAACTCCCTATTATTTCTCTACAAATAAACAGAGCAATATAAGCAGTTCAGTGTAACTACCCTCTCATGTATTTTGGCATTCTCAAGTATTTACATTAATAAGAAAGTACTTTATGGTAAAAATGTGCTAGAAGTGTTAGATAACAGGTTTTAGGAATCAGGACCAGATGAATTTATAAGAGGAGACAGTATTTTAATATCTAATAATTAAAGTATAATTTCCTAAAACAAAGTCTTCCAATATTATAGAATATTGGAGGATTTTCACTTTATAAATATCTAGTCACCAAATCTGCATAAGAGTCTAAAACATATAAAGAAGAGCAAGAAGACCAAAATCTGGATTTCCAGACAAAACACAATGCCCTCACTGCAGGAACAAGCAAACCTGAAAATTAATGTTCTTCTATCAAGTCTTTTAACATCACAGGTTATTAAGAATATTCAGTCTTCTGTAAGCTTAATAGAAAAGAGTTAATGA
Source organism: Formicarius rufipectus (assembly GCA_013399695.1). Classification (NCBI taxonomy): domain Eukaryota; kingdom Metazoa; phylum Chordata; class Aves; order Passeriformes; family Formicariidae; genus Formicarius; species Formicarius rufipectus. Next base: position 559,555 of record VXAU01001551.1, on the reverse strand, counting down.
TACCTGATTCAGCAAACATGACGGTAAAATAAAGGAGTTCTAGTCAGTCGTAAAAATTTGATTCCTCCCAAATGGACATATATGACCTATATATGTATAACTAGGAGTTCAGTGAAACAAATGAAAATATAGCAATCCATCTGGGGAAGTGCATATAGATAAGGAGCACTTAAGCAACTGTGAGTCATACATCACAAGCTATATAAAAGTTCCTGGGACCTAAAGTGGGACACTCAAAATGTTGCATGGTCTGGATAATGACGCTGGAAAGCCATCACCTTTGAAGGCTGGCAACCATGGCAATCAAGGAACATGTTTGGTGACTGGTGTCTTCCAAACTACATGATTCTGTGAAATCGACTTCAGTCATTCTTGGCCAAGGAATTTCAGCCACTGGAAAGGAAAACAGAATGTGAAGGAGTTCCACAACCCCCTTTTCTTTCATGGGAAAAAAGAAGTTTTCGTTTCCATTTTCCATTAGATGTGGTTTAAATACTCTCTGTGTTGTACTGAAAGAGTTACTAAATAAGCTATCAATAAGATTGTCTGGTCAAACAAAGCTCTTTAAAAAGGTTTAAATAGAAAAATAGAAAAGCAAGTAATCAATCCTTTGTCATGCCTTAAAGGATAATTTGTTTCGGTGTGAAAAGATCTCTTGCAGAGCTTAAGAAAGAGCAAAAATGGAGATGCTGAACCCAGCAGGTAAATTTACAAGAGCTCTAAAATATATCAAGTTTGTTATGCCTTCTAAGCTTACAGAAAGCACAAGTCTTGTACAGGACTCCCTAATAGATTTAGTTGATATGCCTAAAACAAATTCTTACTTAAACTTAACTGATGATAATCATTCATGAAAAAGCCTTTGCTTTGTATTTGTGGGGTTTTTTTACCACTCTCAAGGTAAGGAAAAAAACTGTAGAATGCTGGACTATACTCACGAAAACAGTAGCAATGTAGAAAAATTAAAAAAAAAAAAAAGGAAAAAGAAAAAAAGACAAAAAAAAAAACAACCAAAAAACCCCAACAAAAAAAAACAAAACAAAACAAAAAAAAACAAAAAAACAAAAACAAAAACAAAAACAAAAAAAAACTTTTCTTTTCCTGAAGTGCGATCTCAATTATTTCTGACCAGACAGTCAGATATGTGAAGGTCTTCAAATTAACACTGTCAAGGCAGTCCATACTTTGTTAGGTCCTACCACACTTCCTTGAAGAAATAAGCTAAGATTAGTAGGAGCACTACATAGTATTTACATAGAAAGAATTATGTGTGCTTACAAAAACAGTATTTGTTTTCTTCTGTGTACCCAAATTTTACAATGAAAAGTGAGTTGTCACTGAATCACAAAGTTCAAGAGGGTCAAATGGCCATTTTTTGCAAATAATCTTAAATTTTTTATTGCTGCAGAGATTAACTGCTCAAGCATCAGAATCAGGAGAAAAAAATCTGACTTGCCTTCAGAAATTAGGTTAAAAATGCATTTTTCAAAAGTTATATTTCTGTCATTAGAGTCCATCAATTTGTGCTGGATTATTTTTGCCTATTAGGAATTATATTTTTATTTTTTTTCACTATGGTTCATAAAAATTTTGATAATTACTCCTAACACTGATGATATTCCCATCTCTGAACCTAGGAAGCCAAAATATTTCCACACAACTTTTCACCTGGAAAGGAAAATTGTCATAGATGTTACACAAAGAAAAGGATACTGATTTTCCTTGGAAGATGACAGTGCACAAGTGAGATGGGCAATGATACTAAGGAGAGGAAAGGGAAAGGGAAAGGGAAAGGGAAAGGGAAAGGGAAA
>VXAU01001551.1:434233-545872 GCA_013399695.1 Formicarius rufipectus | reverse complement strand
TTTTTTTTTTTTTTTTTTTTTCCCTAAGGAGAATAACAAGGTAAAAAAAGAGTTGCTAAACAAGTGGGAAAACAAGAATTCTCTAGTTATATAATATTAATAAATTACTATAATAATTGACAGTTGTCCTTTACCTTTTCCTTTCCTGGATAGTTCAAAGATGCAAAATGGCATCGCACAGATGAAGATGATCCTTTAGCACTTATTTGTTGAGCTATTTGAGGTTTAGCAAAAGAAATCATAGTCTGGTACTCACCTGCTAGAATTCAATAGATAACATCAAAAGAAGAGGATGATGTGAATGAAAAAAATAATTGCAGTTTAAAGATACCAAATTCTCACAGACACTGTTTCCTGAAACTGGACATCTTGTGGATGGCACTGCGTCCAACCACATTGCTGTACAAAGTGGATATCGTATAGCCCAGTGCAGTAAGAAGTTTGAAATTTTGTCTCCAGGTACATATAATCTATTTTCTGTGAGTCACTGGAGTCTGTGCACCACACATCCCTGCATATTGCAGCATAACCTGATCACTCTAGGTTTTTATTGTTCTTTAGTTTATCATTACAAACAGATAAAGTTTATGGTCTGCGGCTTATTCGTCAAGTAGTGACCAAATTATAACTTCCTGACTTGTGTGTGATCCAATGAAAAAGCCAGAGGGAAAGGAAATATGAACAAATGAAAAATAAGACATTCTATTTTTTTTTTCTTCTAATGAAGTGGAGTAAAACTCAAGAAAATCTAACAAAACCATAAAATTTCAAGAATTAAGCCCCAGTCTTCATAAAGTAATAATTTTTTTTTTCAAAGTGAAGCAATTCCTAGATAGTTGTTTTCTTCATTCTACCAGTGAATAAAACCTAAATTATTTAAACAACTTGAGTTATAACATTGCATCTGCACTGCAATCTCTCCAAGACATTTCTCCGTTGTTTGGTGTTTTTTGTTTGTTTTTTTTTTTTTCACTGTGCTTGAGTTCTTTTGGTTTTGGTTTGGGGTTTTTTTGTATGTTTCTGTGTATACATCTAAGCCCCATCTTTTGTGATAGGTAACTCGAATTAAGGAAAAAAGAAAAAAAATATGAAAATTGAATGAAAATATTTTGCAGAGTTGTAATATAAGGACTTTTGTCAACAGCTGCAAACATTGGGCAGTAAAATGCAGGCCCAAAGATAATTCTGGCTTCCACAGACAGCTTTGATTTCTCAGCATCTCTGTGGCCTCCATGAAGCATTTGAGCTCACTTGGCGAACACGAGGATATATCTCTACTTATTCATAAGATAATGGTAATTTGCATGCACATTCTCTGTTGATGTGCATCCCACTGTGTGACTGTGAACTTCTGATTTAGCAGGAATACCTGCACTCTAGAGGTACATGATTTTCATGTGCTTTGACTTGCAGCACAAGGCCAAGTCATTAAGCTCTCATTTAGCCTACCAGTTCACTGGCTATGCTGAGACAGAGGTTTCACCATAATACATATTAAAACCACTGAACAATATCATTACCAATACCATGATTGAATGCTGAGTGAGAAGGGCCACTGGAATTGTCATAGAAGAATGCTTGCACAGATAGAGGTGTTATCAGGCAACAAGGAAAATACTGGCTGAGGAACTTTGCAGAATTGCTCTGACATATATAGAAAGTGTATTTAACCACATCTTTCATTCAAATGTAAAATATACATTAATCCTTTCCACTTTTTGTTTTTGTTTGTTTGTTTGTTTTTGTTTTTGTTTAAATTTTTTCATTTGTTTGTTTTTTGTTTTGTTTTCTTTTGTTTTGTTTTTTCCCCAGAACAAGAAGATACCTTCAAATACAGATGAAAGTCACAGCTCCTACCAAAACTTCTGAAGATCATGGATGAGAAGATATCTATATACAGGTGTTACCATAGCAAGGTTACACAACTCTGATCAGCTCCAGCTCTCTTCCCATGAGCTTTGAAGGCCTATGTAGTCATGGAGGTTGGATTACTTGCAGATTCCTGTCTTAAAGTACTTCCTAGTTGCCATGTATATTGTGTAGGGTTATACAAGGTCCTATGAGTGTTAAAGCTTGTAGTCCAGATAGTCCTGTGACTGTGATTATGGGCTTTAATTCTGCATAATTAATATGCTCTTGAATACGATCTTGTGCTTTGTTTGTGAGGCAGAAGACTATAGCCATAATTGCTTTGCATTATCCCTTAGCAATATCTATGCACCAAGTTCAGAGCCTTAGCCATGCCTGAATAATGGAAGATAATACTAAAATAATTAGCCCCCTGATCTCGCATTAAACAGCAGAACTTGAAAGCAGTGCATGACCTGCAGCTTTCCTCACATATGTTCCATTAACTAACAAATCAAACTTCATGACACTGTGGAAAAAGTTTAGATATCTTTCTGCTCTTGATGCTTTTCTAAAGGTGATGGGTGAAGAACAGTAGCAGACAAGAATGACATCTCTGCAGGGTAATAACTCATTTAATTAAGAAGTGCTCTATTTCCAAGTCTGCATCATTGTTTCCTACATTAACTACAACAGTTGCAGTGGATTTACTCTTTCACTGTATTCTTTTTAATTTTTTGTTTGTTGCCAGATCATATCAGAATGTGAATAAGAACAATAATAGCAAAAATATGTAAAAAAAAATAAAAATGTATTATCATTATGCCTGTTAAATTGTCACAAATACTATGTTGGCATTATAAATACAAGTAAATAAACCACCCATACAGCTAACATTTCTTCCCTCTCAGAGCAAGTTGTTAAGACTCAACCTTCTTTTTATAAATGCCTGTGGTGAGTGATATTTCCTGGGCTTTGGCCTGTGCCCACACTGCAAAGCTCTTGCAAGAGTTTCTAGCTGGTTAAATGACTGGAAGTCTTTCTGGCTACTTACACCAAGCTCCTGGCACCCAATACATGACATAAGTTAGGGCATAAGAGATGCTTGAAGAAAGCCTGAAGAATGAGTTGGGTAGACAGTCTGAAACCTGACATCATCTTGTTTTTATTGCCTGCAAAAGTAATTGCTTTATTTTCTCACAGAGTTATGTCCTTCTAGAAGGGATCCTGACAATCATCTAGCATGAAAGCACTGCAGGCAATGGTGAGAGAACAAGAAAAATAAAGTCCGAGCCGACAATAGAAGAAAACCCACAAGTAGAAGTAGCTGATAAAGTCATACATAGGGTAGGTGCTGCTTTACTTCATATTGTCATGTTTCTATCTATAAGAGCAATAAGTAAACTGATGTTTAATGAATGGAAGCACATAAATGGCCAACAAAATGAATCCATTAATGTTTTGAATTTATTCAAAATTAAGTGTGACAAAAACACTGTGGGCTGGAATTTAAAAAGGCTTCGGGTGGACATCTCCATGATTGCAAATTGTTACTCAGGCCTCATAACCGGTGCTTTTTCAAGTGGTATATGAAGACTGCTATCCAAGGTAGTAGCAATCCCTTTTGTTATTTCTAAAGAAATTTAGAAAGACAAAATTACTGTCTAGCTACTGTTTTATGTTTTTGCTATTTGATGCTAAATAATATTCAGAAAGATCTGAAGGTCAGTCAGTTGCCTCTGTAAAATGTGCAAGTATCTATTTCCTCATGTTGTGCCAAAATAACCCATTATTTTTTGATCTATTACCACTATTGGTTATAAAATGTAATTTCATGATCACCCTGAGAGGTCTTTACCTGATTAATTTCTTCCTCTTGTAATGTTCTAATTTTGCTGTAGTAAACAGATTGATTTTGGTCTGAGTTTGGTTTTGAATGCACTGTGTTAGAGGGGTGTGTCCTTCTGTGTTATGTATGCTCTCCTCCAGGAAGCAAACTGTGATCACAAAGAATCTCTGAAATTCGATTGCAACCGGACTCTTTCTGAGACACAGACAGGCACTGCAGTAAGTGACAACATCTGAACATTTCACAGCCCTGAGGCCACAAAAAAGGTCCTACTCTGATCTCGGTGAGTACTAGTACTAAATCTTTGAACAGGTAATCAGTAAGGCCTGAAAAGTTATGGCTGGAGGATGTAGATCTCCTTCATTTCCCACTCTTCAACTGATTTAATATTACTAAAGATTTTCCTCTCCAATGAAATCTGCTGTACAATATGAAAATTAAGAATTACGACTGAATCCTGGGTCGCTATTGCTCTAAGCCATGATACCCTTCACCACTGATGAATTTCTCACCTGGTCTCCTTCCAGTTGTCTTCTCCAGGCCCGCACTGACAGTTCTCATTCAGCATGTCTCTTCATTTTGGCACCTTCCTGAAGAAGATACCCAGTCCCAGACCTTTCTCTCTAGAGGCAACAGAAAACAATGTACAGGCAGTAATTCTGTGGAAATTTCCAGAAGAATGAAAGCATATAGTATGTGGAGATTTGAGTTAGAAAATTTTTATTATTACATTATTATTATCATCATAATCATCATCATTCTTATCATTATTATAATTATTATTGCTCTTGTTCTTATATCACTTTGGTTATTCGTCAGACAACATAATTCTTATTGTTATTATTGTTGCAAGAAATCTCAGCCCCACTCTTGGAAAGGTGACCTACCTAAGCATAGTTAATGCTCTTCTAGTTTTGTTGAAAACTTGAAGTAGCAGGTCTGTAACTTCTCACTTTATTTTGAAAACCTGTGATAGCTTTTAGGAAGGGTAAAGTCATGGGAAATGGATAATGCCACAGTTTGGGTGTAGGCCTGTAAGGAACCTGAGGTGAGCTAAGGATTTCTTCAATTTGGCTCAGATTCAACTTTACCTTTTTAAGGCCAGAAAACAACACCTATTCTCTCAGCTGTAGAAACATTTTAAAAATATCTTTTAAAAATTTCTTTCTATGAATCCCTGCAATTAAATATTCATTGCATCATTACAATATTAAATAGGAAATTATTTGGCAGCTAAATTACTTCTCAGCTAGCATACATTATTGTTCAAAAATACACTGAATTACAAAACAAAAGTGAAACTAAAACAGCACAGAGCGCCAAATAAAAGAAAATTTAAAAAGAAAACCAAACCGAAACCATTCAGAGAAAGGATCCTTTTCCCTATTGTTCTCCTGAGCGGAAAAATGTGTTCAACATAGCATGGTCACAGTAACAGGTTGAGTTTGTGGCCATGACTTCCATTGTGCAGACCAAGAGAAGGACTGCTCAGTGGATACCCCAGGGCACCACCCATCACTTGATTTACATTACTTCTTACACCTTTTCCTTGGCCCTTCATTTTGTCACACTTCCATTCCCCTTTTACTGAGACAATTTTTTCTGAAATAAACAACCCACTGACAGGTTTTTTTTACCACTTTGGTTCTAGTTTTGCTGCACCCATGCTGAGATTCTTTTATGTCTGACAACACTGCCTAGGTAGTTTTGGCATTACATGGTTTTACTGACAGGGTTAAGCTGGTTCCTGCTCATTCTACATCCCAAAAAGCAGTGCTCCCATCCCTTTCAGTTACACATTTCATTCATCTCTTGCATGACCCCTCCTTTACCAGTTGGGCAATGCAGACATTATTTATGGTGCTGTCTGTAACTCTGTGCAGCTCTGACACCATTGGCTGGTTATTGGTTTTACATCCCCTCCCTTCCTTTTCCCTTCTCTCCCCTCTCCTGGAGCATAGAAATCACCTTGTTATTTTCCTGCAGCTCTAACATTTATTTTGACTTACCACAGGGTTTTTCATCCCAGACCTTTTCTGTAAAGGATTAAAAAAAATAATATTGCTCAGTAATATAGTTTAGCTATACATTTCAAACTTTCATATGCATACTGATCCCAGGAGTGAATTAGATTCTATTTAAATGAAAATATAGAAACTCTTTAAATTCCTAGCATTGATTACAAAGAAATTTCTCCTTCTTTAGACTGAGGCAAGAACTATGTAGCATTTCTACATGCAACAACCTTGAGCCTGTAAGTTAAGAAACATTCTCTTCAGTACAGAACGGATCTATTATGCTCAACTTTGGGGGGGGGGGGAAAAAAACAAACCACAAAAAAACCTCACAAAAAACCCAAACCAAAACACACACAAAAAACAAAACAAAACAAAACAAAAAACCCCCACAAACCAACAAAAATCCAAACCAAAACAAAAAAGACCACACAACCAAACTTGTCACATATTTATAAACCGCGAACTCACTGTGACTTGGACTTGTGATAAAACATTGTTAAGGGACTGAAGAGTACAAGAAGTTTTGAAAGACTGAAACTGCCTGGATGTCTACACTGGCTCAGGAATTGCTTAGGTATTTGATTGATGGGTGTTGGAAAGAAGCACAATGTGCTTGCACTCTATTCCTCTGCCTGGGCAATGGCATTGACTGCTTTCATAGATAACACTCTAGGCCAGGGGAACTTTGTGCCCCATTCTTGAGTTAACGTTTTGAACGTGAAGTTCCCAGTCGCTTGCATCACAACTGGTTATTAGACAAAAACTGATTAAAAGCTAAACACAATAATCATCAGTCATCCCCCATGGTGGGCTATCCCTGGAGGCATTCTTTCCTTCTTCAGCTATCTAATGCTGTGTGAAATTACCCACATGGATGATATCCACCTCTTCTTCCCAGGTGGGCACGTAGTCATTTATATTTCCCTAAGATTTGTCTCATCTCCTCTGCAAAAATCCTGTTTAAAAAATGTAAAATTGTGTTATCAAGTTAAGTATTTAGTTCCACTGAATTAACAATATTTACTCAAAAAAATCACCTTATGTATTACACTAATACCTTCATATTTTGGATAATTTTAATATAAAATATCTTCTTACTTAAATAAATTATTATTTTGAAATATCTATGTCTCTTCCTAGTTTATTCCTAGTGTTCATTCCTGCCCTTGAAATGCACTACAAATTGCCAATTAGCTTAGAAAATATGTTGCTGTTCAGGCATGTGTAAATACAATTGCTGATTTTCCTATATGTCCTACTCATTGTTTATGACTGTTTCATACACACAGAGGCACGCGTATATATACTCATGGATTCTAAATAATAGATATCGAGAAAAATTCTATTTATTATATGTTATACGGTGTTAAATAATAAAATTCTTTTTATGTGTTTATAATGTTGAATGATGCATTCAATCTATTAAAAAACCCATCATTAATAAATAGAATTATTATTCTTTAACATAGATAAATTGATATAACGCAATAAATAAAAATATATCACTATCATTAAATCTTCTTTAAACAACTTATCTATACAGTAATTTGCAAAGAAAAAGAATATTTGTAGTTAGAAGCCATGTGGAATGTACAATAAATCTTGTCCCCCTACAGCCAACTGAACCACATTACACAGATTCCCTTATATTGAGAACCCCTCTGACCTACTTAAAACTCATTTACCATGATGCAAAGGTTTACACGCTACTTCTTTCAAGTATTCTGACTTGAAAACTGACAACGAGCATAGAACAGTTTATAGTCCTGTACCCTCTCCTTTTCGTGTGTGCATTTTCTTTGGCTGGCTCTTAAAGCAGAGCTGCATTAATGGGTACATATTGCTACCTTAAATAATACACTGTAAATTTACTCTATAAGAACCATTAATATGAAAGATTAGGGGTAACAAGTATTGGTAAGTGAATATGAATATGACATTACAGCGGAAAGCCACAGATTTTATTGCAACTGAGGACAATAAGAGAAAGTCTGTGCCTCTGTATGCTGGGAACTAACACAAAACAGGAGCAGACTTCCATTTGCAACATGAAGTAATACAATATGTGAGTTTTTATTGTCAAATATGGATTTTCAAACCCTAAATTTATGTATTTTATATATTTTCTATGGATGAACATTAATAATATTTCTTCCTTTCCAAGTTATGACAGCAGTATATAAGTATGCATTGAAGGCATAATTTTAATGTTCTTCAATCAAGTTGTTTTCCTCTCCTCATTACTTCAAATTATCTCTAAAAATGAGCAGATATTTCACTAAGAAGCTCAAAACTAAATGGAGTAATTTTTTTATTATTGTTCTTATGCCTTCTAGCAATATGAGACATTGAAAGTTTCACTTATGCCACTAGTGTTTAATTTTGACAGTACTTCATCATAATTCTGCTCTGTATGGATCACAGTATTTCCTCTTTAAAATGGATATGACAGCTCTTGAAGAAAGGTTAAAACAATAGTAACAAAAGTCATTTAGATTCAGACATACAAAATGGAAACAGAGACTTACAACAGCAGCTTGTAAAATATCAGGGATTTATTTCTGGCAAAAGAAGTTACATTTGTGTGACTTACAAAGATTGTAATTTTTCTTCTGTACATAAATGTCATAAGACTAATGACTGTCTGTAACACACATCCTGGAAAAGATGCTTCCAGTTTGCCTGGACTTTTAAGGGCTGATCTTACAGCTGCAATGAGCTGACAGTAGAAGCACAAGCATCGTTTAAATTAACAGGAAGGACATGGGAGGAGGCAAAAGGACTACAGAAGAATCCATTTGCTGTAAATTACACATTCTATCTACTCAACTATTACCAAACCAACCCATTCTTACAGACATCTACAGTCTTTAAAACATGTAATTTCATCAATATTTACCATTCTTGTTTGCCTATTTGCATTTAGCGTGCTTTTTGTAATTTCCTTTTGGCAGAATGAGTGACTGTCAGCTTTCATTTTGAACTTCTGGACCCTGTAATCAGTATAATACATATGAATAACCAAAACTGCTCTCTTTAATTCATTCTTACTGAAGCTGTTCTACTTTGTTTATATGAATGAATATTCATTAGGTCAGAGAAAGAGACTTAACTTCATAGATTACTGGTAATGGCACTCACCTTGAATATAGAAGACACAGCTTCAAAGTTACTGTTTGAAATCAGGCAGAGCAGAAAGACAAACTAAGGTCTCCAGTGGTCCAAGTGAGTCACATTTATACCCTTGGCTTAGTGATGGGTTAAGCTAATTCTTGTTGCCAACGTCTTTCTATCTAAAATTTCTTTTTGAACTGGAAACTGTTTCAGAGAGAGAAAAATTGTGTTCTATTTTGAGCATATTGTGTGTATTTCTAGGTTTTGATGAGGCATACTATGCTGAGGTAAACAATTCACAAAAAAATTCTGCACTAGCATTTTACTTTTTATCTCATCATTTCTTACAAGATCTTATCGTATTAAAAAGATATGTGACTACCCAGAGTGTAGACCATATCTTTTATATTATTCCCATAGCAGCTTTTTAATTAGTAATCAACAAAAAAGGAAAATACTGGATGGAAAATCATTTAGTATTATATATTCATTAATTTTCTGCAGAGAAATAGAAAGACCTGCAGAAACTCTTGTATGATAACCCGGCTCAATCATTTATTTAGCCCTCAGTGCTATATCTATGTCAGCCCTTAACAGTCTACATAATGACTTTCTCTGATGCTCACCTGACAAATCTGCTAATGTTTGTTCAAAAGCACCCATGAAACATCCTCCTGTCATACATACCCAGTGTATTCTTCAAGAACTGGAAAACTGTTGAGATTATTTTTTATGGAAAGATAATTTTATGTTTGCACATAAGAGAAAAGATGAAGATATATTTGTATAGGGATTTTCTGTGTGCCATTGTGACAATTCTCAAAATTTGGAAGGGAGTTTGTTGCAATCCTTCTCACATTCCTCAGCTGTATTCTCTCTCTTAGATTCTGAGAGAAACACAGAGCAGCACATGCTCATTTCTTGGAGATACAGTTTTCTTTTCTACTACTCTTGGTAATGTTCTTCACTGTATACAATTTTATTTAAGCTGAGACAGTGAATTACTTTTATGTCCCTTTTCTAAAGGTTGTTTGTTTGTTTGTTTGTTTTGTTTTGTTTGTTTGTTTGTTTTTAATTACATTTCTCTTGAGCTCTGTACGCATTTTAATCTTGGGAGTTTTTCTTTGTTTGTTTAGTTAGGAAGACTAGAAGAACTACTGAAGCTTTATTATATCGACTTCTGAAAATTATAAAACTGAAAATTGTTTGCAGAATCTGATTTATTGATATTCAAGATTCATAGCCAGCTCTGTAGCATTTAAAATACATGATAATTTTCTCTACTTTCTTTTGAAAAATATTTTCAGTTCTACTGTGAAAGATGATTCTGGTGTCTTGTGCATCAGTATTAAAGCTCAGAATATGAACATGAAACTATCAATAGTAGAAGAAGAAGGTTGTATAGTTCACTTTATTCAGATGTCCATTTTTCCTACTCCTCTAGGAGCTGACTTATTCAAATACTTACGAAGTAGTAGAATGATTAAGTGTAGAAGTAAACCCTGCTGCTGTTTAGATAAACACAGTTTCTCTTACAGTTTAGAAAAACTTTACTATGATAAGAGAAAGGTAAAATAGTAATTCAAAAGTATGTATTGCTTCAGTCCCAGATATGCATTCGAGTTAATTCTCGACAAGCTAGACTTCAAAAAGTTTTCAGATCTTCTTTAGTCCTTCAAAAGAATTCTTATCCAGATCCAGTGCATATATATAATACAAAGATGTAAATTTCAGCAAGTTATGAATGCCCATACTATATAAAAAATTCTCTTACTGTACTATTTTTCTCAATGTGAAAGAATTAGTACTTAATTAGTCTAGTTGATTGTATCATTTTTTTCTTTTTTATTGATTTACTTAATATTTTGTAATAACTGAAAAATAATAGTTCTTGAATGGTTTGTAGGGGCATATGTTTTTGAAATTTTATATATATATATATCTATAGCATGAAAAAAATGCCCTACTCTCTCAGAAGTTCTTCAGCTTTATTCCCTCCTTATATAGCTATCTAGACAATACTCAGTTCTTCCTTATGGCCTGCTTGTTTAAGAAATGTACACTTCAAAAAAATTGTGTACCCCAATGAGTACTTATGTCATCATCCACTTCAAGCATCCTGCAGGATCAAGGATTTAAATTCCTGTTCTTGAGACTGAATCACTATGATGACTGAAACCACCACAACAACTTGAAGAGTTGGCCCTGCAAAAGTAAAATTGTCACTGATAAGGAAAATTTCTTGATAAACATTTTTTAAATTGCTTTATTTCTCAAAGTCCATTTAATTTCTTATATAATCATTAAAACATTGACTCAAATTTTTACACCTCTGTGTCTTCTTTTTTATAGTTTTAGTTTTCCATTTTGCTAATGAAAAGCTCTGCCTTCATCAATCGCTGGCCTCATTTAATGGCTCCAGGCAACAATGAAGAACAACTGCTTTAGAGCAAGAGAAATTAAAACTGCTTGCTAAGGCATTAAAAACAATTAATACTACCATCACGAAGAACCAAGAATGTGGCAGGATAGCTCTACCTGATAACATCTAAAATGCAATCTGAGAATGCATAGCATGTAAACCATTATGTAAGCTATGATGTAAGTTCAACTTCTGGAACCAGGGTGTTGTCTTGGTGTTAAATGATGCTAAAACCATCCGGGCTGACCAGTCTTTGAATACACATCCTGGTTTTTGAAGAAAGACTTGACAGATCAACTTAGTCTTCAGGCTTGTAAATCTGACTACCAGTCCATCATTTCATAACTATAAAAGCCCAGTCCAACTTCCATATGTCATATCCTTCCTCATACTTCCTTGTAGTGTGGAGCTTCTCCTGTGAAGCAGGGATGGCTCTTCATGGCCACTCCACAGGCGTTAAGAGAGAGATCTACCCACTATCTCATACTGTGAGTTATATCAATCTCTACTTAGTGATTAAATTAATGATTTGCTAGCTCTGATACAACTGCTTTAGTATAATTGCTTTGTTACAGTGAACTATATTACTTAGTTATGTAGTATGTTACTTGAAGATTTTTAACTTTTACACTGTGTAGTAATTAATTCTGATTCACTTGTTTGCTAATTTGTCATAATAAATAATTCATTTAATATAAATACATCCTTTTCATCATCATTACAACCTGCAGGACAAAATGACCATGTCTCTATAATTCCTTAAACCATTGATAGAGTCTGAGGCTAAGATTGGATTCTGCTGCACCTAAACCCCTCTCTGAGAAGGAATTTAGAAAGCAAGGGGATCCTTTCTGCACCTCATGACTCAATGGCAAGGCTTTTTAATAACTTTGTTTAAGCTTTCCACTCCCCTGTCAGTGATGTGGTCTGTAATTTGTTATCCTCTCAATACTGTGCCCTTTGCTGGGTGTTTAAACAAGATGCTTATTTTCTTCAAGATTTGATTATATTTGAATACACTAAATGATGATAACTGACATACTACATGTGTCAAGTTGTGCCTATATGGACATAAAAATTCAGTGTAAAAAATGCTGAAAGAACATCCATTGAGTTTCTATTCAACAAATATCTTTTCATAGCTAGTTGTAATAATTTCCTAAACTCCAGATTTGAAAGTTTTAAATGACTGATGAATAGTCTTCTAGAATAAAACAGATATCTTGCTAGAGTAAAGCAGGAATAACAGCAAAAACCCTTTTGTGTAATAGAAGGGTGAAAAATACTGACATTTAGAAAATACTTAAGATATTATTAGGGCTGAGATTTATTCACATTCACATTCATACACTTAACTTTAGAAGTCTGTAGGGGTCTATCTAAATGAATTCTGCATTTGATATCCTTTCATTTTCAATTGAAGCATTTTCTGGACTGCATCTAACTATACAAACCTGGGAGGAGGTTTAATTTGTTTGCCCACATGTAAAGATTTAGTGCAGTATGGTCTGACTTTAATTGTTTTAGTTGTGTTTGGGTTCACTTACTGAATTGTAGAGGTTACCTTTCTGTCCTGTGTCAAATCCTTGGAGGCCACTAGATACCTGTGTGTGGACAATCTGAATTGAGCACTTGACCTTGATTTATTTTTCAGAGTACTTGGACTCTAGCTGGGATAAAACCGTCATCTCCGGGGATAACTTATATTTGGAATGTGAATCAGAAGACTGTTACAAAGATTAAGAACTGATATATATGAGTAAATCAAAATAGAATCTGTTGTCAGGTTGGCTTTAAATACATTTATGGTCTTTATAGTAATTTAGTTGATGTTTTTAATGACACAGGGTAAGGGACTGAGTGCACTCTTGGCAAATTTGTAGATGACACGAAGCTGAGTGGTGGGGTCTGCATCCTGAAGAATGGGCTGCCATCCAGAGGGACCCGGGCAAGCTTAAGAAGTCGACACATGGGAATCTCACGAGGTTTAACAAGACCAAGTGCAAGGTGTTGCACCTGGGTCAGGACAACTGCTGTTGTCAACTCAGTCTGGGGTTTGAGCAGACTGAGAACAGCCCAGCAAAGAAGGACTTGGGGCTGCTGGTGGATAAGAGGTTGGGCACAAGCCTACAATGTGCACTTGTAGTTGAAAAAGCCAACAGTATCCTGGGCTACACCCAAAGCAGTGGGGCCAGCAGGCTGAAGGAGGTGATTCTGTCACTATTCTCCACTGTGACAACACCCCACCTGGAGCCCTGCGTCCAGGGCAGTGGTCCTCAGCATGCAAAGGGCATGGATCTGTTAGAGTAACTCCAAAGGAGGTCACCAAGATGATTAGAGGGATGGAGCACCTCTCCTACAAGGAAAGGCTGAGATAATTGGATTGGTTCTGCCTGGAAAAGAGAAGACTGTGGTATCCAAATTGCTGCCTTCCAGTACCTGAAGGGAACTACAAGAAAGAGTGACAGGAAAAGGTGGAAGGACTTCAAACTGAGAGAGTAGGTTCAGATTAGATATTAGGGGAAAATTCTTTACTGGGAGGGTGGTGAGGCATTGGAACAGGATGCCCAGAAAATTTTTGGATGTCTCATTCCTGGGAGTTTTCAAGACCAGGTTGGATGGTGCTCTGAGTACCCTGGTCTAGTGAAAGATATTCTTGTCAGGGAGTTGGAACTAGATGATCTTTAAAGTCTCTTCCAATGCAAACCATTCTATGATTCTGTGATCTCCTGATGATGCATAATAGGACAAATGGCCACTCATAGACAGACTGTGATATCTTCTGTTGTTAATACAAATACTGTGAACACTTTTAAACAAGAGCCACCTGCATGAGTTCCAAACTCAAAAACTTAGTCTTTGTTTTTATAATAACAGTACCATGTATGTTACATTTTTCATTCCATTTTCCCTTACACCGAGGATACTATTTAACACTATAAATTCTTCTATTCATTGTTAGTCCATAGCCTTTCCAATGGTATCTTAAATTCTGTTAGAATGCAGCAGAAATTTATGGCCTCTGTACATTTCCTGTCTTACTTCTCAGCATTTCTTTGGGGTCCCGTCAATGTGTTTTTTTCCCTACTCCCTTAAGTCACACAATTTCCTTGATTTTCAAAAAAGCAAAACCAGAACAAAACAGAACTTGTGAGGGACAATTGCCTTATTAGACTGTCATATACTTATATATATTCCCAAATATTGTAAAAGTTGTATTCAAATTAATTACAAATGGAGATGCTCAGAGTCATTTTTGTTTGTTTGTTTTCTGGTTTCTTTGTTTTATTTTGTCTGTGGATTTTTTTTGTCATTTTGTTGTTGGTTTAGGGCTTTTTTTTGCTTGTTTTTGCTCTGTGTGTGAGTCAAAGGGCACAATCTCATTAATGATTATTTTCACCCTGACCATAATTAACGGTCACTAAGCCTATTCTGAAGTCCCTAAGGGACATGAGATTTCAAGACAGTATGAATGAATATGTTAATATCTGATTAGAAAAGAGACTTGACCTTCGTACAGAGAGATGTTTTCATGCTTAACTATAGCAATGTTGATACTTTACCATAATTTTCTCTTAGAAATACACAGCATTTCAGAGCTTGAACTCAATAATTTTAGATGTTTGATCCCCAGATATACGTAAGCCACTGTTATAGGTTCAGGTTCTAAAGGAATTTTTCTTCCCCCACCCTCACAATGAGGAGTGAATTGTCCCAGCCCGGGCCATTTGTCTCTAACAAAAGAACCAAGAGTACCATGCTTAAGGGTGGGGGAGAGTGACACACGGGTTTTGGAGAGTGGGCAACAGGAGTCGGCAGTGGAGAGACGGCGGAGAGAGGAAAACCCCGGGAGTCTTGGGTTTCTTTCTCGCTTTTCCTGCTGTTTTCCCTTTCCCTGGATTACAAAGCTTTGATTTTTTTGGGACTGTTTGTTGACTTTTGCCCAAGAGAGAGAGAGAGACAGAGACGACATCGCTAGCCAGGGGGCCCCTTACACCGGGCCTTCTGTGAGGGAGCCGGCAGCGGCCATCCTAAACGTGGAAGAACTTTTTTTTTTTTTTCTTACATCGGAAGCTCCAGCCCGAGACCAGCAGACCCGAGCCTTTCGGAGGGACACACCGGAGTCTTTCTTCCCATCCACCAACCCCCCTCCCCCAGGGGGCATCCCAGCACCGGCCACTCATCTCCTCGTTTGCTGCCCGTAAATACCGGGGACAGACTGTGTGTGTGTGTTTGTGGGGGGTTTTGATCCAGGAGTTTTTTATTCATTCTGTCTTGGTTGTTCTGTTGTCTCTTGAATATACATATATATATATATATCATAGCTAGGAACTGTTATCCTTCCATTTATCATACCTTAATTAAATTCTGTTTTGAAATTAAAGGAGACTTATCTCTCTGTTTTAGTTATAAATTTTTCTAAGTTCTCTAAACTTAGACAGCCACACACAGCTCTGAAGATTATTCACCATTCAGCATATTCAAAGTTCTATATTCTTAAGCAATTTCAAAAATCTATGGCAAGTTTAGGCCATTACCATAAAGTATGTTAAATTACAAATATAATTTCATCCTTGCTTATTTAAACAAAAATTAAAAAATAAAAAAGGGTTTTTTTCTAAATTCTACTCAGTTATTTTTTAAAAGACATAAAAATTATATTCAATTATTATCAATTCAAGATTAGCATTTGTTTTTCTGATATTTATTCCTATTTCTTTTCCTCAGAAAATGAACAGTTTGCTGAGTTTGTCATAGCCAAAGTAAAGCACTGCTCTATCCTTTCCATTTTTGCTAAATATTGAAACTGTCACTTTTCACAAAGACGACAGGCATGTTGTTTCCTCCTCTCTTCCAAATTAGTAGATAAAACTAACTGAAAAGAAATCAACAAAAGAAACTTTAAAATGTATTCTCTACGAGCTACATAGTGATCAAGGAGACAGCTTTCTTCTACTGGAGAAGCATGACACCCTATAAGTAGTCATTTTCAGGCAAGAAAATAGATGTCTTGGATTTTGACAAATGAAGCACTTTGTACTTTTATGTCAGTATTTTCTTAATATAAAATTATTAGGTACATATCATATTGATTTTTGAGCCGTGCTATTGTAAAGATTTATGCGCATGCTTCAAGCACTCCAAGTGGACTTTTCTGGGAGTACTAAGAGTAAGTACAATTAAACATACAAAATCAAATTTCAGAATAGTACTTTGCGTTGTTTCAATCATCTTTCAATACTGCTGTAAGTTTTGAGTTCTACTTATACCTAAGACTTTGTTCTCTCTCAGATTTTCCTTTTTCCACAATTTGTTGTACCTAGAACTTTTCTACTGCTATGTCAACAATAAATAATCTGCTTTTACATTTACATATGTTTTTTCTGTATTTTTAAATTTTTTTGAATCATCTTTATTCTTAGCAGTACAACAAAGTGTAAGAAAGCATCCCAAATTTCTTACCCTAATCAGATTTAGAACAAAAAAAAAATAAAAAAAAATTGTATTCCTTTCCAAACAAGTTCTGACATTTACTGAATATCATTCTCTATGGAGATCACTAGTCATAATCAATGAACTTGAACTATTTATTTAAAGATGCAGATTTGTAAAGATCAGTGAATGAAATCACAGAAGAGTTTGACTCCTCGTAGTACCAGTTTATATCTTAGGCATTTATTTGCATTGTTGCCAACTAAGTGGCCATAACATGTGATTTCTAGATGCTAGTTGTAATACAGCAAGAGAGAACTATTAGCTGTCTTTGCCACTTCAGTCAGATTGGTCACACAAAATATTTCAGTTGTACATTTTATTCTGTTTAGTCCATCAAATTTATTTGGTCACCTCAAACACAGAGGACCACAATGCAGATTCTGTGAAATTAGGGAGTTGTACTACAAAGCGTATAAAATGGTCTATTCTATGAATTTTCTATATTCTAATTATTAATTGAAATATAATACTGTATTTAAGAAAGTGTTGTGAACACTTGATACAGCTATGTATCAGAACTAAATTCTGCAGTGACATTTTCACAGTTGTAAGAGGGAGCGGCAACATCTCGACCAACATTTAAAGCCACTGGATAGCAATAATTATGAACCTTTTCTGAAATGTCATTTTGTCATATATGTCTAGAATTTTTGTGCTTATTTTCAGAAAATGCTTGAAAGAAATTCATAATAAATACTTTGTTTCCTAAAATAGAAGAAATTTCATCTTTATTTGCAATGAATCTTAGACATGTTTGTATAATGCCTTTTAAGCCAGTAGGAGGATTGCATGTGCTTGCAAGAGCCAACCTTCTGCTAGGTTTGAGACTATGGATTTTATTTTGCATTTGTTAATGGTGGTACTACCACAACATCAATTGTTTTCAATTGCACATTACCCCCATTAAATTGACTTCAGAAATAACAAATAACGGGTCTAATTGTGCTATCAAAGTCCACATTTAGTCATTATCAGCATAATTATTGGTAGGATTAAGTCCAAAAAAGTGTGAAGCTTTCCTTATTTATCTGTTCCAAACTGTGTTTACTCTTCTTCTTCCTCTTCTTCCTCCATTGCTACTCCAACATTACTACCGTCCTTCCTAATCTGCCTTTACCTAGAAATTTAGTACAACAGAAAGCAAGTCAGAGATAAAGACGGCATAATGAGATCCAAGACAGAATCTTGAATAGCATCAGTCAATGCATCCTTTCAGTTTTATAGAAGCAATTAGCAACTCTTCTCCGTTTCTCTCACTTGCTTATACATCTTAACTCAAAATAGGTTTGAAAATAAAAATATATAACAACTGTTTCTTTGCTACCTAAAAAATCAGTTGCCTTATCATGAAAGGAAATTAAATCAACTTGGCATAACTTGCCTTTTATAAACCATGGAGGTATTAGCTATCTACTTGCTATTGCCATATACTAAAAATAATTTTTCCAGTTTTCTGGAAAAAAGTCTTATCTGAACCTTTCAGTGTTAGAGGTCATGATAGGTGACCCCAAATCTTGTTACTCTACAATTTTCTCATTGTCTTATTGTGTTGCATTAATCAACAGCTAGTAAAATGCGTGCTCAACTCATAAACTATTTAATATTACCTTACAATAATCTTACAAACACATTTTTGTTGTCATTTTCCTAATAACATGCATAGTTTCTTAGAAAATAATCCCTACTTTAGTTTTGTATATCATGTACTATAAGAGATGCAGAGATTGGAAATTACTTGCTCAACTATTTGGAATGTATCACTAGTCATATATTGTATTGTCATATGAAGAGCAGGACTTCATCTCAACTAATTACAGGATTTTAAAAATGCGGCAGCCAGGCTCCCTCTGTAGGCACTGGAGAGGGAGGCCCCTCTCAAATGATTTGTCATGTTATGATTTACACCTCAATTGTTCATCTCCACTGACCAGAGAAGTAATTTTTATCTGATATTTGATGAAAAGGTCAGAGAAATGAATGCCAAGATGTAATGTGAAAGGTAGTACTTATCGCAGTTGATAAAAGATGGAACTAGATATACCATTTAGGCATTCCTAGGCTTCATGTGTCATTTTGAGGGAACTTGTAAGGCTTCAACAAGTTCTGTGAAATGCATTAAAATGTCCTTTAACATGGTAAAACTGCAGACATTCTTGAAATAGAATAAAGATAATATTTTTTGATAATTCAATAAGAAAATCAGATGTGATTCTTCACATGTGTCAATACGTAAAATACTCAGAGAACCAGCACAAAAATCCTTGCTACTTATTGTAGCTATATGTATGCTTTCTGTACTCTTATTTAGAAATTTGGTTTTAGGTTTTCAATTCAAATTTTTGTGTTCATTTATGCGTTTGTGTTTTTCAAGACCTGTCCCTACTCGAAAGAAGTTGGACTTTGAGATATCAACATTATTAAACTGCGATGACTTAAATATACATTTGTTTATACATTAATGCTAAAAGATTTGTCTGTGCACCTTACAGGTCTTCACAGTTATTTCTCTGCTTTCGAATGAAGAATTAAAATACCCTTCATCTTCTCTATGGAATCATTCATTTGTGTATGGTAGTAATCCGAAGCATTTCTGAGGGAATCATGAATAATACTCTTGATCATGACTTGTCCCCATTGCACTATTGCATTGCACTTCAGAAACTAAACAAGGAAGAAAGACAATGTTAATAAAGTTGTTCAGATTGGACAAGAAACAGGATTTCCTTTTAAGAGTGTTGGCCCGACACAGCTGTTTACAATGTAATTTGTTACAGTTGCCAGGATTGGAAATACAAGAAATTTTGTTAAAATGAATTCTATAGTACCACATTAAAAAAAAAAAAAATAAAGTTTAATAAATTTGAATCTACTGCTTTAGAAATCTTCTTACTGGAGGGGAAAATGTGGGAGTCCTGAAATGTCCCATTAGAGTTTAATTCCAGATTCCCTTGAGATGCTTCTCTTTTCCTTATTTTTGATACATCTAGTTTTGTAAAACTTGCAGTATATTATTAATAAATTATATAAAGTGAGAAACAGGAAAAAAGCTGTTAAAACATTTATGCCACATGAAACTTGCACGTTAAGTAGATAGAAGTACCACCAAGTGCTACTTACAGTAATTTTTTAAGGTGTTTTTCCTAGAAGAAGTTTGAGAGAATTTTCTAAGCAGTTGTCCATTTGAATCAAGGTTTTCTGATAGCTTTAGATGTGAACTTTCCTTCGTTTTTTGGAACTTAGTTTTTTGCCAGCCTATAACCATCATCATATTACTCAGAGAATACAAATAGAAATGTCATCGAAGTATATGATATACAGAAGACTGATTCTTGAAATTTGTAACAGAAAATTCTTAAATGGAATAGTCTTCAAAATATATTTAGATATACTTTATTCATTTTTACTGATTCTTTGTTAAAATTGAGCTGTTTGATGTGGCTAAAGGTATCAAAATGCAGTTCATGCTGATTTTTTTTTTTTCAGGTTTACAATTACTCTACATCACCAGATCAGTGTATATCAACTTGAGATTATAGACAAACCTGGACTATATTTTTACAAATAGTGTTACTATAGAAGATGTAATCTATCACAGGAACGTTTAATCAATTATTCCTTCAAGGACTCTTTGACCCAGTCTTAAAGCTGTTATCATAACCCTGACCTTCATAAAGATACATATAGATAGTTACAACTTTAATAAAGATATAGTTATTTACTTTGGTCCAATGGAAGATTAACTTTGCCTCTAAAAATCACTTAATTTTTTTTATATGACTGTTAATACAAACAAACAAACAAATAAATAAATAAAAAGCTACTGATTTACTGATCTTAAATTCGGGATGACACCTTGGAGTATATGCAATGCCATGTAACTACTAGGTTCCAAAATTTCACTTTGAAACCTGATATATGAATAAAAGGGTGAATCCTCTGCTTATTTAGAAAAGAAGTGTATTTTAGCTGGATAACTTTTTACCAGCAGCACAGTTAAACAATTTAGTACTCTGTTTCACATCCATGACTTCAATGTTATCTTAAAAAGCATCAAAATTCAGAACTTATAAGATTCATCTCTGTGTGTGATAGTGGCTACTCTCCCCACACTTCTAGACACTGTCTGAAGGCAGCATTTATTTCCATACTTTTCTCCAAGGAAGAGTACTTTTGAAAGGGTGAAGTTATTTCTGATGTTGAGCACTCAAAAACATGGCGTTCTAATACAAAGAAAAGAAAACAAAAATTATCAGCTATTTCAGAGTGCAGCCAATGCTTACATGCTTAGAAGCTCTGAGTCTTCTATGTGAAAAAAAAGTGAACCATATCACATCCAAGGTCTTTTAAGGTTTTAAGACAGAATAAATTACTGGAGAAGGAGCATTTGATGATGCAAGTGAAGAGCATGTTATAGTTCTAATATGAAAAAGGGTTTAACATCTGTCCCCACAATTTTGTTAGGTTTTGTTCTTTATATTTTTTATTAAAGATGTTTTCCCTTTCTTTCTTGCAGAGCAGAAGGATGGAAAAATGTCAGTTTATGATAAAGACTGTGAGAGAAGGACAGTGAGAATGTAAGAAACATTCAGGCTTGCAACAGAATTATTCTATAACCAAGAAGTACTTTTACATCACTGTGCTCCCCTAAACAACTCATAGGGTGTGAAGGAGAGAAAACTTTTCCCAGTTGTTTTTGCAGGCTTTTAGGAGGAATATTGAAGCAAAACTCATTCAAACCATTTGACAGTGTCTAGAAGGTCACTGTGAACCTTTGCTACCTGCATAGTGGTATATAAGCAAAATTTTTCTTCTTAGTGTGGAAATAATAATAAAAGGAGTAATTCTAGAATGTCCTTTACAATTTTTCTCATGCTTATTTTTATAATTAGATACTTATGTTTACTAGATAAAGCCAGGTATATGAATGAGAAACCAAACCCTTCAGAAGCCTTTCACAGACCCTTCAGAATCAGTTTGCCTTACTCCAAACAATTGTTGCAAGTCTCAAACCAAAGTAGCTGCTTATTTTTGGAACCTTGTATGCATTGTAGATAGTCGGGGTTTTTTTGTTAATAATTTTTAAATACGAAATACACAAACAAATGAGGAAAAATAAACCAACTGAACGAATATAGAATGCAGGTGATAATCTTATAAATAATCTGCATATGGTATCATTCCACAGTGACAGAATTACTGTGCAGGAATATAACTCAGCACTGAGAAATCATGTTTGTCTGCACAATGCACATTGAAGCAGGATGGCCATATTAGACAGAACATGCAGCAAAGGTAAGAGCCTATTTTTAATCAGAATTAATCAACCTATGGAGAGTGCTGCAACAATTCAACTATCCTGCCTTTGTAGCAGGTTATTCTGAGGTATCTCTGTAACAGCACAGGCAACAGAGGCAGCCAAGTGAGGCAGACACTTTTGCAACAGTGTCTGGGTTCTCTTTCAGAAAGAGAAATGGGCTGATAGGAACCTCATGAAAGTCAACAAGGGAAAGTGCAAAGCCCTACACCTGGGGATAAAAAACCTGGACATCAATGATGGGGGCAACCCAACTGGAAAACAATTTGACAGAAAAGGCCCTGGGCATCCTGGTGGGCACAAGTTGAACAGGTCTCTGCAATATCCCCTTTGAGCATCAGGAAATGTTGTTTTACTGTCGTGGTGCCTGAACACTGGTGCCAGTTTCACTGAGAGTTTGTAAAGTTGCCCTCCTTGGAGACATTCAAAAGCCATCAGACACGGTCCTGGACAATCAACTCTAGGTCATCCTGCTTATGCACAGGGATTGAACTAGATTACCTCCAGAGGTGTTTTCCAGCCTCAACCAATATGTGATTTTGTGATTCCTTTAGAAAATCTTCTATTTTTTATACAAATACGTCATTTCAAAAGTATGCCTACTACACCCTTTTGAACATATTAAAATGACCATTTCTGATTGCTTCTGGTTTGTTTTTCCAGATCTGCTGGAATTGTGAACTATAGGTTTATGGACTTATCATTATCACAGACTGAAGTCTGGTCTGTATTTAAGGACAAGGATGTAACTGCACAGATATAACTATTGAAGTTTCCACATGCTGTAAGACTTAAAATTCAACGTTTATTTTCTGGATTCATTATTTCTTTTTAAACACTGACTATTGCTTCAGTTAGCACAGCTCTGATGCAGAATGTTTTGCTATAGGCTAAGTGAAGTTATTTGCATCATATTTTCAGGCTCAAAATTCTTCCTCTTCATTATCATAAGGAATGGTTTTATAATTTTAAAAATATATATTAAAACTTATTTTGATGAACTTTTTGCAAGATTAAGTAATTAGGACAAGTAGAAATCAAAGATTCAAAACAAGATTTATTGCCTTTTTTTTTCTTTCAGATGAAGCACTCAAACTCTTTTACTTAATTTCACAAGATTTTCATGTCAATTTTTTTCACTATCTACTCTTTTTCCTCTGTCCTCTAGTATCTACTTGTGTTCCATCTAACACCACAGGTCAAGTCAGTTTGATTATACAGATGAAATATGAAATCCTTTTCTTCATCCTAGGCTTTCTGTAATGTAAAACCAACTAACTAACTAAATATACTGTATTTTCATTAATAGAAAACATTATTATAGCATTTACTTGTAAGTTCATCAGAAATATAGAAAATACCCTGATCAAATACAGTGATGCCTGTAGTAGAGTGGTCTTTATTTTTTTTCTTACTTTCCCACTTAGAATTTGTCTGTGATAGAAAATCTATTCTGCCTGGGTTTTCTTCAATGTCCATATAATTCTGGGTCACTGGCTCTCTTTCCTCAATCTAACTTTATTTTTCTTCTTGCATCACCTTTCTATGTCTGGCATGTTCTAATTTTTATAACTATATGGTTTTTACCCTTCAATAATTGAGAAGGGTGTAAGGAAAACATTCTCTGTTGTAGAGGCAAGCAAGAAAAGAGTAATGAACGATGGTATTACTTTTCTTCTTTGATTACTATAAGAAATTAAAAATGTGAAGAAATATACTCACCTGTAAACCCAAAGATAGAAAATTAAGTGCCCCTTATTTTTATTTCTTTCTATAGTGTTCATGGTAAGGGAATAATCTGAAGTATTAGATCTACAGCTTTTTCCTACCTTTGCTTCCCGCAGGACTCTAACACTTTTTATCTCATCAATTTAACATCGTATCCAACTTCTGAATACTCAACACTTAGTTTTACTTATTTTTAAACATTTTCTTCAGTGGGGTCTAGTGTTGACACACATCTTAGATCAACTAACTGTGACATCTCTGCTCATGACTGCAGGGCCGAAGTTATGGCATATATAAAGACTGAGCAATTGTGCTTTGTGCCTGAATGCAGGGAAGAGTTGAAAAGGTGAAATTCTGTATCCAAATTAGATTTAAAGTGTAATTTTAAAGTCTGTAATACAGCATTGCTTTCATCAGTTCAACCCTCTCACCCCTGTGAATCCCCTGTTGTTAATCTGGCATTGTGAATTGTGCACAAAGCCTAACCTCCATTACATTACAGATCCTAAATTAAGTTCACATGACCTGAAGAGATGCGAGTCAGCTCTTTGCACCAAGCAATGAAGTTCAAGCCACCCAAATACAATCTAATTATTCAGGATATACAGGGCAACTCATCTGAATAAGGACGTTTGTTGAGAGCTGGATTTTACTGACCGGGACTATTAGATTACCTCTCTGAGGTAATCTGAAATCCTTCTTTGAAATAAAATGCCAAGAATATCTAGAGACCTACAGTAATAATTTGATTAGTCAGCTTTAACGTTTCAATTTTTTGCCTTAAATTATATTTTACCCCACTACATACTATGTATGATCCCATTTTTAACACGTTAGTTTCTCTTAGGCACATGTTAGACAGTGCACAGAAATGTGACGAAGTACACATGCGTACATGAGGCATATTAGCCCCAGCATGTCAGTGCTGATCTGGACATAAAATATAAAGATGACCTGATTTTCACAGATTTTTACAAGGAGGTGATCACTTTAAAAACCCAGTAGAAACACCAAGGTATGGTACCTGTGCTACAAGCATAAATAAAAATGTTTTCCATACATTAGTAAAGAAAATAAAGCACAAACTTCACTTAACACTCTTCAGCAGTGAAGTGTAACTGTATTAGAGATTTCTTGTGTTGCCAGTGTTCTCCACAGGTACCTCAAAATGAGCCTGCTCCTCTCAAGTTTTATAGATACTGAGGTGTTTGAGTAGGATACCTTAAAATAGACAGTCTAGCTATATTATGCTGACAGCGTAAGCAGAAGAGAGAATAAAGTTTTCTGCTTACAAAAAGCAGTGCAAAGCCATTGCCTTGTCCAAGTGAATGAGATTTAAAAGTCATCCCATTATACCTGTTTAAAGACTGATCTAAAAGACAAATTATGTACAAGGGACTAGGAAGAGAAGTAACTTATTAGTATATGACATATTGGCTTTCCATAACTTTAATTCATTTAAATAAATACAGTGTCAACCTTTTTTAGAAGAGCAATGACCTAAAGAATATGAATTAACTAAATTTTAGATGAATTGCAGTAATTAGTGTAACAAAAACAATTTAAAAACAGCTTCTAAACTCTCAGGGAGCATATTCAAATACTACTCTTTCCTAATTCCAATTAGCAAATTTGTGTGCTCAGGCCTACATTGTTAATTCATATGAATAAGCTTTAGACTGTCCGCCTGAAACACTGCTTGACTTTCCTTTGAGTGAAGAGTAGGCTAATTTGGAATCATTAAAAAATTCCTCAGCTAAGTTGGTTGCTCCTATTTTAATGTCTATTCATCTCTAATTTCCCCTGATGTCTGACAAGCTACACTACATTTGATAGTGAGCTGACACAATAACTCTCTTGAAGATTTCCAAGGTTTATTCTTTAGATAGAAACTTTATATCAGTAATTCATATCTAGAAGAATTTATGTACCATGAAACTGAATACAACTTCAGCTTAAATAAAATGTTAAGCAATCTGCAGAAGGGATGTGTATTTTTGAGGATTCTATCGTTATTCAACAAAATATAATATGTACTCAATAGCAAATGTGTAGGCTTTGAAAATTTTTTAAAATAACAATTTGATTTTAGCTTCTTTTCATGGTCTTGAGGATGGTAAAGGAAGTCTATGTTGACTGGAGTAAGGCAAATGTCACAGCCTCCTTCAAAAAGGGACAAAAGGTTAACCCCAACAACTACAGAATAGTCTTATTGTAGTTTCTGGACTGAGTCCTCTTGAAGGAGTTTTCTGAGCATATGAAGTTAAACAGGTGACTGGAAGTCACCATTTACCAAGAATACTTAACCAAGCTGATTGTCTTCTCTAGTAAATGACTAGCTTTGAGGACAGAGAAATAGTAGCTGACATTTCCTGCATAGACTCTAGCCAGAATTTGACACTTCCATGCAAGATATTTACATTGGGATGTTACAATCTGCATAGCTAGACAAGCAAATGGATCAAATATGGGGCTCAGAAGGTGGTTAACAGCTCATATTTAACCTGGCTGCCTCGGATGGGTGGACTACCAGAGGCATCTGCATTAGCACCTTTCCTCTTTAATAGTGATGAGCAGAAGGTAACAGAGCACACTCTCATCAACTTCGCAGGTTATACCAAATTAGAGGTACAAATCAATATGCTCAAACACAGGGCCCAAACAGGCTGAAGAATTGGGCCACAGGAGAATTATGAAACAGCAAGGAAAAACGTCAAATTCTCCAAATGCCAAGAAACTTTTCCTATTGCAGATAAGAAGAAGATCTCAAGAAGAGATACAAGGACTGCCTGAAACAACACCTCAGCCTTGGCCATATTGACCACCATCAGTGGTCCACCCTGGCCTCCAACTGGGAGACGTGAAGACACAATCTATAACGCTGCTGTCTCCTTTGAAACAGCATGCAGAATCTGTCTGGAGGAGAAAAGGCAATGCCAAAAGAACCGTGCCCTGATAGTACCACCTACGGAAACTTTCTGCTGTGCCTTTTGCAACTGGACTTGCCTCTCTCGCACTGGCCTTATCAGCCATCAGCGCGCTTGCAGCAAGTGTGGGTAAAACCCTCCCAAATCTTCGTTCGCGAAGTCTAGCCATGATAATGATCTCCTATTGCAGGGAAAAAACCAGCTCCTGCAACAACACAAATGGAGATGGAGAGATCACAAAACAGCTCTGTGGAAAAAGCTCTGGGATGGAGGTGGACAGCAAGATGAACATTAGTCTATGGTATTTGCTGGCAGCAAAGGCAGCCAACAGTCTCCTGGACTGTATGAACAGTGGCATGGCCTGTAGATCAAGAGAATGGCCATGTGGCACTTCTCAGATAACATCTATATACTGCACCCACTTTTTCTGAGAGAAAAGACATGGGCAAAAGAAGAGAGCTCAGCAGAGGACTTCTGGGTGGTGGAGGTTGGAGTACTGGCCCTTTGAGAAGAGACGAGCAGCTAGGCTGGATCATCTTGGAGAAGGGACAACTTCACTGCACTTAACATCCCACAGCTAGGTCATCAAGGAGATGGAGACAGGCTTCTCACAGATGTTCAAGGAGAGAGGGCAGGAAAAAGCAGATGTACATTGAGACAGGAGAGTTTCAGACTGGATATAACAAGAAACTTCCATTTTGTGAGGACAGTGAGGTAGATGAGCAGGTTGCTCTGAGAACTGTGCTATCATAGTCCTTGGAGGATTTAAAGTCACAACTGGACAATGCCCTGAGCAGCCAGGTCTCACCATAAAGCTCCCCTTCCTTTGGACTGTAGGGTGGCCTAGACAGCTCCTGTGGTCCCTGCCAGCTTCATTTATTCTTTGGGACCATAGAAAACAAACCTATGTGTTGAAAATATGCTAAGTCCTTGCATTGTGAGATAAAGAAAAATGACACAGGGAACCACAGTGTCACTGGAATTTAAAAACAGAATAAACAAGACTGGAAATAAGGTAAATGACATGCATGAATTGTTATTTTCATAGCTTGAGAGAGAGAGAGAAATGAATACAGATAATTACCCTTAGAATTTTGCAATATATATGAAGTACTCAGCACTTGCCTAAAGAAAGACTGCATATTTTTTAGTGTAAAATGTGCTCTCTGATTGCAGAAAATTATCTTCCTTTCAATTCAGTTCAGAGTTATGCATGGTACTCCCATATGGAGATGTGCCTGTTGTTGAAGGCGTTGTAAGAGTATATAATTTCAAAAAACAAAAAGCAAACCTGCATTTTTTTCTGGCACAGGTGTTGAACTTTCATTGTTTTTCCTCGCTCCTTTATAGTTGTCTCACTTTTGTAACTGAAATTTGAGCTACATAACTGTCTGAAGCCAGTGGACCCCAACAGATTTGGCCCCCAAAAAATCACAGTAGTTTATTGCATAAGAACCTGTGTCATTTTAACATAGAGGAGAAAATAGCTTGGCAGGATACTGAGATTGATTGATCCTGGAAAGATTTTGGGTTTTCTTGTGAACAGTTGGATTGGTAAAACAGACAGATGGATTGTTACTAAAAGAGTTGGTGTGTTGCTAGGGAGACTTGGAATGGTATACTGGACAGGTGACAAATTTGTGAACTGGTGTTCAGAATAGATGTTGCATTATTTACATACATACATATATGTATGGACAATAAAGATAAATATATGTCCACTGCTAATGTAACATTCAGCACTGTAACTACACCCACATTTTTGCTATACCTGGAATGTAAAGGCTACATTACTAAAGGCACGTTTTGACAAAAAGCCAGACAGATGCAGAGTTCAGAAGACAGAATTGTATAAGCAGAGTAGAAACTGCACCAATTCCAGTATGTACTGAAATCATATTCAACTCCTATTATGCTAATTAATTTCTTAATGTCCATTTAAGGTAGTATAACTCTCATGCTTTATGTGAATTTATTTCACTATGACAGGGCTCCACAACCAAGGCATAAAGACTAATTATTATACTCTATGTAGCACAACAAGAGACAAATTTTGGCTAAGGCTGCTAATTGTTCCATGATAATAAGAAATTTAAACAGATTTTAGATTGCCTTCCACCACCCCTCCCTTCTACCCTTCTATTCATGGCAACACTTTGCTCGCAATTTTTTTTAACTCCTCCCCGCTCAGTGGCACAGGGGGATGGAGAATGTGGGCTCTCATCAGTTCATCCCACATTGTGTCTGCTGCTCCTTTCTCCTCAGTGGAAAGACTGCTCACACTCTTTCCCTACTCCACCATGGACTCAGACTCCATGAACTTTTCCAGCTAGGGTACACCACATGGACTGCAGTTCTTCATGGACTACTCCAGCATTGGTGCCTTCCATGGGGTGCAATCCTTCAGGAATAGACTGCTCCAGTCCCATAGGTCCCCTGCGGCCTCACAAGCCCTGTCAGCAAACCTGCTACCTGATCTAGCATGAGGTCCTCCAGCTATGAACCCACAGATCATAATAGGAGCCTGCTGCAGCACCAACTTCCTACAGGGTCACAGACTCCTTCAGGCATCCACCTGCTCTGGTGTGGGGTTCTCCAGGGGGTCTATGAGGATAACTGCTCCACCACAGACCTCCATGGTCTAGAAGGAGACAGCCTGCTTCACCATGGTCTTAACCATGGGCTGCAGGTGGTGCTCTGCTTGGGCACCTGGAGCCCCTCCTCCCTCTCGTTCCTTACTGGCCTTGGTGTCTGCTGGGCTGTTTGTCTCACATATTCTCGCATCTGTCTCCAGATGCTCCTGTGCAACAGGTTTTTTTCCCCCATTCTCAAACCTCTTACCCCAGAGGTACTACCACTGTCACCGACTCAGCCTTGGCCAGTGGTGGGCCCATCTTAGAGCCAGCTGTTGGACATGGGGGAAGCTTTTGGCAGCTTCTCACAGAAGTTCACTGCTATAGCCCCCCTCTACCAAAACCTTGCCACTTAAACCCAATACAGCACTTTCTAATAATTTGTTCATTTAAAAAAAAATCTATTTAATAGCCACAGTTATGGTTTTCCTAGCATACCATAACACTAACTGAACAAAGAATAGTTCAATAAGTCTATATGCAGCTAAACATCCCTCAAAACTATAGCTAGGTTATATACTATTATAAATCTCTATTCAATACCTATCCCCTCACAAAATAGAGATGTCGATTTCTCTGGATTGAAGAACATTGTACATTTAAATATTTGCATAATGAATGAGGCCCACATAACCACTAACTGCCAGATGATGTATTTTTACAGAAAAAAAATGTTTCTTGCACTTCTAACAGTTTAGAGAGTATGTTGAAATTTCAGACACTTATTCTACCTTTTATTTAAAAGATTTTGGGTATTTTTTAATATTCTTAATCTTAGATTGTCTGCCAGACAGTACACAAAATCACAAAAAGAGTTCAATCTAGAATATTTTTTGGGGTAATATACTGTATTACCTTCACTGTCCCTGACTGACTTTACAGAAAACCTATAAATTCACAAGCTTCATTAAGTTTAATTGATTCTAACTTTTTAGACTATTCTGTGCACTCAGCCTTAAAAACAGCATCACATGCATTAGTTACATTAAAACAATCCCAAGAGCTGTTGCATGTGCAGTGTTTGATTTTTCATATAAATTGGGTTTTTCCTCTATGTAGTCTTGAAATCATGAGACTAGAATAGCACCTGGTCATTCTAGACAAAACCATATACAGTTATGCATCATGAAGACATAGCAGTAGGGAATTGGAAAGTTACTTATTTTTTCTGATTGTTTTAATGGATTTTTTTTTTTTTAGTTTCATTTTGGAAATTTCCATTAAATACAAGATAACTGAATTTTTAAGCCATTTAAATAGTTACTGTCTTTGCTAACATTAGAAAAGTGTTGAGTGATTAGACTATAAAAATGCAAGATACTATCTACTGCTGCATTTTCCTACAATCCATACCAAAGTGGTACTTTTTTTTTTTTTTTAACAAGTTTTAATTAATATTAAAAGTATATTCAGTGGTCATATGCATGGTGTGAAAATAAAAGTTCAAGGCAAATTTCATAGGGCAAACATCTTCCATGTGTCATATATAAGTAAAATGTCAGCAGTATTTTCTCAATATATATTTTATCAATGTAGGAAAAAAGTCATAAAAATATCTAATTATATTTAAAAAAAAATAAAAATATGAATGCTTAGATTATATAATTTCTTGCAGCTGTAGAGGAAAAGATCTGCAGAATTTGGACTTGGACCAAAAGGAAATAAAGATCTACTTCTAAAAGCAAATCCAAAAAATTGTTCCTTCTTATTTGGCTATTCTTTAAAGAGAGTGAACTAAACCAATGTGTATAAGAAAATAGAAACAGATGGAAGTATACTCTGAGAAACAGTTTATCCAGTTTCTAGTGGGTTCCCATCTGCCCTAAGTTCTTTTACCTTGTTATAAAAAAAAAGGGAACAGAACAGAAAGGAAAAACCAAAAAACCCTCACAATGCTGAGTTTGAAGCTGCCATCAAAAGAGTCAGTCATTATTATTCATCTATCTAAAAACAAATTTATTATTGTGAGTGCTTCCTAATCTGTGTTACACAGGTTGCAGTTCTTGAAAATTCAGTTTTTCAATGTTTTCACAGTCACAGATTTCCTTTTCCTTTTCTTTGGTAGGAGATATTTCAATAATTCTGCCTATCAACTACGGTTTTCCTAATGACTCAGAAAAACCTAAGCCTTAGCAATGGACAAAGAGAAAAAAAATGTGTGTTGGGATGAATACACTAGAATTTCACAACAAGCACATTTGATTTTGCTGCTTGTGTTCTGTGTGATTATGAGAAGCTGGCACTTAACTAAGTTGCAGTATGAGCTACTCACAGATCTCAATCTTCTGTTACTGAAATAAGACCTGTTCCTGAAAGTAGGTCATACAGGAATAAACATGGGTCTGGAAATATGTTATTTTTTGAACAATAGGCATAAAGTGATACTTTCATCTTGCCAGGGCTTGTTCTGACATTACTGAAATATTGCTTCACTGACTGACCCTTTATTTTTTGCGAGCCAGCATTTATGGTGATACTATGTCGAAATAACACGAGAAACAACCCTTCCTGTAGTCTGTTGATGACTAAGGCAGTGGAGCATCTGGCATGTAAAGAGAGGCTGAGATAGCTGGGACTGCTCAGCAGCTAGAAGAGAAGGCTCAGGAAAACATGATCCATGTGTATTAATACCCCACTGGGGGAGTAAGGAAGACAAAGACAGGTTCTTATCAGTTCTCCATAATGGGACAAGAGGCCATGGGCACAACCTGAAAGAGAGGAAATTCTGTCTGAGTGTAAGAAAACATTTTTCTAATATGAGCTNAATCCCAAGAGCTGTTGCATGTGCAGTGTTTGATTTTTCATATAAATTGGGTTTTTCCTCTATGTAGTCTTGAAATCATGAGACTAGAATAGCACCTGGTCATTCTAGACAAAACCATATACAGTTATGCATCATGAAGACATAGCAGTAGGGAATTGGAAAGTTACTTATTTTTTCTGATTGTTTTAATGGATTTTTTTTTTTTTAGTTTCATTTTGGAAATTTCCATTAAATACAAGATAACTGAATTTTTAAGCCATTTAAATAGTTACTGTCTTTGCTAACATTAGAAAAGTGTTGAGTGATTAGACTATAAAAATGCAAGATACTATCTACTGCTGCATTTTCCTACAATCCATACCAAAGTGGTACTTTTTTTTTTTTTTTAACAAGTTTTAATTAATATTAAAAGTATATTCAGTGGTCATATGCATGGTGTGAAAATAAAAGTTCAAGGCAAATTTCATAGGGCAAACATCTTCCATGTGTCATATATAAGTAAAATGTCAGCAGTATTTTCTCAATATATATTTTATCAATGTAGGAAAAAAGTCATAAAAATATCTAATTATATTTAAAAAAAAATAAAAATATGAATGCTTAGATTATATAATTTCTTGCAGCTGTAGAGGAAAAGATCTGCAGAATTTGGACTTGGACCAAAAGGAAATAAAGATCTACTTCTAAAAGCAAATCCAAAAAATTGTTCCTTCTTATTTGGCTATTCTTTAAAGAGAGTGAACTAAACCAATGTGTATAAGAAAATAGAAACAGATGGAAGTATACTCTGAGAAACAGTTTATCCAGTTTCTAGTGGGTTCCCATCTGCCCTAAGTTCTTTTACCTTGTTATAAAAAAAAAGGGAACAGAACAGAAAGGAAAAACCAAAAAACCCTCACAATGCTGAGTTTGAAGCTGCCATCAAAAGAGTCAGTCATTATTATTCATCTATCTAAAAACAAATTTATTATTGTGAGTGCTTCCTAATCTGTGTTACACAGGTTGCAGTTCTTGAAAATTCAGTTTTTCAATGTTTTCACAGTCACAGATTTCCTTTTCCTTTTCTTTGGTAGGAGATATTTCAATAATTCTGCCTATCAACTACGGTTTTCCTAATGACTCAGAAAAACCTAAGCCTTAGCAATGGACAAAGAGAAAAAAAATGTGTGTTGGGATGAATACACTAGAATTTCACAACAAGCACATTTGATTTTGCTGCTTGTGTTCTGTGTGATTATGAGAAGCTGGCACTTAACTAAGTTGCAGTATGAGCTACTCACAGATCTCAATCTTCTGTTACTGAAATAAGACCTGTTCCTGAAAGTAGGTCATACAGGAATAAACATGGGTCTGGAAATATGTTATTTTTTGAACAATAGGCATAAAGTGATACTTTCATCTTGCCAGGGCTTGTTCTGACATTACTGAAATATTGCTTCACTGACTGACCCTTTATTTTTTGCGAGCCAGCATTTATGGTGATACTATGTCGAAATAACACGAGAAACAACCCTTCCTGTAGTCTGTTGATGACTAAGGCAGTGGAGCATCTGGCATGTAAAGAGAGGCTGAGATAGCTGGGACTGCTCAGCAGCTAGAAGAGAAGGCTCAGGAAAACATGATCCATGTGTATTAATACCCCACTGGGGGAGTAAGGAAGACAAAGACAGGTTCTTATCAGTTCTCCATAATGGGACAAGAGGCCATGGGCACAACCTGAAAGAGAGGAAATTCTGTCTGAGTGTAAGAAAACATTTTTCTAATATGAGCTAGCACTGGAACAGGCTGCATAGAGTTCTGGAGCCTCCATTCTTACTGGTACTCAAAATTTGACTGGACACAGCCCTGAGCAACTTGCCCTATCTGACCGTGTTCCGATCATCTCTGGAGATGCATCAGCCATCCTGCGTGTGACTCAAGATATAAGATAAACAAGGGACTCTGATCATACCTGTAAGCCAAATTGACATTCTAACTCTATTCTGCAGGATGGCCTTAGTCAGTCATTTTATTATCACTCATTATCTTTGTCAAATGACCAAAAAGTCACTTTTTTCACCTGAATTAGATGATCTCTTTTCCCACTGAGGAAGTTAAAAAATAAGCACGGAGTTTCTGCAGGGTCTTTCAGAATTTCAGAAGCACCCTTATAAGTTAAAACTACATTGGTTGTTGATCTTTAAAAGAAAATTGCTATTTAATTTTGTTAAACAATTAAAGGAAAAGTTTATTTCCCAGGACACAACATACTAGACAAAACAATGTTCTGCATGTCATCGTAATTGAAAACATAATTTAAGAATATTGAAACATTTTATTTCATTGAGCAACAAAGATTAATACTCAGCATAGTATATATTATCTGAAGTATTTTCATTAGAAAAAGGACTGAAATTTGCAATTTAGGCAATTTCATGCCAAAACTTTGGAGACGATATTAAAGAAATGGGACATGGGAAGAGATAGTCAACCCACATGCACCAGCAGAAGGGAAGAAACACAGTGTCTCTCCAGAACTATAACAGAAGGAAGCCATATGTATAATTTGGGACCCAACCATTCCCCTATTTCTGGAGAGTAGTACTATGCTAAAGTGGCAAAACGTTTGTGCTAGCCAATCTAATATTAGATACTATTACCCCATGGAGCATTAGACCAGTAGTCCAAGTGATTTAGGATCATTCAGGATAGGACATCATTTTGAGAACAATAGTGTTATTAGCACCATCATAACATAATGTTCTTATTTTCAAGAATGGAGGTTTTGTTACCCCTTCAAGTGTATTACTGTTGTATTTTAAAATTCCAGCCTGGTCTACTGCATGTAAGGGCCATTTTTGAAGGGAGAAAACTTAAAATGCTGTTTCACAGATAGTATTGGCTTTGTGTAAAAATGGCTATTTATAACCTCAACTGTATTTCTAATGGCAGAACTATGTGCAGTTGGCTGAAAATGACATTAGATTTTTAATTTATCCTGACAGTATTTTAAAGGCTGCATTTGACATAAATCTTCTGAATTTGTATTTGAGATATTTCATCTTCATCATGGCTTTTTACAGGAATAGATGACAATGTCACCAATGTTAGTTGCTTCCTGGAAACAATATTATTTAGCCTTTCTGGTCTGACAACCATGTTTTTTAGTGTAGTCAAATTAGTTATCATACTTAATAATTATGCCCCTTACAAGTTATATACAGATCAGGAACAGATGAAGAAACAGGATGTCACCTGTAACGAGACATGTTCCTATTAAATTCAAAATTTACATAGAGTAGCTGTATAGTACAGAAAAATGCAAATGACCTAAAAGAGTGACTTATACTGATTAGAAGTACCAAACAGCTGCTTAGCTAAAAGCTTGACTCTAAGCTCTCTGAAACAAATGAAAAGATTTTCATTGATTTCACTTCTTTCTGGATCAGGCCCAAAAATGCAGACGTTTTAGCTGAGAGAGAAAGCTTTCATTAAACTGGATATTATTTAATCAGGGAAAAAAAAGATGCCCAATGGAAAAAGCCTTCTTAATAAGGAAAAAGAAAACACCACCCAAACCAAGACATGTCACGCTTAGGGTTTTTTGCAATCCTACTTTACACCACATGTAGAAAACAAAGTAAGCTAATGTAATTATTTAATGCTGTAGTTAAATTGCTAATACAAAACATGTCAGAACACAACAATTTAACTTAAAATATTGTGCATTCATGAGTTTTTACAACATTTGGGGGGGATAAGATGACTGAAATAACAAATTTTTAAAAGATAAATCTCCTTTTACATTATTTTTCATAAATTGATTCATTTATCATTAAAAAAACCATACTCTACTGGAACCAGAACTGAAAAACATTTAATTATAAACATAATGAGGCAGATGAAAAAGAATATATGAATTATAGTCACAATATTAACATTTTTAGTTTGTCTCTTTCACCACACACTTGCATACACTTATACATAATTTGTCAAACACAAAATTTATCCTCAAAAGAAGATATAAAAATTCTACTCTAAACTTCATCTTGCTTTTTCAGTAAACAACTCATAAGAAAAGTGAACAATTAAAAAAATCAAAACAACGCAGCTTATGGAACAGTGTTTTTTTTATGAAAACAAGATCTATACACTAATATTCCTTACTACTACTCAGAAGATTTCACAGCTCTCCAAACTCTTCTCTAGTTGATCTTTGACTTGGTTGATATTTAAATTTGCTCAAGTCCATTGTCCTATTATGGTTATGTCCAGCACATAATTTTCTACATGGAGGTGTTTGAAGTTTGAATGAACTGAACGCTAGCTTAGATAGCAAAAACTTTCAATTTATGACATTCAAACCCTGCTGCGAACAAAGAAAGTGTGGCTGTTGAGATTCAGTCTGCCATATAGATGGACTATTTTTTATAATAATGTCACTTAAAACAAATGTGTTGCTCTCTGAATAGCAGCTAACTACATGCATATTCTTTCCCTAGAATCTTACTTATGCTATTACAGCAGACTTGAGTTACCAGAGCGCAGAAAGGCACAGAAAAGTACCTTCTCTGCCTTCTCATGGATTCTCCTTTCAAGCAAGAATATGAAGAGAGAGCTCCATGATGTTGTGTTTCTTTACAATCACAGATGTTTGCAGAAATTCACCATCTTATGCTCCACTAAGCACTAGTAAAACCTTTATGCTTTATACTTGATTTTCTTTAGTTTGCATGCTCAGTTTTTCAACCAGTCTGAGCCGTTTGCACTTGTCTTGAGGATTGTATGCATTGAAATAGTATTAAACAATCAGACTTGTCAAAGCCAAAGTTTTTCTATTTTCAGAGCTAACCAGGTTCCAAGAAAACGTACATGAGAAAAAGTTAGAATTATATTTGAAGCCAGTCTCATTTCACTTTACTATATCCCAGTGGTCATGGTAGTAACTCGTGACAGTTTCAGGATTTCTCAGAAATCTATAGGTGCTAATTTTCAAACATAGTCTTTTACTTGGTGAAAGGTTTCGAAATACGTTTGTTTTGCCAGAAAGGAATTTATTTGAGATGTATCAACTTGCACATGGTAATAAAGCTATCTCCCAGGTATCATTCATTATAATTAAAGATTACTTTCAGCGGGAAACAGCTCATAATGACACAGCACATTCAGAAAGATGTTTGTCTTATTTCTCTGTGTTAAGCAAGGTTATGTTTATCAGTATCTCTTAAAGTATAAGTAAATCTGTAGGGTACTGATATAAAGCAGTAGGAAAATGAAAATTCTTGAGAAAGGCACAGGAGTAAGTTTTATAGTATCCATGAACTTATGCAGTGAGAGGGTTTTCTTTTTCTGAAGATGTATTGTAGGACACTACCCTCTTCTTTACTGTACACAAATTGCCATATATAAACAAGATGTTTTAAAAGGTTACTGTAATTAAACCATTGTGGCTGTGACAGAGAACATGCCTGATAACTGTGTTGGAATGAATTATTAAAAGTGATTGCAACGGAGCCATTGAATCTGTCATAGGAAACATGGCCAACAACTAATCCAGAATGCATTATTAAACCATACTCTCTCACCAGTTTCAATATCATCCCAAGTTTACTAAAATTAGTTTACTAAGTTTGAAGTGGCAAATTCGGGAGTGGGTTTGTGGTATTTTAACTATTGTTACTCATATGAAGGGTTTTTTTCCTCAGTGTTATGAGTGGAATAGGGATGAGCCATGTCACTTTTGTTTTAGGATAATAAGAGCAGACTGGAGGGATTTTTAGACCAGTTCTAGGTTATCCCCTACCTTGTTTGTATAGCATGCCATTGGGAGGGGGAAAAAATAAAAATAAAAAAGGAAAAAGAAAATACATCAAGATCATAATTACACTAAACAAGGAACCAAAGCCAGCCCCACCAAACCCAACCTTTTAGCCTTAATAGATCAATAACTAATTTAACTTCCAACTTTCTATCTCTAATGATGCATCAATTGAGTTGCATTTTACTTTGGAAGATGCAAAGTTTTTCCACAGCCTTGGTATACATGCATTTAAAGATGAGTCTATTTTACTACAGATAGTCTAACAAAACTTAGGCTTGTTAAGGAAAATGCAGCATGATTCACAAAGTTTAGATGCAATCTTTTCAAACATCTGTCAGCAACTGGAGTGAAGGCTTTCGTCTCTCTCTTTAGCTTGTTTTTTTCCTAGTCCATCCTGATAATCAGAGTCAAATGTTTGAGAAAACCTATTACTCTTGATTTATTGGAAACATCATATTTTTGTTTAAAGGGTGATGCAAATTTGAAAAGCAATTTAGTCATATTGGCTTAACTGTGAACAAACTCCCCAAAATCTTCATTATTCCCAGGGGACACTGAACAAAACAAAACAAAAATAAAAATCAACATTTAAAAAATGACAAAATCTATCTCTTGCTATGAAAATTCCAATAATTTCAAATAAGAGGTAACTGGAAAAGCAATTGGTGTATCATGAGTCTTAGTATGTAGAATTGTTTGTTTGTTTTCCTAAAAGAGCTAACCATTTAAAATTACATGCACGGATTCCATATGTTTCTGTCAAAGTGTATACTGAAGTAAATGTTAGCTATAGGCAACTCCTTATACACCTGTAATAAAAGTAGATCTTTTATGTAGTAGTAAACAGTAGATCTGTTATGTAGTACTTACATAACATATTTAATGAAGATAGGAGAGTTGTATGTGTGCAAATGAGCATGGAGAAATGTACTGTAAATTGAATTAATAGATATCTTTCCTTTTAAATAAAGATCAGGAAATAAAGTACTGCTTATTTCTCCCTCAGCTGGAATGTACCACCAGCTTCATGTACAGTGCAGCAGCATGTTTTTAATTTCTTTCATTTATACTCCCTCCCCTGTTCTGAAGAGAACTGTGTTTTGAACACAATATACAATATTTTCTTATTTAATACATATTTTATTGGACAGATTCCTAGAAGCAGACTGGAAAGACAAGACTGTCAGTTTCAAAATGCCACATATTATTTAACAAGTGGATAGTTGTTTGGGATACTGGATACTGGCCAGTGAACATTGTGCATATTTTCATTTGACACAGGGGCAGGAGGTAATGAACAGCAGATTTCAAGACATGAGAATGGGTTTTAATATTTAATGGTTTGTAAATGTTCTACAATTTGTTTATTTTTGGTAGAGTGACTTTAATTTGTCTAGTGAAGTTCACCTGTTTTTATGGTTATAAAAATAGCACAAAGTTTTATATCACTGTAGCTAGAGGTAACTTCCTAACAGTTGTGCACTTTTTTCCCAGTACGTCTATATATGTACATTTGTTGTATCTTTTCTCCCTTGATTTCAAGGCAGAATTCCCAAAGATAGCCATCAGTTAGCTCACTCAAACAGAAAGAGTCCATAATAGTTTTCTAAAATAAATTGTATTTACAAAAACTAATCATTTTTACATAAGTAAGGTCTACCTCAGGCTCTGAACTGAGATTGCTTTCCATTTAGTTTTATTTTGTTTAGACATGTAATTAATAGGAACTAGAACATGTGTGTTAACAGACCTTCTTACTTGGAGAAAGTAGTATATAAATATGAATTTTTGAGTCATGATGTTCTTATGCTAATATAAAACCAGATACAAAGTCATATAAAAACTTTATAGAAGCCCAGTCCAAGTGAAAGCTGTATAAATCACTTGCATTTTTGCCTCTCCTATGAATTGTAGTCATCTTAATTCATGTGAATAATATTTATACCCTATCACACAACTATACAAATTTTGACTATACAAACACAAGAATCAATGAGGAAATGTTCCTTCCTTGAAAGAAAAATGCAATCTATGAACTCTTTGGAGTTTATCACAGTGTTTTTTAGCTCCAGTGATGGTAAAAACAAAGATTTCAAGTTCAGAACTAGATTTATAAAAAAGATTAAAGAGCAGCTTGTGGATGATTTTACCAATTAACCATTAAAAATTATTTACAGAATTTATGCACACAAGGACTTTTTCCATTATACCCTGCAGTCCCTGAAGTCATTCTCAGACTGCCTATGCTTCTGCGTACGGTGCAATGGGCAGATATCAAGTCCAGCTGCAGAAAAATCAGCTCCTGCAGTAATAGCTTGGAACACTGTGTGTATCATTTAACCTGCTTCACTGGCACACTTCCTTACAAAGAACTTTAGACCAACTTGCTAAATGCATTGCAGAAAGAATTATGATCTTTATGTGCATATATATATTTTTGTATCACGCCACTGGGGTTTTTATCTTGTTATACTGCATGTGCCAAATTACACTGCAGTAATTCCACATTTATGCTGGTGAGTTCAATAGAGGCAATCCAGATTTACAATGAGATGACTGATTGGGATCTGTGTAATGACTCCATTCCTGAAAAGCTCTTAGTTTGAGGCAATATTCAATACTAACTGCTATTGAGATGGAAACTAAGCAAATATGATAAACACTACCTTTATCTCCTCCTGTATATAGACCAACCATACAATAGTTTCTTGCAGATGATTATTTCTTACAAACAAAATTCTTGAACTATATTAAATCCCTGTCATTTTCTATTATTTTTATGAATTATCTCCAACTGATAAAGAAAAAGGAGGACTACAATTTTCTTTTAGCTAATTCTTCCTCATACCCTTAAGCTCATAAAAATACAAGATTACTGTTAGGATATTGATTTTGGTAGCCCTCCCCTTATAAATAGAATTCTGTATAAACAAACCATAAACAAAACAGAACATTTTTTCCTTCACAAACTTGAAAGACATTTCAAGAAATTAAAACCATGGTTACTGCTGTCTAGAACAAGTCATTAATTACAAATTCATATTGATTTGTGTTACTTAGTATTCATGGAAAGTATTT
The DNA here is from genome assembly GCA_013399695.1 of Formicarius rufipectus. Taxonomy (NCBI): domain Eukaryota; kingdom Metazoa; phylum Chordata; class Aves; order Passeriformes; family Formicariidae; genus Formicarius; species Formicarius rufipectus. Next base: position 504,881 of record VXAU01001551.1, on the reverse strand, counting down.
TAAAGTTTCAGTTAGTAAATTAAGACTGCTATTGATCTTACCAAAGACAACATGAATGCAATTAAAATTACATATCTCTGCTTTGGGATGAACATAAAGATAGTTTAAATGAATATGCATTCTTACCGGACTAATTTTTATTATAAGAGCAGCATAACTAATATTGCAAAGGATAACATTTACAGATATGCATACCTTAAAAATATATTTTTGACACAGTGCTAGTGAAATTAAAGATTTTTTAACTCTGAAATGAAAAACTGTCATCCACATGAATTCCCAGTGTGTATTAATAAGCCTCTATCATCTCTGCCTTGAGTTAATGGAGAGTTGTAGCAAATATATGTTTGTTATTGAGGAAAAGTGGAAGATTTATCTTACTGCCTGGAACGTTTACACTTCCTTATGGTGTTCACATATTAATTTAGATGATGTCTTTTACCAAACCATTGGCTCAAGTCTGAGCAAACTCATTCTATTTGTCATGTTCCAAACCAAAGCCGTCCAGTAATGATAACAATGCATAAAGGGATAATTCTGTATGATTTTTGCATGCAAATCAGAGACTGCATTGTATGAGCTATCCAAATAGCAAAACAAATTATGGTTATGGACCTCTGAAGACACTTCTCAGAATGTGAATGATATCTGTGAACAGGGACACAAAACAGCATCTTCAAGAAATAAGTTTCTTACACTTAAAACCTGATGCGAACAGAGAAACTGTTGAAACTTGTTTTCAACTGTATATTATCTCAGAAAGAGATGCAGAAACTGTCAGAAAAATCTACTGTTTACATGAAGGTGTGAAAATAAGACAATTTGCCTCATCTGTATAAGTGCAATTATTCTATCTAGCTAATGGCATTAAGTATGACTGCTAAAGAACAGGGTGATTCAGACTGAATCTTCTGAGAGAAAGATTTTATCTTGAAAAGCAAACACATTTGCCAACTACCAAGAGCAATAGGGGAAGGAGGAGAAAGTTTTATTCCTCAAAGGCAGAAATATTGGCAATTAAGTAAGTGATGACAAAGAGAGGCATTTGAGCCATGTAAGTAAAGATGAATGACCAGAAGACATCTTTGATATGAAAGTGTTAAACTAAACCTGGGGTGGAAGATTAAAGTCTTCCTGGAGGCATTCAAAGGATATTTCTGGCTCTTCCAAGTAGAACCTAATTGGAGGTGTAGTCTATCAAGAAAATGAGGGTAGGACCCCAAACAGATGTGCATTAAGAGAGATTACAATTGGTCTCTTAAAAGACAAAGTAGATGAGCTTTCTGATTTTAAAATTAAAAAGTTCCACAGTTATTAACACTGTCACTGGAAGAGGAAGACACTGCATGCACCTATATCTTGTTTCACTTGTGTACTCATTTACTACAGAACCAATGCATTAATTTATCCATGTCACAGTTTATGTTGTTGGTTTTGAATAGTGTGAATAAGTGCTTGCCTCCAAATTTCAAAAGTCAAATTTCAAGCTTCATAGGTTTCCTCCAAACCTATTGTATGTCATTCCTTACCAAAACAGTATCTTGACAAATGTCCTCTGCCCTATCACAGTCTATGAATTAACTAGTTAATACAGAGAAAGGATGAGCAATCATCAAGCCAGTCACTGAGAATAACCTGCTTAAAGCATGGTCAGTGCTCATTGAGATCAGTTGCTTAGATCTTTGGCAAGTCAGATCATGGGAACTTCCAAAGATGGTTTCCACAGTGTCTCTGAGCAACATATTTCAATGCTTAATTGAAATGCAATGCAGCAAAAGTAAAAAAAAAAAGAATCTGTTACTCTGCTTAAAACACATGGCAGTTAGTATATTTTAGGGAATAATGTGACATTACAACTCACATTTAATTCCCAGAGTCATCCCCTTTGCCTTATTCTTTAGCATTTCTTGATATTTTTACACTGTTTTAATAATTGTTACAGGTTCAGATAATTCTCAGATGGTCTTTTAGGATTCTTCAGCATACGTTATATGGACAAGTGAGTTTGTACATTTTAGCCATGATGACTCTCACTTCTTTGCTACAGCAGCATATTGAATCTATACTTCTCTGTGTTTTATTCAGATGCTGCACAGAAACATTTAGGAAAGTGTTCTGACATGTTTTCATAATCTAGCAGTGAATATATGGGACCCATGATGCTACTTGTTCTCAAAATATACTTAAAATTCTTAGCTTTCTTAACTGTTTCCCCAGATGGTTATGTGCATTTCAAACATATAATTTACGAATCCATGATTCTTTTACATTCCATTTTCATTAAATAATTTTTTGTTTTGATCATTTTGGTCAAGTATATCGACAAGAATTGTCTCTTAAAGAGTATATATATATATTTAGATGTAGATGTATGTATGGTACATATATATACATATACATACATGTATATGCACAAGATACACATATATACAACAGAAATTTTATGTCTATTTAAAAATTTATATGTACGTATATATGAATACATAAAATAAATGCATATATAAACATAGAAAAATATTGCAATCTTATCTAGTGCTTTAACATCAAATCCCTACAGGTCTCAATTTCTGTTGACCATGACCTTGCCAATCACTTGTAATCTTTTCATGAAGAGAAAGTCTTTCACAGTAACAGATGAAGTGAGTGTTGTTCAACTTCATCACATAGCACAATGAGGAAATAAAGAAAAAAGAAATATAACTACAGCATGACAGAGTCATTTGGTACAGTGATACAAAATGTGCACAAACAAGAAAAGAAAGAAAAAGTATGAGACAAAAAATAGATAAGCAAAAATGAAAAATATAGATAATTTTAAAGACCTAGAGAAAACTTTTTTTTTGGATCAGAAATTTTGTTGTGTTTTAAGTAGGATTTTTAGATCTGCAGAAAGAAATCTCAGCTGTAAGTATAATTTTAAATACAGAGGAATTCAGTCAGAGTTTTGGTAACTTTTTTTAATCCTAGTAATTCATCTTGCTTTATATAAAATAGTGAGATATGATAATCTTATTTCAATCTAAACAAAGCAAATGCTAAATTATGATAAATTATGGGCCCTTGGAAGGCCCACATTAATATCTGTTCTCATACCTTCAGTATTTGCTGATCTTCTAGCTTGTTCAGCCTAACTAAAGTTCAACTGCTATCTCGTAGTTTTCTCATAAAAGATATGTAAAATTTATATTTTATAACAGCATATTTAAACAATTAGAAGTAGATTAACAGTATACATATATGTAAATGTGTCATCATGGCTAGACTTCACGAATGAAGATTTGGGAAGGTTTTACCCACACTTACTGCAAGCGCGCTGATGGCTGATAAGGCCAATGTGAGATAGGCAAGTCCAGTTGCAAAAGGCATAGCAGAAAGTTTCCGTAGGTGGTACTATCAGGGAACAGTTCTTTCGGCATTGCCTTTTCTCCTCCAGACAGATTCTGCATGCTGTTTCAAAGGAGACAGCAGCGTTATAGATGGTGTGTCTCCACGTCTCCCGATTGGAGGCCAGGGTGGACCACTGATGGTGGTCAATATGGCCAAGGCTGAGGTGTTGTTTCAGGCAGTCCTTGTATCTCCTCTTCGAGGTTCCTCTCTTGTGGCAGCCGGTGGCGAGTTCACCGTAGAGCACAATCTTAGGGAGACGGTGAGCCTCCATCCTGGAGACGTGCCCTGCCCAGTGCAGCTGCGTTCTCAGCAGCATGGCCTCGATACTGGTGACCTCTGCCTGTTCCAGAACGGACACATTAGTCACGTAATCAGATCAGTGGATGTTTAGGATTGTACGGAGGCACCGCTGTTGGAAGTGTTCGAGGAGTCGCAGGTGGTAGCAGTAGGTGACCCAAGATTCAGACCCATAGAGAAGAGTAGACAGTACGATGGCTCTGTAGACACTGATCTTTGTACTTTTCTTCAGGTGTTTATTGTGCCAGACTCTTTTATGGAGTTTTCCAAAAGCTCTGTATGCCTTTGCTAACCTGTTGTCAATCTCTTTGTCAATCTTACCATCTGAGGAAATGATGCTTCCCAGATAAGTGAACTGCTGGACTGACTTAAGCTCTGAATGTAAATGTGTACACATTACCAAATACCGTATTTATTTACTTCAAGCATATGGATCAAGATCCTAATCAACTTGGACTAAGCAATTGCAAATCCTTTGTCAGTTGTTTACACTTTGATGTCTGCCACTAGAACTAGAAGTTCACTACTAAAATGGCCTTGCTGAATGTAAGACTTGCCGTAAGAAATCATTCATTTCATACTAGGTGTACCATTCTACAATATCCTCACTACTCATATAGAATAGCATATACAGAACTATAATATACAAAATGGATAGATTCTTAAGGTGCAGGATTTCTTTAGACATTTCCATTTCTCAGATAACTGCAGCATTTACTGTTTTAAAAGTTACAGATTTAATTTTTTTTTTATATTTTGATCCTTTATCATCAGTGAAGTAATGGCATTTTTAATCCAAATATACTCTTCTCTCTTTGTCATAGCCCAATAGTATGCCAGATGTAACAATCTACTATCTGTAAGAGTAATTCTGCCATAGTTCACTTGTATCAAACATCGTATATTACTTCAAACCCACACACATCTCCAGCTTCTACTTTATCATTGGTATAAGGAATTGTGAATTATCTGCATACCTGGTTTTGTTTAGGTCTATTCAAGTTTGGCAGAAAAAGATTTTGCATATGGAAGTTATGGAACCCTGGCCTTAAACCTCAACTTTCTGACTAATTTAAGCTTTCCAATGTCTTTGCAAATGTATCAAATGGAAAATTTATGTTAGAGAAAAGAAAATTCATTAGAACCATTCAGTATTTTGTAATGGATGCTCTCTGTTTCTTAACTTTAGGCTCTTATTCCTCCACCACTTAACCTAGGACTCTGCTCTTTTCTGTTTAACTTTATTTGTGAGAACATTCAAGAGAAATTGTTCCCTTTCAACCCCCTCTACGTGTTCCTAAATCCCTCTGTGAACAGAACAATAGGAGCAATGCCCACATTGCTACTGCATATCATCACCAATACTCATTTACCTGTAAAACCCTGAAATTTGTTTCTGTGTTCAGAAGTCTCCTTCTCCTGGCTGATGTTTTCCTATTCCTTCTAAGGCAGCTAAAGTTATTAATTTTTTCTTAAAAACAACACAAGTGGCTTTTCAATTGTTCTTCTATTTGAAATCCTATTGGGTAGGTTAATCAGCTTCAATATCACAGACTTGTGCTTTTCATTTATATTCCGTTTCTGCCTGAGTATTTGAGCTCTCACCTTTGATTTAAAAGCAGGGAATAAGAAAGACAGTCTCTACTCAGTTAAAGCTTGCATGCATACTATTCTGTATGTGAAGACTGCTTTTCATCTTTGGCTGAAACATCTTCTCAGGTTATGAGACTCACCCAATCTGAATTAATAATTGGTTAAAAGTTATTTCCAAAAGTACATAAATTCCTCCTCCCATGGGTTCTTATAAGTTGTCTTTAAAAAAATAAATATTACTTAGCATTGGATAGTGTTTTAATACTGATGGATATTCAAGTATGTACAGTTTGAATAAATTCCTTTCTATATTGTTCCATGATTCTATGCAGTTAAGTTTAATTTCTATTTCCTGAAATTGTCTGTTGTCTTGTTGACAGACTGTACTGGTTTAGAGTTAAACCGGTAGGAGAAATGAATCCAACTCAGAATGGGATTGCAAGTCAGAATAACAATTTAATAAATGATCACAAAATACACTGTGTATTTTAATTTAATAAAAAGTCACAAAAACACTAGCACAGTGGCGCACAAGCAGAATGGAGTTCACCAACCTCTGTGCTGAGCACCACGTAGCCCCACCCCGAGTTTAAAGTAAAAAGAAAGCAAGGAACAAACCTGCTGGTGAAAATGATGGTTGCAGTCTGGTGGCAGTCTCAGTCTGGTCGAGGCTCTAGTCCTCCTCTGGATCCAAAGAGTGCCCCCAGTCCCAAAACCCCAGGCTTATATTCACTTGGCTTCAGATGGGAAATGCCCAGTCCCCTCTCCTAGGTGGAGACTTTCACAATGGGTGATTTACTCTGTGAGGTGAACAATGGCTTATTTTTGGCATCCCTGATGGCCCATTGGCAGACATGACCCCTCAGGTGGGTGTGGAGCCAGGAAAACTTCCTTATGTCAGAGAACTTCCTAAACACCCAGCTTCTAGCCTGAGGGGTTGGTTGTGCCTTAGACAACTGCTGCAAATGGGCCATTGTGAGCAGTTCATGAGAAAAATGGCATAGAGGGTTTAGAATACACACCCACACGGTGACAAACTGATCCTGGCTACTAAAACCAGGACACAGACCAAAGCAATCAGTTATTTCAGTCATGACTCTGCTATTGAACTAAATGATAAAATGAAAATTAATGTCTTAGTGATTGATAATAACATAATAAAACCTAATATTTCTCCTCTGTAATTGCTAAAAAATAGTGTTGGATACATATTGTTTCTATTGTAATGTTATAATTCAGGGAATGAAAGATGGAATTGTGAAACTCAGAAGAAGAGGAGACAGGTGGTTTATGTTTTATACCTTTAAAAATTCATAAAAAATAATTAAGATTAGTTTAATTTAGAAATTACATACCAAGATACTGTATGTTTCTGTGTGAGGTAACTCATTGTTTGATCATATGGAGAAAAACTTTGGGCAGGGTGCGTTCTCATTTTTCTCTAAAAGGGGTCAACCTTAAAGACATGGTTAGTTACCACTGTACCTATAGACAGTGACGGATTCAGGATTATATAGTATCACTTGTAAAGGAATTCAAAGCCACAGTTGCTTATCTCTCAAAATGTCAACTCAGTTTTCCCCAGGAGTCAAAAAAACCAAAAACACTCTGACAAATCATTGAGAAAGGAACTAAGTAAGAAAGGAACTTTGTGATGTTATCAGTAGATGGTAATTTCACATCTTGAATATCATGCACAGCTCTGGCTGCTCTATTTCAAAAAGAAAATCCTTTAACTAGAAAGGAGATGAGAAATTATCAGGGATGATGAGACATTCTGTGTAAGTGAATTATTTAAAATTCAATAGACAGACTAAGTATTCAAGAAATCAGATCTCCTACCTGAAGAACCCAAGAGCCAATGAAGTCTACATATTCTAAGGATATGCAGAGAATGAAAAGGAAATCTCAAGCCAGAAAAGAAGAAAGCGCTTTTTTATTTTCTTATACATTTTTTATATGTTGCTGACATACACCAAAGACAAACATGTCAGATATTAAAGGACAATGTCTGTCATTGGAAAAAGTACTTTAAAACTCTTTTTTTTTTTTTTTAAACTTTTTCTTCTTCTGCTCTTATGAAATTAAAAATCTAACTCAGGAAAGAAAAAACAAAATGAGAAGCAAGAATTTCTTCAAATAAATGTGTCTGTATTTTCTAAAGGAATATTTTCATTATGTTCAGAAGTGGATAAATATTTTTCCAATAACTATCTCTAAGCCTTGATATAGCCTCCTGTTAGGAAAGTTTAAGGTGCTTTCAATTGGCAAAGCATTCCATCACCGCAACCAGCAGCTAATATCCATGGAGCAATAAAAAATATTTAGACTGCAAAATCGGTTAAGATAGCAAAAGGAGAGCAATGTTTGCATTGCATTCATACTGAGATGTTAAAACACAAATGGAAGAGACAGATCTCATATTCCAAAGTATTGCAAAGAAAAAAAAAATCAGCTAATTTCCTGGTAGGATTTCTTAGAGTGCAAAAAGTGTATTACTTTCAGTGAAAAAGAAAAATATAACTCATACAATAGATCACAAACAAAATTTTAATTGGATTTTTTTGGTTAATTTCTTATTGCAAGCCAGAAAACAAAACATTTTCAAAATATTATTTTCTCTCAAGAAAATGTGACCTTAGTGGATTTAGTTACTTTGGTGCAACTGTACAGGATAACACATGAAACTATTAACAGTGGCAAGGCTCATATTAAGCTTTCATTAAGCTACTACAGACTGCCATAGCACCAGAAACTTCTTAAGAAGCAGCAACAAACTGAGAAAATTACTTGCATTCATAGACAAATTGGGTGATCATTCATGTGAGAATACTTTGCTGGCATAAATTTCAGTCTTATGTAGACCAGCCTTAAGAACTGAAAAACATATGTATCTAATCTCCAAGTTCTCATCTAGAAATGATGTGATCAAACGACATGTTCGATCATACCTCAATGAAGAATCTAAATGAATCTTTCAATGTTGTGATTCTCAAAGGATAGAACAGCCTTGCTGCATGGCTGGATCAGATTCATTCAAATGATTTATTTTTTAGATCAGCCTGGAAAGCTTGTCTCTTTAGTAGGGAAGGAAAAAATTATCTGAGGGCACCATTGTGGGAAGAATGTAGTATCTTCCCCTAAGCCTTGTCACATTGAAAAGTTGGACTCACACTTGTGGGATATCATGGAAGAAGTCTGAGCTAGGAAGCACCTAACCAGAATCTGACAGTTTCCTTGAGAAGCCGCCATTAGGGCTAAAAAAGTACATAAAACACTTGAAATGTGAAACAGGTGTACTTGAGAGATAGTGTTCAACTAAAAAAGTAATGAAATTACCCCCACATCCCATATGTATACCCTATACAAATGTATTAGGAGAAAGAGAATATCTATACCACTTTTCGAGAAATACACTTCCTCAGATGCTTTCCTATAGGAACCATGAATTTAATAGAAGAGTTGGAAAGTATTACTGCTCTATGTTGGAGGGGAAGTTGCTCTGAAACAAGATTAAATTACAGAAACCATCAAATCTCTGTAGCTAAATGAAATTGGACAACCCATCTTGTTTGGGTATCACTTAAAAAACAAGAATGCTTAATACAATTTGTATTCATGATGCTTATATATTTTCAAAAGACTACACTCTAGGGAAGTCAACATGAAGCACTTGTACATGGAAAGAAATTGACTTGAAGGGTAGTGCAGAAGGTGAAACATTTTAAAAGAATTATTGGTATGCATATGATATTTGCATTCCCTATTAACCTTCACTTGCACAAGCAGAAAACCTGCTTCAAAATGGTGAAGGGCTCAGTTCAATTTGCCTGTTTATAAAATTTAATTTAACCAAAAACCTGCAAGAGAGCAGAAGCTGAAGTAAAGTCTATTGCTGATTGGTTTAATGTGAGGAACCTGAAATTGATGTTGACATTTTGCCAGCCTGGAGCAATCACTACACTGCATCTCTTAATTGGCAACCCAAGCCTCTCTCCTTCTCTCACACAGCAGTAAACTCATGTTTGCAGCTGCAGGAATCTCCTGTTGTAAATACTTACATGGGCAAACCAATTCAGCTAACAAAAGACTCCCCATGCTGGATAATCCAGTTAGCCTGTTAAATAACTGTGAGCATTGCAAAATTTCTTGGTAACCTTCTGCATTGTGTGAGAGCATGAAGTATGACATTATTAGCTTAATGTGCATCTTGGAAAATGTATAAGGCATTATAGTACAGTCATACTATTATCCACTAGATTGAGCCAGGTTTATTAACAGTGACAACCATTGCAACAATAAAAGGCAGGCAAAACCAAATTCAGTTATCAGACCCTTATGGGAGGTTTGCAATCATACTACATTAATTTTTTTTCTTATAAATTAATGTTCACATTTAGAATTTTCTATTAAAATGCCTGTTTTTGTTGATTTCACTCAATCTCTCTGCTAGAACCTACACAAGTTTCGTAAAAATCTTTTTTTATATATAAACTTTGTCTGATGACAGCATCTACAGCCTCCATCCAATAAAATTGGTGGCTGCATTGGAAATTTTATTATGAAAGTAATTTTTTCTTAAAACTTAAAAATATGTTCCTTCCTGTCTGCAAATTCAAACAAAAATCACAATCCCTTGCTGTATAAACTGTCATGGATCCAAAAAAACATCTCACAGGAAATGTGAAAAAATTATTAGGCAGAAGGCCAGCTTCAGATTTTTTCCTCTTATTGTCAATATAGTTCACCTTCAATAACACAATAAAAATCGAACTGAACAAAGAAGCCAAGTAGCTCTTTCTAATACAAGCCTTCTTTTTTGGAAAATGAAACTGTAAATAGCTTTATGATAGCTGTACTAGTAGAAGTCCACAGGTACATAACTGAATGAATGTTTCTGTGAATGTCCAGTTACATCAGGTATAAATCATTTGTGGAAAGATTTTTGGTCTAATCGTAAAGTGTGTGGTTTTGTTGTTGGTTTTTGGTTGTTAGTTGTTTTGTTTTGTTTTGTTTTGTTTTGTTTTGTTTTGTTTTGTTTTGTTTTGTTTCTACCCCCTCCTGCCCCGGAAGCACTTGGATTCATTGTTGTAAATTATTGCTTGAAGTTTTTTGATTTGTCACTGTCAAACTGATTAAGATTAAAAAGTTATGTCAGTGGGATCTAAAGAATTTTAAGTTGTCATAGTAACGTTTTGTTGTTGTTGTTGTTCATAATTGGAACTTTTATCACAAAACATTTGAGTTTTGCCAATTTAAAACGAGCTTACTTAATAAATTAAGATATTAATTTGCTGCATTAAGACCATTAAAGGCAAACTGATTTTTCTTTTTTCCTGTCTGTCATAAAGTCCTGGAAGCACTTTATGCTCAGAGCTCTTCATAAATTCACATTGCTTTCCAACCTCTTGGAATTAAGATTTGGAGATTTTCATCAGATCTGCCTTACTATCTATCTATCTATCTATCTATCTATCTATCTATCTATCTATCTATCTATCTATCTATCTATCTATCTACTTATCTTTACTAGACATCACAACACTTATTCAAGATGTGAAAGGGAAAATCAGAGGTTTTATTAAAACTATTGCCAGCATGAAAATCCAAATAGAATTTCAACCAGCTAGACTCTAGTTATATGATAGATCTAAAGAAATAATTGTAAACAGAACCTCCACCTGTATTCATGTACAATAAACTGCTCTGGACTGTGTCTAATGAAAAACTTGTCAACAATCTGGAAGAAAACAGGAACACTGCAAAACATGTAAAGTTTGCTGGCATTGCTGGAGTGGTAACTAAAAATAGCAGATTATTTCATTTGGCTAAGACACATTCATGTATGTATGTCCTGGTTATAGTAGTCAGGGTCACTTTGTCACTGTGTGGATGTATATTCTAAACCCTCTATGTCATTTTTGTCTCACGAACTGCTCACAATGGCCCATTTGCAGCAGCTGCCCAGGGCACACCCAATCCCTCAGGCTACAAACTGGGTGTTTAGGAAATTCTCTGACATAAGGAAGTTTTCCTGGCTCCACACCCACCTGAGGGGTCATGTCTGCTAATGGGCCATCAGGGATGCCAAAAATATGCCATTGTTCACCTCACAGAGTAAATCACCCATTGTGAAACTCTCCACCCTGGAGGAGGAATTGGGCGTTCCCATCAGAGCTCAAGCAGATATAAGCTTGGAGTTTTGAAACTGGGATGTTTCTTCAGATCCAGAGGAGGACCAGAGTCTCAACCAGACTGAGACTGCAATCATCATTTTCACCAGCAGGTTTCTTCCTTTCTTCTTACTTTGAACTCAGGGGGGCCACGTGGTGCTCAGCGCAGGGGTTGGTGAGCTCCATTCTGCTTGTGCCCCGCTGTGCTGGACTGTACATCTGGTTTTGTGGCACAAACAAATTTTCCTTCTGTATCAGTGTATTTTGTGATCTTTTATTAAATTGTTATTCTGACTTGTAATCTCTTTCTGAGTTGGATTGATTTCTCCTGCTGGTTTAACTCTAAACCAGTACAATGTATTTCAGTGGAGTTAAATGAAAAGGCATACATCTGGGAACTGTAAATACAGGTCTCATCTCTTTAAAGTGGAGCTGCATTTCAGATAGCAACAGGGAAGTCATGGTGATTTTGATAAATGAGATGAGTAGGATGAGACCATAATAAAACAGTCTAATTCAGTCAGTAATCAGACTTTGAAATTACTAACATGCATGTGCCATAGCAAAGTGATACAGACCTCTGAGACAATGAAACAAAGTCACTAAAATGGGATGTGTACACAGCTTCCTTGTATGTGTAGGCAAGTCACAATTTGCTAAACCAAGAACCAGCTATTGAAATAGGAAATTTCCATTAGGAAATTGAAATATTCCCGAAGAAGTGTGGTATACTAATAAACCTTTATAACTACCTGCAGTATCTCACACATCTCTATTTGGATGCAAACTCTGAGTTAAGGTTGGTTACATTTCTAAAACAGTGTGTTTGATTTACTAGATGGCATAGACTTGAAATGGGAAACTGTTGGTAAGAGATTGCTAGCAAACAAGAGTTCATGCTAGTAAAATAATACTCACCCTTATATTTTTTAATCTAATAACCCATGAAAGAATTATATGAAACTAGTGAATCAAATTATGTTATTTAGCTATTAATGTGTAATTTAAGATAAGCACTCCATGGGTATTTGGATTGTTCTTCCGCACTTGTTCTTTCTTTGTCAAATTCAATCTGTTCTGTAGTCTCCCAGGAAAATCTACATCCTACAACGATGAACGAAAGAAAGCCTCCAATGTTTTCAAACCTTTTGACATCTGTGACATCTGTTTCCCACCCTTTCCTTAAGTAATCTGAGAAAGCTATTGACCTAAATGTGAGTTACATACACTTGTCTCAGATCATGTTAATAAAACAGAGTCCAAAGACTGTGTCAAGAAATTTTTCTCTTCTTACTGTAATCACTTCAACTAAAACACCTCATTTAAACTATATATAGATATAGAAAATAAAATTATATTTGTATATATATAAGGAAAAAAAAATCCAAAATGCAACACCTTCCCCAAAGATTTTGTTGTCTTTTACTGTCATCAAGAATTTTCGTCCAAGCCAGCACCTCACAAATAGGCTGAAGGAATGAAAAATTAACACGTGTACAAATTGTTTTAAGTCCTCTAGCTTGAAGTTTGATTTTGAAGTTCTTGTACACAAAGATTGATTTCTGATCAATTACAATTGTTTTTGATTTCTTAGATTATCCTCCATTTATGATTTAATGCAATCTGTATTTTTAATAAATCTCACCATTTTATACCAGTGGTGTAGAATGAGAGATAAAACAGAAGAATCTTTCAGAGGTCAAAAACAGAATAGAAAGGAAATCAGATAAGCAGTGGCAATTGGTGAGGAGTGATAATCATTACCACGATTTCTCATTCTGGAAGATATAATAATGTCAGATGTGAATGACCACTGGATGAATTTTAGAAGTTACAGGCAGCTGGAGTGAGATGATGTTCCTAAAAGAGAAACCCTTTTGAAAATGAAAAGTTCAACACACCTAATGGTTTGTTCCTCCTACACTCCACGGTTTAAACCATAGGACTTTTATTTATGTAGTTCAACTAAGCAAAGCATAGGTCATGATAGACATTCAAATATCTTGACATTTATTACTTTACATTCTCAAAAATCAAAATCAAGTCAACTCTACTCAAGACAAAAGGTGCTAAGATAAATTTTCCTGAGAATATTTGGTATATTAAAAAAAAATCCCTATTCTCTTGTATTCTTTCAAAAATAATTCCAATTAAAAACAATAATCCTCACACATACTGTTTATTATGAATAGTCTGGCTAAACTGAAACATCTTTTCTTCCAATGTGATATTTTAGCAGACTTCTCAGTGCCCATATTCAAAACCAAAACTGGTCAGCTTTTAATGCTCACAAATACCTCTCAGGTTAGTATATTGTGGCAGGGATGATCCCATGATTATTCTGATAAATCTGTATTAAAAACATTTCAGTAAACTGAAAATTCTAATTGCAAACACAGGACAAAATAAAATAACCTTTGGATACAGGACACCAAGTGAATTTCACTGTCATTTTTCATGATGAGTTTATATCTTAAGGTGTATATTTCATATACACTGATGAACTCTTGGGTATGTCATCAGAAGCAGCATCTTTTCTAAAGTAAAAAATGCTATTTTTAAAAAAAGCATTAGTGTTACTCAGCTCAGTTGGCTACATTAACAGAAAAATATTTCTTCCTGATGATTTTTTAAAGTCATAGTAACAAAACCTGAAAATAAGTAGTAACAAAGAGCGATAATAACAGAGCAAAATAACATTTAGTGAGATCTTATCTTTCATTTTAAAGCTTTGTATTCACTAGTGCTATTGATAAATCTATAAAAATTTTAATGAGCTAGACATGGTGAAGAAGAGCAATATCAATATCAAATTCTACTACAATCTGAGTTTCTCAAAACAATCTATCCAAACATTATGACTTTACAAATTTGACCTGGAAATATTGTAAACAAGTGAGTTCTTTGTGACACAGACAGTTCTTTGAAACTTCTCATAAACTCAGAAAATCTTCTCTGGTTCTTTTAAGGATCTTCAGTGGAAAAAAATACTATACTAAATTGTCTGAATATTGCAAAGAATATCTTTAATTTTAAATGTAACTGAAAGTTTGAATTACGTTCTTTTGATTTCAAATTTGTTTAGAAGTTGTTCATGAAAGTGTAGCCACAGAGGAAATATGTGATAGAGATGTCAACACAGCATATCAAATTGACATTTTCCTATACGTATTCTGCTTCCACAATTCTTGATTCTTTGCAAGAATAGAGGCTTCACGGTAAACTTTGTTGAAAATATTGAAAATTTCAGTCCATGGTAGGAGAATAAAAAAGGTTGATTACAGAGTGCCAGTTCACTTCATAAACTGACAGAACGTTTAGCAAATCCCACAACCTATGTGAAACTCTTGTTTGAACTACATGGCACAATAATTTGCCTGTGTCAGTCTATTGACTGGCATTTCTTTATGAAAATGACATGTCAAAGTTTGCAGTTGTATCTTCATCCAAAAATAAGATGCCACTTTCCCATCTTTAGAGCTGTAAAAGTTGTTCTGAGGAAATATGAGTCAGGAATAACCAGAGAATAATTTCTGTCAGTTTTAACCTGAGGTAATAAACCCTAGTTTATTAAATCCTATTAAAATTCTCTCATTCTGTACCTCAGTAATTCTTTGATATGCAATATTAGCTTAGATTCAAATATGTTTGAAACCACAAATTCCCTTCATAGAAAGTAAGATTTTGATCCTGTACCATACTCTTCACCTTTTTGCTAAGAATAAGGTATTATGAAAAAGCTGGGGTTGTTGACCAACTGGATAGGATATAAGAGGTCCCTGGTGGTCATGTGACTCTGCACTGAAGCCATTTAAAGACATAAGGCATCAAAAGCCAATATTATAATAAAGAATTGGTATTTCTTGAATGTTCGATGCCCTAAATCACTTCAGAATCAAACCACTTCCAGTGTCAGCAAGTTGAAAGAAGTGGAAGATTATCTGAGGATGCAGAGAAGAGACAGAGGGATTTGAATCACTGAGCAATTACGTGTTTTTGGATCAGTTTTGCTCTGTGGCAAATCACAATAGGTTGAAAGGTCTTGGCTAGAAAAATTACTGTCTTTCCTGTGGGAATCAAAGAGAGGCAGGCTTCTGCAGAATGATTCAGATCTCAGACAGTCTCAGCCAGTGCTGAATGAACCTGTCTCTCTTCTTGCAGAGCAAGGTTACCACATAGAGTTTCTGAATTTAGTTGCTAAGGTTAGATGGAAGGAATTGATACCTGCCTTCTACTTCTGACTTTCAAAATGTTTTACTGTGTGTACTCTTTCTCCTCCAGTATTTGTTTAGCCTGTAGAAATTAGGGTTATTTTGAGATAGGTTCACTGTTAAATGAAAGTAATTCTCTATCTCTTCACCTGAGAGAAAGAAAATGGAAAATGTAGTGCTTCTTCAAAATTATTAAAGTCAAAGTAATGTTCATGACTGTAGAAAACCTCATGCTCACTGCAGTGCTATAACCTCTTTCCTTTAACAAAAAGTACAACTTCAGTGAAGGGCTTCAAGTTCAAGACGTAATTATTGCACCTCGTTCAGCAATTAAAAGGGAATTGCAAAAGAGATACTGTGGCATATGTCACAATTGAGCTTACATTTTACAGTAGTGTTTTTGCTAGGGTTTCTTTTTTTTTTTTTAAATAATGATACTGATCAAAGCAATAGTGGCAAGTGAAAATTGTCTTTAAATAAAAGCGCCTAACCTTCAGTACAGAACTTGCAGCTTCTTAAATCAAATCAAATCTTTATACAACTAGAAAATTAATTATAGCACTATGTTTTTATGGATATGAAATGTAGAAGCAGTGCTGGGGTGCATAATAAGACAATATAAAAACTCTAGCTCAGACACAGGCATCTCTTTCATTGCAGATGGAAAATATGCCTGTGGAGGCAAGTGTGTTGACAATCATATTCTGCTCTAAAAACTTTGAAATTAGAGCCACCAACAAGTAAATTTAATCGTTCTATGATAGTTCTGTGAACCTCCAAGAAAAGGCAAAGTGAATGCATAAAAGCAAAATTACACTTCTTTTCACACTGGAAGGTAATTTTAATGTATGTGTATTATGGTTATTTGTTGGAAGACAATTCCTTTAAGTTTTTTCAAGAAGCCAGTGGTTATATTTAATCACTACCATGGTTCTAATTTGAGATTGTTACTCCAATATCACAGTGCTGCCACTAAGACCTGCAGTTAACTTCTTCTGGAATTGGTCAGGAAGATCTTGGGTTTTCTTCTATACAATGAACTGTCAGAGAACAAGACTTAAGACAAATTTCTGATTTCATCACAATATCCTTATGTAATTTAACCTCTGTATCATTTTTTGTTTGTTTGTTTGTTTAAAAATGCACATTAATTATAGTTTTCCAAAATCACAATGCTTTCATACTGACAGTGAAGACCTAATTATAATTCAATGTAGCCCTCTTATCACTGATATCCAACCTCTCAATGATTTGGTTCCATACAGGGTACACTACACCACTGCTCAGAGGCAGCAGTACCAGTAATACAAGTAGTATGATACTGTACCATCCAATTCTTAGAGGTTTATGATGATAGAATATTTCTATCTGCGTAGACATAAATATCCCCAGGGCACTGAATGCAGCTTATGGTGGAAATGAATGTGAATAGTATTGCTAAAGTAAGCTACATCTGATTTATGTAGGTGCACAACACCACTAAATGCTCAATATTTAGAGGAGAAAGTAAAGAACATCCTGCCTAATTTGAAAATACCTGTAATATTCATAAAATAATTCAATGATGTATAAAAATAAACTTTAATCAGCACCACACACCTCTTTAGTGGCAAATGAACCTGCATGGAAAGAGAAAAACATTCCATGAATTGAAAAAAAAGCTGCTTTTTACTTTCTTCATTTTCAGATCCACTAATCACTCTTAAAATCCTAGGCAATTAATGGTGTGACACAGTTTAAGTGCTAATCAGACAGCAGTTAAAGAAAAAGCTTACTGACAACCCATGGCAGTGGTGTCTAATCTGTGTTCGTGATCAAATTCTACCATGACACTGCAGTATTTTCATTGAAAAATTAGAAAACAGACAAACAAACAAAAAACCAACAAACTCTTGTGTGCAACATTAGAGCATCATTTACATTGTTTTGAGGATTTTGTGCTAGATCAAGTAACACCTGAGAAGGTGTAGAAGGAACCTGGGGACTTGGATCACAACCTCAGTTGTGGATGTCAGGTTTTCACCTACTGATAAACCACAATAATATATTTTATGGAAAGTTAGCAGTTTGACAAACTTCTGGGCAAATCCTCCTGACACAGTAAGTATCAAGTACCTGTGATATGCTTATGGGCTCAACAGGAAACTTCTATGTGACTATTACTGTTTGGCCATATCAGTGGTTCCATATTTTAGCACAGGTGAATGCATCTGAAAACATCTCAAAATTCTACAGTTTGTAAAAGATTAATTATAGTTATTTAATTCCAGATGATGCTTCTAGTTAAAATCACAATACTTATTTTTGACTTCAATGACCTTCCTCAAATATTCATGTAATTTTTCAAAAACTAGAAACTTGATGAGCATGATAAATGTGTATTAGGCACTTTTTGTACTTTCCTCAAAGGAGCCAATGACAGCTCCCTTTCCAGACTGATCTGTTGAATGAAGATATTCTTGGAGACATTCTTGAAGTGGATTTCACTATAAATTGAGAATTGCAAATTTCTAACAAACACCTTTTTATTGAATCACTCCTTTAAATGTTCATCTCTCTGAAGATTTTTGCAACCTGACCTCGGTGACTGCCTATAAAGCTGAACAAAAGCTGAAGACAAGGTTAAACTCCTCTAAGTGTCTTTCAGACAAAATGAGCACAAGAAACCACCCCAAAAAAAAAAAAAAAAAGTTCTACTTATTTTTCTCAGATTAATGTCTTTCTAGATATTTTTTATGGAAATAAATGCCTCTACTTATGTCTTTCTTCAGCCCTTGATTCAGAACACTAACTGCTGAGAAAAGCAAACATACACATTTCTTCAACTGGTTTTGTTTCATCTTTTAATTCCACTGGAGGACAAAGGCTCTTTGTTATTTTATTGTTATTTACTCTAGACTCTCTCTTGGAAATGTCCTTCAATCTGCCCACTCATACCACTAACTTCACTTCTGCTCTGCTTCAAAGATACACAGAAGAAAATGAACTGAAGAATAGTCCTCCACAACAGTATAAGTAGTAAACTTCAGATCACAGAACAAAACAAAACAATAAAAGGAAACATCAAAATATTAACAAAGAATCAATTGGGCCTGCACAGTTTCTTTTTACTCAGCTTTATGTTCTCAAATTAACCAAATCCCAGCCTCAAATATGCCTCAGAAAAAATGCTCTGCAAAATTTTCAGATTGTGAAGTATGACCAGGGGACTGTCAAAAATTTTTCAATGCCCTCTGAGAATCCTAGAAAGTTGACATTTCCTTTTGGTACATCAAGCCAAAGCACTGGTTGAATATGGCAGCAGATAGAAGATAGCAAAGCTGCAAATGCCGTGGCATGTAAGACCAACCCCAACATGGTCAGGCACTAAGGCAGCCTGGTTTGAAATTACATGGGTTATGATAACCATGCAAGAGAAATGAACAAAGATGCCTAATTCCTCAGCTACCCTTCAGAGCAGCAGATAATAAAAAACAACTCCTCAGCAAAGTATTCAAAATGTTGTTTCTGTGACAAACACTCAGATGTGGCAGTAATGCAAGCTACCGGGGGAGGACAAGTGTGAAGTGATCATTAACTCTCATTTAGAGAAGCACATTCCCTGTGGTGATTCTTTTGTGCTATTTGTAAATCAGAACAGACCACAGCCCTCGAATGGCTAACAAAGGATATACCCAGGCATTTGGGAAAGCAAATTCAGTGGATGGATGAAATTAAAAAGAATTATGCCCACTTGCCCACTTGCTCACTTAATATGTCTGATATGAAGTGTGATCATTGACTGCACAACTATGTAACTTTTGCACAACCAGTGTCTATCCTATCATTAATTATTTAAGAGTAAGCGAGTATTGGCTAGCTTAGGGAGAATATACTATTCTTTTTACAATAGTTTTCAATATGACTTTCAATAAATAATGACTGTCTATATGTCTAGTGAAAATATACTTCAGTTCGAAGCTCAAGCACTAAGGAGCCCACACCTAGCAGGCGAATTTCCCATTCAAATAGAAAAAAGTATTATTTCTGTTATATGACTAATTTCTTGAACTTTATTAAATGGTGAAACACAGGATCTGAAAACAGAACACTGTCGTTTCCTTTGACATGATTACTGATGCATGTAAAAACACCCTGTATGAAATTATTTATTTCATGCCTTTTTTCAGGCTTCATCTTTTTAATAAATAGCATGATTTTCTGAAGAGTTAGCATTTGTTTACAAATAAAATAGGTAATTCATATTCAGATAAACTTTGTTTGCCAAAATCATATCGTTGACTGCGCTATTTAAAATGTAAACATAGAATCATAGAATAATTTAGGTTGAAAAAGACCTCCAAGAAAATTAAAGTCAAAACTTTAACTGATCACCACTTTGTCAACTAGACCATAGCACTTAAGTGCCACATCCAGTCAATTCTTGAACACCTCCAAAACCAGTGACTATATCTTGCTGGACAGCCATTCCAATGATTGACAAACCTTTCAGTAAATAAATTCTTCCTGATGCAGTCTGAAGTGCAGTCTTCTTGTCCTGTCACTAGTTGCTTGTGAGAGGAGTCTTACCTTCACCTGGCTACAGCTTCCTTTTAGGTAGCTGTAGAGAGCGATAAGGTCTCTCCCGAGCTTTTTCTTCTGCAGGCTAAACAACCCGAGAGCCTCAACGGCTCTTTATCACACTTATTCTGAAGACCTTTCACCAGCTTTGTTGCTCTTCTCTGGACACACTTCAGCATCTCAATGTTTTTGCTGTAGTGAGAGCCCAGAACTGGACACAGGACTTGAGGCACAGCCTCACCAGTGCCACGTACAGAGGGACAGTCACTTTGCTGGTCCTGCTGGCGATTTTTTATGAAAGACTTTTGCTTTGCTATATGTGTTTTTATAAATACTTTGGTCAATTAGTAAAACATTTTGCTCAATAAGTAAACATTTTCGTCAAATAGCAAATGACAAATTACTTCCAATGATTTGTCATAAAAGGGAATACATTGTGTAATATAGCATTCTTTGTGCAGATCAATTTTTTAGTACAGAGGAACACATAAAGAAATAATAGTTACAGAAAATGTGAAATTCATCCCTTCTCATAACCTTACATATGGTAGTAAGAGATGCCCATCATTAAAGACAACACATTGTAATACTCAGAGCACATAAAACTCCCCTCTAACATGAGGATATCAAGTCAAAAATATTCCTGTGACAATACTTCAACTTTTCCAAATATTCAGTGTTTTCTGATTACAAGTCTCTTCTTGAAAGATACAGAAAAATAATGTACAACTTTTATTAGACTGACCAAATAATGAATTATAGATAGTCCATTTTATCATGCCACAAATTATCTGGGAAATTGTCAATAAGAAAATAATTATTTTCATTTGACTGTGAGTATTATGATGATAGAATGATGTTTTCTGAATTTAATATTAGTACTCATAACTATGCAGTATTAAAGTTCAAAACATTTGGTTTTACTACACTTCCTTATACGCTAATACTTTTCCAAATATTCATAATGAAATTTAGTTATTGCCTTGAAAAGTCAATAGACAGCTCACCTTTCAGTTATAAAAAACTGAGAAACTATAAAAATATTTTGATATTTTAATGGTTTTAGGCATATGTGGCTACAGATCTGCAAAAAATAGAAAATTGATACTGACATTTCTCCTCACAAAGCTGAGTTTTGTTAGGCAAATTTTATATCTTATTCAATATCATATATCTTGTCTGTCATAACTATACGGGATCAAACATTATCCTCAGAAAATAAGGTTTGGGAATAGAAGGCAGTCTTATCTTTTGACTTTGTTATAATTTCTCAGTGTTCTCAAAAGCATATTTCACACTTTTTTCTAGTAGTGCACTGGTGAAGCAACTTCTATATAGATTTAGTAAATGCAAAGATTCACTAAATTTTTTACATTCATTACACAAAAGTGATGCATAGACTTGTGTGAACATACATTTAAGACTTTGCCTCTTAGAAGGGGATTCTGGAAAATGAATTATCCTTCCACAAAACACAGGTCCAGAATTAGTAATTCAGAAAATCATGGGATGAAGAAGTACCTGTAGTATTTTACTCGTTTAGTTTTCTCTCACTCTATATGGATGCTAAGCAACACATACTCCTGAAGAAGAATACTGATTGATTTTCCTTGTGAAATCTTTAACTTTTCTAAACTGTCTTCATCTTAAAGGAATCCTGTTTCCCTGTTCATTTTCCCTGTTCAGGAGGACTTTTCCTATAGTCATAGGACTTTTCTAGTCCTGTTAGTCGTGGGTCTTCTCATTTTTAAAGAAATTTTCATCTAATTTCAGCCTTCTTGAAGTATTGAAATCATTCTAAAAAGTATGCACTTGATAAAAGATTTCAAACCCTTTACATTCACATTTTACTGAACATGCAGTGAAAATACAGTTGGAATAAAACATACTAGTCCGCATATATAGCAAGCATTTGCTAATTAGATTTTACATTCTATATATTTTGTTCTTTGTTCATAATTTCATTACCAGGCTGCTGAATGCTAAAAGTGAGACCTGGAGTATTATGATATTTCAGCAAGTCTTAGGTATGAAGTCACAGTATTGATTTTTATTTTAGAAATGAAAATCAGTATAGATCTGAACAACTGGAAAATAAAATGAACAAACAAGCAAACAACCTTAGCCAAGGTTCCTTTGTTTAGTTTTTCTTTAAATAATTTTAGTGACTAATGCTACCTTGGTTTTGTGCTCATGAAAATATCCTTCATCTTTTTTTTTTTTAATTACTCCCAATCCACTTCACAAAATCTCTCTGCTGCAGAATAGCAATTTATACAAGACTCTCAGCATGAAAGTCTATTACTAGATATGAGACTCAATTTACCCAATCTAAAAGAAAAAAAAAAAAAGTTGTTTGGGTATCTCATCAGTTCCTGAGTCTGTCTATTACTTTTTATTTACTTAACTTGTTGTTTGGGTTTTTTTCTACATTTACTGAGAAGAAAATTAATTCTATCTCGGCTGAAACCAGGACACATACACAGAAAACAGAATAAGCACAATTATATAAAAATGACTGTAAAAGTTTTAAAATACCATAAAATGTTTAAAATATTATCCTGAAAATTAAATTATGATCTAAAGGTGAATATTGCTCTATTATTTGCAGTACTTTTATGTAGTATTTATAAACTGGGAAGGACTGCCGTATTCCTCACTAGTCATATTTATGAGGGCAGGCTAAGGACCAGACTTACCTAGCCAAATTTGGAAGACAGTGTCTTCAAAACAGAGTCTTCTAACACCATTGGAAATCATCAGCTGAGAAGTTAGCATTTTATTGGCCAATCCAAACCTCCTAGTTGTCTCTTCTTAAGAAACCCCACTCTTCTCAAAGTTTTGAATGTGTATCAAAAGGCTTGTAGCTTACAGGGACCAAGTCAAAAATTGTCATGTTATCTGAGAGCAAACACACTATCAGACAAGCAAGATTCATAAAAGAGAGAACTATCAGTGCTTAATAAGCATAATCATGCTATCTCTACCCATAAAATTCATACAGATTGGATTGAGGTGCTGCAAGTATTTACTGATGGATTTATCACTATGTATCACCCTTTTCTCCTATCACTACTTTGACATCACCAATTTGAGCTGGCAGTGAAAGAATTATTGCTCAGGTAGACCTTCAGTGTGTCTCAGTGAAACCATTCCCAGAAGAAGGTGAAAGTTGTGAAGACTTTAAATTTGTTTGTAATGATTCTATAGGACTTACATCGCTGAATATCCTAGAGATAGCAGAAAGGAAACCAGTGGTAAATGGAACAAGTCACAGTGTGAAGCATTTCAGCACAGTCTTTACCAACTAGTTCATTATCTCTTAAAGGTTTGAAAAATACAAAGTTTGTGAAAGATATCACTACTAAAATTGAAGTTCTCATTGCAAGTCATTCCAGAAAAGCATTTCCCTTGAGTGACTTCATGTAACTGACTGTGCCTTAAGAAGCATTGTGCAGGATAAAACTGGCAGAAATGGAGCAGTACACTGTGTTTTCAGCCTTATAATTTGGGGAAAAATAGAAACTCCCACGTACATGATACATTTCAGTTGGTCAGCATATCACTGTGACCTGTTTGTAACATACTCCTTATATAACCATTATGCAGTCACATTTGTCAGTGGGTGAAAGTATATACAATGCTGCAGTAAAAGTATGTTCTGCTTTATCTGTCTTTCAAGAACTGAGATTTACATTTTATAGTGTGTTAATTCTGTCTACAAAGTTCAGTTTAGCTTCCTGCAAATAAGTCTGAAAAACCATCCATAAACAGATGGACTGTGCCAGTGGTGCAAAGGTTGCATATGGGATTGTATCACATGTACCTGAACAAGGCTGAGGGATAGAGGTCGTGAAACCTATTAAGAGCTGCAACATTTCCCTTGGAGGTTGAAGTTCTGTGGAGTGACACTAAATACTTTTACCCTCTTGCTAGATTGGAACAAGAGAACTTACAATAAAAGGTGAAACAATTATGATTAGATTTGTAACTGCACTTTCTTTCACTTTTTTTTTTTTTTTTTTTTTTNCTTTTTTTTTTTTTTTTTTTCTTTTTTTTTTTTTTTTGGTGGCTTCAGCACATCTATTAAGCAAGGGAAAAAAATTTTCCTTGATAGCTTTCCATAAGTTTCTTAACGAAATCTGTGTGGGTGGTAAAATCCTTCAAATTGTGGTTATTTCTTGGGAAAATTTCAAACATAAATACTGAATCACAAACAGAAAAACTGAACAGTTTATCATAGTCATTTTACCTACATTTACTGTATGAAGAACACAGTGTGTGCTCTTAACAAAATTACAGTAAAATTAGAATAACCTTCTCACAAGGATATTGAGTCTAATAGGTACACACATCATTAAATCGATAAAGGCAATGTAGTACCAAGAACATGAAAGAGAAATAATGCTGTGAACATGTGCAAAGTCAAATCAACACTATAAAAATGATCCAGTATTCAAGAAGACACTTGTAATGAATTACTAAGTGTTTCTAGAAAGCTTCTCCAGGATCTTTTTCCAGAAAGATAAGTAACTCTGCTATGTGAAAGTTTGCTTAGTGGCAGTTAACATGTGTTATTAGAGCCTGGACACAATTTGTTGAGTGTTCTCGCTATAGTTTGAAAAGTATACGCAAATGCATGTCAAATAGAATCAAGTTCATTTAAAACAGATGAAAGATGTTTTCAAACGTAACACGCTCTTTTCATAGCAAATAACATGGCATTTATTGTGTATATATGAAAATATTTCCACATAAATAGGAAATACATTGCAATAAACTTAGAATTTGTAAGGAAACATTTTGTTCTTGAATATTCAAGAATAGCTCTGAATACTGTGGTGATACTTGTTCTTCAGCTGACTTCTCATGAGCCTGTCTCTTTTAAATTACTGTAATTGCACGACTCTCAATTTTAACATGGGAAGAATCTGCACTCTGATCACAGTCTGACAGGTTGTAAAATCAAATACGGATTTTGAGTAGAAACACAAGTCCAGTCAAAAAATTTTGTAATTTTTTGAATTATTATTAGTAACTGTTAAACAAAATTCTCTAATTCCTGATTACATAAATACCAAAGGAATTGAAAACAAGCAGTCAAAATGCCTTAAAATTCAAGAATTTGCCTGAACTGAACAAAGAATATGGTGTTTCTCTTTGATCCACCAGAGGCTAGGGATTTTACCAATTCATATGAAATGTGCCAGCGTGAATGAAGCACAATATATTTAGTTATTGAATTTGGAACTAATTATGACATAGTTAAGAATACACAGATGCACTACTAAGAGTAAACTGAAATATAGCAAATACTCATCTGCCAAAGAGTAGAACTTAATTTTACCTGTATTTATGAAAACAAAGGTATGAGATAAAAGTTTGATTTATCATTTAACACTTATTACTTGCCAAAGACTATTGAATTTTTAAGGTATGGAGATCTTACATTAGAACACCTATGATCCTTAGGTAGAAATCTGAAATAATAAAACTGCTTGCAGATATACATGCTCTCATGAAGATTCCCCAGATCCTTCGACCTAATATAACTCAATGTGGAGACTTTTTTCAAAATATGTTTATTGTTTAGGCAACTACTTTGTGCTTTAATTCTGTTTCTACTTCACAAATACACTTTAACTATCATTTACCTCCTGGTATATGCTTCTAGGAATCCTGCTTTTCACTGGCAAAGTCAATATATTTATTGAAAGAAAACAACCCCAAAAGAGCTGAAAGTTAAGCATTTTACCCCCTCGCTTCCACAGGGGACCCGGACTGGTAGGTTTTTGCCACTGAACATAGCTGGTTTACACAACAGATAAGGAAAGGAATAGAAAAATAACACCAGAAAACCTGATACAACAGCAGTCAGAACAACTTCATTTTGGTTTGATATTGGACTTCTAACATCTTAAAAATCCTGGTTTGTATTGGTTTACCTCCAGATCTTAAATTTAATAAAGAAATGAACTAGCAGGACAAAAATCATATTTCTTGTAAGTAAGAATTTCTCATATCTAACAAAAGAAGGAAATGTGAATGCTTACCACATCAAGTTTTAAGGAAATAAAATTAAAGTCCCTTTAGGTCTTTCCTTCTCAATCCTCTTCTTTTTCTTTATCCCATTGCAAAATATCTTAAAGCTATCTTCTGGCCACAAAGAACTGATGTCTCACTTTAATTTTTATACAGACTTTCAAAGCAGTAATACATAATTTATAGGTTTCACAAATACCAACTGAAAAATAGTTTATTGCAAAGCTTCTTTATCTGTTAGTCAAATCTAATTTATCTTGTCAAGCTTTAAAAATTATCTTTGATTTTTATTAATTCAGGGAGATTAAAACTCCTTCAGGGAGACTAAAAGCCCTTCAGTAACCCCTTCCCCTTGAGGGAGATTAAGACCCCTAACAACTAGATAAATCCAAGGTATTTTGATTTACCTAGTTGTTAAAAAAAAAAGAAATGTTAAATTAAACACATGCTAAATAAAATACAAACAACTAAAATACTTGCTATATTCAGATGTGGTGGAGAGGAAAGAAATACATTATTGTATATTTGCATTTTCAGTAGTCTTGTTTTTTCTTAGTGTATTTGTCTAGTACATGAGAGGATTGAAGAACCTTTTCTACCTAAGGTATTTATACCTTTCTCATCTAAACTAGAACTGGTGGTACACAAATATAGTGTGTAAGAACATTGAAATGTGCATAATAAAGAAAATTATCCTTGCAAAAATATCCCCTTCAAATAGTTTCTAAATTAAGCACACATTCTTCTAATTCTTTATCAATATCCTATATATAACATTTACACGAGAGATAGATTTTCTCAAAAATTCCACACTTTTCAATGTATTCTTATTATCTTCATTCTGATTTGCCCTATTTTTTGCTTGTATTTTTACTGGAGCTATTTCAAAACTATTTACATAGTCTGTGGGGTACTTTTATCAGTTTAACATGAGTCCAAATTTTTATATATACATATACACACATATACATATATATATACATACACATTAATATATAATGTAATATAATACAGAATCTAATGTAATGTCATGTAATGTAGTGTAATACAATATAATAATATATATAAAAAATATTACTATGGTGTTTTTTTTATTGTTTAAATAAAAAAATATCCAAAATAAATCCTTTGTTTATTCCCCACCTTTTTTTTTTTGAAATTCAGATATAAGGTTTTAAGGAATGCAATATATTTTTCCCTATGTGCAAATGAAACTTTCTGTCAGATATGACATGTTCACATTGAGATCAAAGAATATATAGATCAGATGTAAAAATATCATGTTCACCCATCAAATTGGGCTGGGTTGGTGTTTCTCTCAGATAGAAGTCCCTATATTATACATGGTGAAATAGAATACTTCTAGATATATTGCAAATAGCCTCTAGAAAGATAAATATCTATGTATTTCAAGTTTAAGTGTTAAATTTAACTAGACATTCCTGTAGAAATTGCATTCATATCCCCATGATTCTGGGCTTCTGTGTTGGTATAGCTCTTACACAGAGCTCCAAATTAATGTTTTAGCATTGAGAGTTTCCTGTTGTTCTATTAGAACACTAATCACAAGCACACATCCATTGTGAAGAAGACCATCTAGCATAAGTTTGTCTCCACATCCAGTTGGAGATGTAGCTATTTAAATTGGGTGCAACCCAGATACAAAGATAATTTTTCACAATAGTAGAAAATTAGTTCTGTATTATCACTATTGTCTGGAGCAAGGAAGAAACAATTACAAAAATCCTCACTTGACTTTCAGAATGCATCTCTCTGAAAAATTTTCACCTTTTCAAACTATCAAGTATTTTATTTCTCTACATTTGTTATTAAGGCTCCTTAGATTCCCCAAGCAATATTCCATTGCTTTGTATTTCTGCCATCAGAATTATTTAATACAAAATATCTCCATGGTATATCTCTAAGAGCTGAGTTATTAAATACAAATATGATATCAAATACTGTGCAGAACTCAAACCAACCTATTAATGAAGAATGAATTTTCACTTTTATAATTATATATTTCTCTTTGCTCCTCTTAAAAATGTTTTTTATATAGATTAGTTAGTGACATACTAATTTATGTGTATGGTGGCACAGTTACAAAAGGATGAAGTAATTCCCAATTTCCTTACCCCAGTTAGTATAGGATCCAAGATACTGACAGTCTAGCAGACCTGAAAAGGAACTTCATTGGGTTTCCCTTCTCTTGGATAGTGACAACAACACAAACACCTCTGCCTTTCACTGCACAAATATCCACTCTTTTAAAAAATTCTGTCAGAGAAGTCTATTAAGAAGAGGGATCACAGCTTGTGTATTTCAAGCAAATACAAGCAAATTCACATAAAAGTCAGCCAAATATAGAGGAAATGAAGAGAGCTGCAATTACAAAACTTGCCTGTACCAAGTAGTTATCCTACTGGCTTCTTCAGATAACCATTTTCTACCTTGCTGGATGTTTTGAATCCCATTCAACAGGCCCTTCTTCATTGGCACTGAACAGAAAAGTCAGACAATTAGGGAAGGTACTACTGTCTTTTCCATATAGGCTGGCAAATTGCATGACAAGAAGATGGTGCCAGAGAAAGACTTCATCCTAATGACTTCACTTATATGTATAGATATTCAGCAACCTCTGTAACCATATTTTGCATTTCATGCATAAGGATAACAGAGCTACACATAAACAACTATCAAATTCCTCCTTATTTTTCATTAGTTGATGGGCCCAAAAGGGCTCCAAGCAGGTTTTGCTGTTCTTGTGACTCTTCTAGACGCCTTTTCTTCTTCTCTAAATAATGGTATTTACCCTAAACCTAACCCTATGCTGCCTCAGGTCTCTGATGTACAGTTCTGTCACAAACAACTTCTTGGTGTTCAGAAACATAGTATGCTTTTAAGGCATATGATCCTGTGACCTTTCCAATCAAAAATACTTGATTGCAGAGAAGCACTTTAACTCTCAAAAAATTCTGAGAGACCAGATTTTTCTTTACTAAAAAGATAATTTATAGAAGTTGTTTATATTTTGCATATTTTTATAACTTCCTTGAATATTCTATATTTTTTTGTTTATTATAACTAAATTTCCAGAATGTGTGCACATAAAATAGCCCTTAACTATTTTCAAAGGTTATATTGCACATGGAAGAGGACTAATTGGCAGCACTCCCATGCAAAAGTGAACCATGGTATAGTTATGATGTTAAAATCTTACCATTCATGTGAATTGACCTATATATGTCATAGAAGACTTTTTTTCAGCCTGAGGAATAAATATAGTATACTACTGCCTATGTAAAAGGAAGAAAAGTTACATATGACCACTGTGTGTGCCTCTTCTCATTCTCCCTATACAATCAAATATAAGTATCAGTGACAACATCTTACTACAGAGGTAACTTAAAAACATAATGCATCTTCTAATTTTTCAGAGACAAGAAAATAAATTTTTACCATGGAAAATTGTAAAATACATTTAGCCCTAAAAACAGTTCTCCCTTTACAATATCCTATTTTTTATTTTGCACTATGCATTGTGATGTCCCCGAGGAGCTTTAGTACAGATGCAGACAAGATCTTGCCTACTGGGGCTACCCCCCTACATAGTTCTGTGGAGCCATCAGAGAGAAAAATGTATTTGTAGCCCTTGTGAATTGAGCAGCTGAGAGAATTCAGACATCTAGGCAAGAATAAAGAAAAACATCTTTATTTCCCAAATCCAAATCCCACTTCTTCTCCTGCAAAAGAAGCATCTTAAGAAGTGCTATATAAAATACCAATTTTGCTATCCTGAGAGACCTATACATAGTATGTATAGCATGAAAATATATTTCCCTATTCAGTTCCCAGAAGTTCATCAGTATAAATCAGAGGTTTCTACACTGTTACATACAAAGACATGGTACATTATCTCATTGAAGTAAACATAATAAATAATATTTCTAATATTACCTTTAATTAAAGATACATAGCTGATAAGGGTGAATTTTTAAATATCGATAGTGTTCTCTAAGGTCTGGCAACTAATTCTGTTAGACAGTTTGCAATGACTATTTTTTTTTACACTTTACATTCCACTGATTAGCTCCCTTTCCATCACATACCCACTTCTTTAATTTGAAATTTTTCAATACTTTTTAGCAAAACTAAAGAAGCTCACATTTACAAATAGCAGTGTGTCAGTACTCTCTAGTTTTGCTCATGTAAGAATTTACAAATATTCATTCACTCTCCATTGCAATGTCTTTTTTTCTTGGTAATTTTCTTGCTATTTCCATCATAACAAATTAGAATTTCAGACTGAGCATTTAATTTCTTAGCCTACTTTTAGGTATAAAAATCAGTGGGGTTGCTGATGGCTAAGATCTCCAACAAACTGGCCATTTTGATACTATAACATGATAATTTTTCCTCCATCACTCAATTGCATTTTAATTCAATCAAATTGTTCCTTATTTTCTAATCATAAACCTAACATTTTTAACTTTTTTTAACAGAGTCACATAGTTAAAAAAGCAAAGAAAGTCTCTTTGGAAATTCTCTCTGTATTAGCTGAGGTGACAGACACTATTAAGACAAAATTGTCACTTTTTTTTCTTTAAAGACCTTTTTCCATATTCCTTGATCATATGCAATAGATTGTTTTATTGTTCCTCAACAAACATAAATGAGGAAATCTATATGTAACTGTTGCACATTTTCATGTTTGATATATTTAGCAGTTTTATATAAGGCCATTGCCACCCTCATATTATTTGCTGTGTGAAATAATATTGCCCTTGACACTGATTATGGTATATTAAACTTTAACTCTGCAGAAACATATGCTAATAATATAACATAGTAGGTTGGAAGTAGATTTACAGAGCAGAGATAGTCTCAACATTTTTCGCTGATTGTTAATCCTACAACTGTTGAAACAGTCCAGCAAACAACATGCATCCTATAAACACATTTCGCCTACACTACTTCTGTTGAAATAGCCAGAGTTTATACAATACAAATAACTTTGTTCTCTTTATGTCAACTGCAAGACAATAATCTATACCTGATTTAGCATAAAGTTAAAAAATCATGAACAAATAACATTTGATCTTGAGCAAAGCCTGACAGTACAATGATAATGCACCATACATTTCTGAAAGGATTTGAACTAGCAGAGTGCATTTATGTCATGCTGTTATGACACTTTTGATACAATACTGCAAACTAAAAAAGATTTACTGTAAGACTGAATCATGACCTGTTCATTAAGTTAAGCTCATATTTATTTTCATAATTATTTTACATATTTTATAAATATTTATAAATAGCATTACTAAACAACCATTAAGCATATAACGAGGTTCTTTTGTTTGCTTTGTGAGAACAAGGAGCAAAAATTATGAGGGCCCAGCATAAGGGTAGGGAAGAAAAATAGACTAGAAATCTCGCTTATTTTAAAAAAAATTACCTTCTATTTACAAATAAAACAGGTCTTATTAATATTAAAAGCCACCTGTGGAGAAAGAATAATAATTTTAGATTTATGAAAAAATACTTCCAGTGTGAAAAGGGGGAAAAAAAGGTTATTTTGTTAATTTTTTATGAAGTAGAGCATTTTTTATACAGTTGATGTTATACAGTAGGCAGAGCAGGTGAGGTGGAGAGGTTGCATTGTATCTAAGGGAGTTATTTGACTGTACAGTCCTTATAATTAGAGTTGATGTGGTTGAGAGATTCTGGGTGAGGCTTAGGCACATGGAAAACAAAGGAGATGTCATAGTGTCTACTTCTGATCACCCGGCCAGGATGAGCTGATCGGAAGCTCCTGTCCCTATGGGAGATTTCAACTTCCCAGACATGACAGAGAATGTCATATTGCTGTCATGATCAAATCTAGTAAATTCTTGAAGTTTGTCAAAGCTAATTCCTTGTCACAAGTATGCAGTAGGTCAGCTAGGAAAGATGCCCTCTTGGACTTTTTTATTTTTGAATAGAGCAGAACTTCTGGGTTACGTGATTGTAGGTGACTATCTTGGCTACATAGTGATCATATAGCTTAAAATTTTTGTTGTAATGAGAAAAACGGTCAACAGAATTGCTACCCTGGATTTCAAGAAAACAAATTTTAAGCAATTCAGAGAGCTACTTAGTAGTGTCCGCTTAGAATTTGCTTTTGAGGGCTTAGGAGTCAATGAGGGCTCTTTGGTCTTTAAGAATCCCCTTCTAAAAGCACAGGAGCTGGCAATTCCATGATGGTGAAAGTCAAGCAGGTGGGTTAGAAGACCAATTTGGCTGAATAGGTAACTCCTCATGGAACTCGGATAGAAAAATAAATTTTATTGTCAGATGAATGCTCACATGTGCATGGGCCTGATGGACTTTATCCCAGAGTTCTAAAGGACCTAGCAGATGTTATGGCGGGACTCCTCTTGATCATCTACCAAAAGTCTTCAGAGGCTGAGGAGGTCTCTGATGCCTGAAAGTTAGTCAGTGGCATTCCAATTTACAAGAAAGACAATGAGAAAAAATCCAGGGAACTAGAGACCTTTTAGTCTAACCTCAGTTCCTGGAAAATTTACAGAGATTATATTGGGCACTATTGAGAAGCATTTAAAGAATTACACAAACATCAGGCACAGTCAACATGAGTTCCCAAAGTAAAAGTCCTATTTAACTAATTTAATTCCCTTTTACGATAAGATCGCTTGTCTAATGGATGAAAAGAAGGCTGTAGATAGTTTTTCAGGATTTTAGTAAGGTCTTTGATAATGTACATAATTCTGGACAAGTTGTCCAACTGTGACTCATGGTGTTCTGGGTGAAGAACTGACTGAAGGACAGGGCTCAGAGGGTTGCAGTGATCAGGGCTACATCTGGCTGGTGACTGGTCACTGGCATTGTTCCTTAGAATTCAGTTCTAGGGCTAATTTCTGATCAATATATTTTCAATGCTTTGGATCCAGTTGTTGAATGCACCTTAGCGAGTTTGCTGATGATACAAAACTGAGAGGTGCTGTTGACTCTCTTGAAGAACATGAAGTATTTCAGCAGGATCTTGACAGGTTGGAATATTGGACAATTATTAATTTGTTGTACTTAGTTGCCAGCTGTGGTTTAACTAAAGCATGAGCAAACTGTATTTTGGAGTGTGCAAAACACAGTATAACCAGCTGTGCATCAAATACAGCATAACCAGACAGACAAAAGGGGTGATTATCCCTCTGTATTCAGCCTTGGTGTGTCCTCACCTTGAGCACTGTGTGCAGTTCTGGGCTTCAAAAGTTAATAAGGATGTAAAGGTCCTTGAATGCATCCAGAGGAGGATAACCAGGATGGTGAAAGATCTGGAAGGCATGTCTTGTGAGGAACAGCTGAGAATTTTGTTTGCCTAGTTCGGAGAGAAAGAGGGATGACCTCATGACCTCATTGCTCTCCACAGCTTCCTAAGGAGGAAAAGTGAAGAGCGAAGTACTTATGTCTTCTCCGTGGGATCAGGTGAAAGGACACACGGGAATGGTTTAAAGCACGGAAGGTTTAGACTGGACATTGAGAAGCATTTATTTGAAGAGGGTGGTCAAACACTGGAACAGGCTTGCTACAGATCTAGTCAATGCCCTGAGCCTGTCAGCTCTTAAGAGGCAATTGGATGATGTCTTTAACATTTTGTGACTTTTGGTACAATTGGTCAGGCAATTGCACTGGATGACCATCATAGTTTCCTTCAGACTGAAACAGTCTTTTCTATTCTACACCAAAGACATGAGGAAAATCTAGATTTCTGTCTAACAACATAAACTGCATCTGAAAAAATACTAAATCTACTTCTCATTTTCTACTCTTAAAGAAATGATCTTCAGAATTCTGCCACTCTTATCTATTCACTCATATAAAAATGATCACCATTGTGTTAAACCTGCTGAGATCTTAGAATCCAGCTGAGGTTATCTCAGAGTAACATTAAATGAGATTAATAATGATTACCATGTATTTGTTCTATATAACAGATTACATTGATAACATTTCTTACATGTCCAGCTCTGAAAAGCAATAATGAGTGTGCCTATCTCTATTTACCTTAGGTATTGTTACTGACACTTCTTATTGTAGATATTTTCATGAAGTACAAGAATATTTTTTTCTCTCTGATTGCACTATTGTATTTTTAAAGGTCTTCTGAAGCTAAGGATATTTTCTTTTTTTTAAGATGACATGGACAAACAAAACTTTATAAGGAGTTATGCAGAGAAAAAGAGATCTAATAATTTAGATTTATTTGGGTATATAGATATTATCTAAGCCTGTATCAACAAATACAGATAAAGCAGTCACGATTCTTTTCTCAAATAGACTTAAAAATAAATATGTCCTATGACATCTCCACATAGTGCTCCACTTCCTCAAACGAGCATGGAGCAGTCATGTAGCACGATTCTTCCTTCAGTATAATCTTTTGACTGTTAAAAATGCAGTCCCACAGACACAGCCTGGCTCCTACTTAGGGGGAGACACAAGAATGAACTAGTAGTGTTTCTTTTGGGGAACAAATGTAACTTTAATGTTGACATCCTATTTATCTCCTGTTGAGAAATAAAGTATTCTGTGTATTGAAATGATAAATTATAACCGTTAAACAAAAGTGTAATGCGTTTGTTACAGCCACCAAGTAGACAAATTACCATTATGCTGTGCAAGTAATACTTTACAAACCCATTTGTCACACAGGAGAGGTGTCATATGCAATCTGATTCACCCAGCTTAATGTATGAAATGAAACCTTGATTTTCTTCAGCAGATATAAAACAGTAACAACTAACTTACTCTCCAGAACCAGTGATAAATTGTTTGTTTTCTTAATAAAGCAAACAAAGAAAAATTATACATCTCTTGTGCATTTGCAAAAAAAAAAAAAAAAGTAAAAAACTTCTAGGATTGCATTGCATTTTAATCGGTGTGAAGTATACTGGAAGCTTCTACATATCACACAAATCACAGCAATTACTTCGTTACTGTTACCAATTCCACAGAACTCACAAAAGTTTAAATAAATTCATCATGATAGAAGTTTCTCTGATGGAAATCAGCAGTTTATGTACAGCTACACTAACTTATAACAGGTATAAGTGACAATTTAGTGACAAATGACCCATGTCAGTAAAATTTAGTTTCCAATTTACAGCAGCAACAACAAGTCCATAGGTATGATTTCCAGTATACAGGCCATTTATCTTAAGATGAAGCAGGATAAGAATTTCAACAAGTGCACTGTTATGCACTTTCACACTGAAAATCAGATTTAGGTAAAAATTAATTTCTGTATTCAGGAAAGGGATCTAGAAAGATCCCTTCAACAACACCCTCAGGCTTGAGATGCCTAAATCAGCAACTTGCTTGCCTTGAGTATCAACTTCTAAGCCAAGTGCCACCCCCTTGCAGCAGAATTTCCTTCTGCCTACTCAGGCACTGAGTTCTACCCTAAACTCTCCAAGAATTTAGAAAGAACTAACTTCAGACATCTATACCAACGACTTGCATATCAAATCTATATCTAAGTTATTCTTATTATCCAAAGAGGATCTAGAGTGAAACAGTAGGCGAATCTCACTGTCTTACTAGCTCACATTCTGTCTGTGTCCCTAAATAACCCAAACCAGCAGACTAGCTCATTACAAAATGGATGTAAATAGAAAACACTATATATGTTCAGCAGAGTCACAGTATGGGTGCTTAAAAAAAAATATTAAAAAAAAAGGAAAAAATTAGTTTTAGACAACAACTTTAGGACAGAAAGTACAGCTTATTTCCTTCACAGGCAAGTTGGAAAGAGCCCACAGGGATCATCGAGTCTAATTTCTGGCCCTGCACAGCACCATCCCCAAGAGTCATACAATGTGCCTGAGTATCATCCAAACACTTCTTGAACTCTGGCAGTCTTGGTGCTGTAACCACTTTCTTGGGGAGCCTGTTCCAGTGCCCAACTGCCCTCTGGATGAAGGACCTTTCCCTAATATCCCACCTAAACCTCTCCTGACACAACTTCATGCCATTCCCTTGGATCTTGTCATTGACCACCACAGAGAAGAGATCAGCACCTGCCCCTCCTCTTCCCTTCATGAGGAAGTTGTAGCCTGCAATGAGGTCTACCCTTAGATTTCCTTCCAGCTGGGTTATCAATAACACAAACATTATGGAATCAGACAAAAAGATTGTTTGAAGTTATTTGCCATTTGCTTTTGGAACTTGTAAATCTGAGCAAATTTCTGTCTGATATTTGATGAAATAGAGTCTTTTGTTTTAAGCTCAGTAATGATTCCACACCAACAATGCCACTTCTCTTTTCCTATAAAAACAGTGCTAGAAGCATTCATGAATAGTGACTGTTGTCCATCAGTTTGGGTAAAAGATGAAGTAAAAGACTAATCACTATGTCAGTGCCCTTAAGTGAGAGCTATAAAAACTGTACATCAACTACAGCCCTTGATCAAATACAGCAACAGAAACAAAGCCCTTTGTAAATAAAAGTTACCTGTTCTAAAAAAAATATCATGCCTGCCCTTTAGTCCTATTGATATCAATGAGAGCTTTGGCATTGAGCTCCAGAGAGGGGTAAGCCTGGTAATATTAGCAAATAATCTAAATCAATGTCTTTTGAAGACAATAATCTTTGGCTCAGGAGCCATGCAGGAATTCAGTAGATTTAGTAACAAGAAATACTAGAGAGTGTTTATGTGTATGGATATATTTGTATACATATATATCTTTGTCTTTCCAATTTATCAGCTAAGAATTCCAGTTATGCCTCTGGAGAGCCTAGTGCAGCAAGCTTGCTCTGTGCTAAGTGAGAGAGAAAGAGAAATAAAAGTGATCAGAACACCCAATCATTTTGATAAGGAAACTATGATTTAGAAGTCTTGTAATTTAAATGATCTAGTTATCTTGTCCAAAAATTAATTTCTTTCTATAAACAGGGTTAACTTCTCCTTGTTGGCACTTTTCTAATAGACTTCCAGACATTCCTCTCCTACCAGTCATTTGTCATTAAGAAAGCTAAAAAAACCCCAACAAAACAAAACAAAAACAAAACTCCAACCAACCAACCAAACAAACAAAAAAACCCCCACAAAACAAAAACCACCCCAAAACCAATCAAACAAAAAATGGTATAAATGCTGTTACTATATATTTTTCTTGATTTCTGTCTCAACTTGTCTAAAATCACTGGAGAAGTATATCAAGACTTCAAGAGGAATTTACTTTGCCATAGTCAGCAAGTCTCTTGGGTTTCTCTTCTCTGTTTATCATCACTGCAGAGGTTCAAATTGAAATCTCAACACCAATAAGCCAGAGCAACTGTATGTACTAGAAAAATACCAAGTTCCTAAAAATTAGAAATTTTAAAATATAAAGTCAATATTAAGTTAAAAGAGCGATAAGCCTGCATTGTGTTATACACAAACTTTTCTGACTTATACTGATAACATATTGTGGGCCAAAATCTCTCTTTTCAGCACATTCACGGAGATTAATTTTATATTGAGTGGGACTTCCATATTACAGAACGCACGGATTTTACACCACAATATTAACCTGAGATTACAGGTTCTGATTCCCCTCCAAAGTTCTGTATCAACATTTTAGAAAAGATCTGAGCATTGCATTCCTCTCTGAGTAATGGTTCAATTTGTTCCTATCATAAAGCTGAAGGGTGATTCAGCTGTACCTTTTATCCTAAATCATCAAACCAAAGTAACTAGAAAAAATTCAAATACAATAAGCATATGCAACAAACCTGGGAGCCTTTAAACTGCAGTTTGTAAAGGCAATGAACATCTATTTTTAATGGTAAAAATCCTTACTGAAAAATACATAGGCAACTTTAAAAAAAGTATTCATAAACGTAGAATGGAATTACATATTCCACTTTCTTTACATTCAATAATTACAGAGCAGCAGATGTTCACATGCTAATGAACAAACCTGCAGGTGAGTCAAACAGATTCTCACCATGTTACATTTTTTAAGAACTATGGAACTGATTGTCTCTAAATAGAAAGAGAATAACAATAATGCCATGCATATTTAAAACAGGAAGATAGCAGGGGTTTTATTACTAAGAAAACTGATTCATAGGATTTATTTATTGAACACTGATTATATGCTAACAATCACTCATGTACTTTTAGTTTGCACTTGGGTAAAAGCACAGTATTAGAATCATAAAAGGCTTTGTTCAGCTTCTATGGAACAACAAAAAGGAAGCCTTGTTGAAGGAAGTTAAATATACAAAGTAAATCCTAAGACTACTTGCCAGGTCCAAGTTGTAGGAGAGTGAGTATACAAAGTATGAGAAGGTTATAATAAGAATAGTTCCCTCCTGTAAGAAAGGAAGAGTAAGGTGCAGAACAGAACAGCAAAAATAAATGCATATGGCTACAGAGGTGAATTAAATTGACACAAAGTAGAGGTTCGACAAGAAGCTTTGACCCTTTTCCTGCTTTCATAGACATATCCATACTCAAATCTCTCCATAAATACAACACAGTCCCTTTTCAGAACCAGTTTTAGGATACTTTTGTGGTGGTTTGACTTTAGGCCTTCCTAGGAGACAGATCACATGGTTTGCTGTATCCAAGTGAAGTATACCATCCTATTTTACGTCAGCTTTGATATAAGAAGGGATAGATGGAATTTTTGAGTCAGTCCTTTTCCGGCAGTGAAGGGCATCAATCATGGAAGACAGCTGCCTTCCATTTTTGGTTCTTCCCTACTACATGGCAAAAATCATCAGAGAAGAAGGCATAGCAGATGAAATTCAAGATCATGGAATTAAGATAAAGAAAGTAAAGGCCAGTTACTTGGTCTCTTTGCTACCTCAGCTAGGTAAAAGACTAATAATGGGAATACATGTAGACTAAAAGCAGCATTCTGATCTTTTGTCTGAAGAAGCATGAACTCTAGCTCAGATGTATTGTTTAAAAAAAAAAAAAACTAAACTGCTTTCAAGTGTAATTTCTGAAAACCTAACTCATTCCAGGAAAGAAATGCAACATTCTAGTATTTTTTTAAATGAATTTTTTCATTTAAGTTAAGTGCTATGGTGATGGTATTCTGATTTTTAGTGGGGGCATTTTTTGTAATATTCTCTCTTGGTAGATTATTAGTTTTAAGTAAGAAATTCCAGCCATGAGATAACAATGCAGAGTGAGAGAGACCAAGGTTGGAGCAGGAGCAGGCGAAGGAGGGACCCCATGCTGGAGCAGGGTAGGGAGGAAGGACTGAAAGCTATTTCCACCCCCTCTCCCTGCAGCCCACGGAGATTCAATGGGGTGCGGAAACCCCCCTGCAGCCCCTGGAGAAACAGGTGGATGCCTGAAGGAGCTGTTGCCCTGTGGGAGGCCCAGGATGGAGTGAGATCCTGGAAGAGACTTGTGGTCATGACTCCTGGAGAAGAAGACCCACGCTGGAAGCAGTTTTTTTTTCCCCCAGTAGAAGTGTTGCCGAGGGGTGGACTCACGTTGGAGAAGTCTATCGAGGACTGTCTCCCGTGGGAGGGACCCCACGGGAGCAAGGGAAGGACTAACAGCTGTGGCTCCCCTGCAGCCCATGGTGAAGACCGTGGTGGAGCAGGTTGTCCCGCTGCAGCCCACGGAGACCATCGGGGTGCAGAGACCCGACTGCACCCCATGGAGTGACCCACAGGACAAGAGCAATGGCAGCAGCAACAACCGCCTGCAAAACTCCCATTCCCTGCTCCCTGAAACTTCTGGAAAGAGGGAGGAGTGGGAGGAGAGGAGTGTTCTTAAGATTGATTTATTTCTTACTTTTTTTGTTTTTTTACTTTTAGTTTTAGTTCTTATCTTGTTAGTAATAAATTTAAGTATTTAGCTACTCTGAGTTTGTTTTGCCATTATCTCTCAGCTAGTTTTTTTCTCACCTTTCCTCCTTTTCCTTTCCCTGTGGGAAGGTGGGGGCCTGGAGGTTTGGGTGGACACTGAGTGAAAACCACTACAACCTGTAAACTGTTTAACAACATTCGTGGGAAGCAATTTTATTTTTGCTCAAGCTTTCTTTTACCTAACTGAAGAAGCAAGATTTTTAATGTACTGTTGCAATGTAGCCTCTATATGCCCCCAGTAACCCAGTCACCACTTTTATCAAAATGAATGACCAGATCTGTAAACAGTATTCCAATAATCTGCTCTTGCCTAGTAACATGGCACTCACATTTTGATAGCCACAAAGAAAGATAATTTTCTAACTACCAGGGTCTTTTAGTGCCAATTCATTAAATGTTTTCAGCAGCTTCACAAATGTTGGTGTGAATTAATCCAAAATATTTTTACTAATTTTGATATGTTGCAGGTTCAAAAGCATAAATATAGTTGACCAGAACAACAGTTAAAACATAATTGGGAAATTAATAAAAGATAAATAACATGAATATCAGGAAAATATGTTTTCAAATTATTTCCTGTTAGACAGCTTACAGGATTATCCTAACTGGGAATCCTGAACATTTTCCCACCAATCTTCCCTTTACAATCTGTTTCACTCTCAATCAGCCATAAGTGAAAAGACAATGAGATATAAAGAAGTGTTATTTAATTTTTACCTAAAAAAGTGAAGAAGGTCTTTGATTTTCAAGAACATTATTGAGTATTCAAACTCTCCCCCACTTTTATAAAACTCAATATTAAAAAACGTCCGGCCAATGCGAGTAAAAAGTAACAAAAAAGAAACAATTTTTCCATTCTGCTTGTAATCGTTTAATGAGCATGCTTATATCATAAGACAGACAGGCATTTTGCGGAAATCATTTGCAAGAAGCATGATCTGGGAGAGCTCCGATTTGGTGCTGGATGTCAGATTAACGGCACACATGAATTAAAAGGAGGCTGGACTACTATGAGTTGTGCTCTGATAACAAACACCTCAGCTACCTTCATTCAGAAAACTACCATGTTTTCTGTTAGTCACCGATTTTCTAACACTAGTGCTGGAAAAATGTTTTTATATAAGACAAAACTTCACGGATGTCTTCATTTTCAGTCTTTAGCACTAAATATCAGATTTTCTTTTTAATTTTAACCTTCACTGGGGGAAAACCTAGGCTTTGTGGGGGATAAAAAAAGCACAAAACAGTGTGTTTTTTTTATGACTAATTTTCCTAGCTCACCTGTGGGACAATCCTAGAACTGACTCCAAACTCCCTGAAACACAATTCCCCAGCTTTCCCACCTGCTGCAGCATTTCTTGCCTTAAGTGACTGTTCAACCATTCAGTATAAGTATCTTCTCTGAAGTATTTCTTCTTTAAAACATTAAAATAATGTTAATTAAATTCTGCAAACAACTATAGTGTAGCATACCAAACAGGATATCCTAACCATTTCTTCTACCTATATGGGATTTGTGATGGGTGGTTAAAGGGGTTTTGGAGAGAGTGTATGTCTTGCATCATGAGGTAGCTCAGTCAGGAACTTATTTGAAATGTAAATTTAAAAATAACAACAAAAAACAAACAAAAAACTAAACCAAAACCCTTTATTATCAACAGTGCTGACTTGTCAAAAAATATTACCACAGACTATGAAGAAATAACAAATGTTTAACTCCTCTAAAGTCTGAAAGACACAAGAAAGATACCAAGAAATTAGAAAATTGAAATAAAACCATTTAAATCCCATTACAGGAATTCTGATTAAAAGTGCTTCAGACATACTTTGAGGAACAGGATATTAAAACACACAACAAATACTCATGACCATCAAAAATGGCATTCCTATATTCACCTTCTAGGACACTTCAATACTTTTGCCTTTCACAGTGCTCTCCAGGTCTTTGTTATAGCAATATCCCAACATGGTTCTCTGTTTAAAATTAGTTGCAGTTTTGTGATCTCTGTCCCCAGATTGTTCTTCCCCAACCAGGATCATATTATCCCCCATTTCTTGGTGGAATAGCCAACTGACTCCCAAGTAGGTGTCTTCACTGTGATAATTAGTGCATTTTTTCCCCACTCTGCAAGGAGTGACTTTCTGCTTTACTTCTGTTCTTCATCCCTTTCAGCCTATGCCTCACAGTGTGCCCAACCAGAGTCCTCCTCAACTCAGCATTAAAT
This sequence comes from Formicarius rufipectus, assembly GCA_013399695.1. Classification (NCBI taxonomy): domain Eukaryota; kingdom Metazoa; phylum Chordata; class Aves; order Passeriformes; family Formicariidae; genus Formicarius; species Formicarius rufipectus. The sequence continues at coordinate 462,511 of VXAU01001551.1, read as the reverse complement.
GGCAGGTCAGGAGCCTGTCCAGACTTTGTTGCTGGACCTGCTGCCATGGGCTGCCATCTCCTTGAACAAAGCAGGACCTCTCCTGTTAACCGATCTATGTCACGCATCAGTAGTGAATCCTAATCAATTAATAAAAAAATAATTGTTACAAATTATTTGCCCAAAAGTCAGAAAGCTGAAATGGTGCTGTGTCAGTTCTCACTTACATTAGATTCAGACATTCCATTTAAGTTAATTGCCTTCTGCAGGCATAAGAACAGTGTAAAATATTCTCTACTGACCTGAGTTAAATAATTTACTGAAATGAGATTGTGATTTCTTTTCATCTTTCATTTGGAAAAGATAGACAAGAAAGTCCAAAGAGAATGGATTTCACCCAAAATAGTCATAATCCAGCAGCTAGAGAGAACTGTCATGTGAAATGTAGGCTCTTGTCTATCTGGTCAGGGATTTGGCTCTTTCTGTTTCTAATTTATTTCTTGAGGGAGAAGGCTAGTGGAAAAGATATTGTATCTGTCCTTGCAACCATGGCCTGCATTTCCTAACCAAAACTAGAATCCAAGCCGGTGTCTCTGCTCTGTGAAAGTTATAAACACCTGGAAATTTCCCACTTCAGTGCAATTCTGCCTCTCTTGTATGTCTTGGATCTGAGAAAGCTTCCTGATTAAGATGCTATCAAACCAATTTAATTCTGCAACTGTCCAGATGCATTTGTACTTACATTTTATAATGACAAAATAAAAACAAAGATATTCTTAAAAAAAATATTCTGAGAGCTTTCTACTAATGAATAAGCAGAAAGCCTATGGTAGTGTCTAAATGAGCATATGAGTGCCACCAAATGTTAAATAATAAATGAGTTCTCATCTTGGCCCTATTAATTTTAAATAGACATTATTACCTTTGGCAAAAGTGTATAGCCCCTCCATCTTTCCAAGTTGTGTAATAGAGGAGCATTGTTAGCATTCATTAATAACTTCAGTGAATTATATCCAAAGAAGATTAAAAGTTTTATTATAAAATCTGGGAGAAAAAATATGTTATTACTCAGTGGGGCAGTGTTAATGCTCATCTGTTAACCATAATCATTTACCTAAGTTGTCATTATTTAAGTTCTAAGTTCTATTGACTTTTGTCTATTGATCTTTGTTTTACTGTTAAATAAGGAATTTACATAATGAAGCACAAATTCAATGAATTCCTAAATGTGCCAATGAGCAAGGGTTTTTGGTTACTTTTTTCTTTTAAAAAAATCTCTAAACAACAAAAATGTAACTTTTTAATATAATTTATTTTTATTTAATAATAATATCATTTGAATTATAGTCTTAAGACAATAAAGACAAGCCTTATTCATTTAATTATCCAGTTAGTCTGTGAAAAAGAACTTTTTGAAAAGTAATGAGCCAACTGATGTTAGCTGATGTGTCTTATTCACATTAGTCAAAATCTTTTCAAATTGTCACACACCCAGCTAGTGAAGCAGCTCTATCAGTGGGGTACAGCACCATCTGTGGGTTTAGTTATATTAGGTTGTTTTCTATGCTTCTGGAAAACTCAGTGGGATATTTTTAGGGAAAACAAGTACCTCTGCATTTAAAATATAACAGGCACTACTTAACTCTCAGGCTTCAGTATCTTGCCCAGAATTTCAGTGACATATTTACATGGACTAGAAGTTTGTGTCCTTGAAACTTCCTCTAAAGTTATGAGTCACTTCTGTTGGAAACTTGGGAATGAAAGCATGTGCATGAGTAGGAGAGTACATCCTCAAGTTTGCCAGGAGGAAGCAACAATCCTTCTTCTTTTTGCACATAGTGTTAATTCTAAGAGCATTCATCCTTTCCAGTGTTGAGTCAAAGCCTGCATCTCCTTTCTTCCTCCCTTGCCCTCTTGAAAGGCATATTTGGTGAGACAGACAATATGAATTTAAACCTTGACAGCTATTCCCAGTCAAATAGTTTTGCTTCAAATGATTAGGGGGAGTCAAACTAAACTTCAGTTTGTGCCTAGGGGTGTCCAGCTGAGAGCACAGCCAGTGGAGGCAGTTGCTGGGTAGAGGGGCAGTTGCTTTAAACAAGAAATATCAAAAAGAAATGAAAAAACAGGTCTTCTGATTTAAAAATACCATAGAGATGTGTCCTTATAATTTCTTTTTGTCCATTTTCTTGAGAACAATCTCATGACTTCAATATCAAGAGGACTGTCTATGAGCATCATGCCATTCAGCTATGCAACACGGCTAATCAATTTATAATTAAAGTAATAAAAATGATACTACTACATAGGTTTTTCAAAGAAAGAATTTGGATTATTCACAGATAACTATCTTCTGGAAATTTGAAAAGGTGATCAATGAACTGCAGAAAATTTATGTGATAAATTATGAATGTGTTCTGATCTTGTGTTGTACAGTTGTGATACATATCTTTCAGTTATTTTGTAACAGAATTGCTCTAACTCTGAAAACGTTTTGAACATAAAAGAACCAACAAACTTTTTTTAGAAGGTTATTTTGTTTTGTATTTTATTAAAGCAAGATTTTTACCTTTATTTCGAAATTAAAATAAAATGCTGAGAATTTCAGCTTTAGTGTTAATTCTTAGGAGTGTGACACTCAAGCTTTGTGGGAGGCAACACAGAAAGCAGTCTGTCAAGTGGATTAATAGATGACAGAGAAAGCAACAGCATATATAAACACAGAGCAGCAGAGAGGTTTGAAAAGAATTAAGGTAAATATGTGTACTCTGTGAAATTTGGTGATAGCACTTAAACACCAGTTTACCTGATAGCAGTTTTCATTTCTGCAAGTTCTTCATAGTGGAAGCTGTAATCAAGGTCCTAAATTCATGAGGCTTAATTTTACACTTCTAAGGTGGCAAAAAGGGCACTTTATAAAGACATCATCATTCAAAAAGCTTTTTTTCTGCCCTTACTGCTGTTAACCATTGTCTCTCACTGAGACACTATGGCCCATTTAATCAGTGTAGAATTTACCTTGAGTCCATAATAAGACCATTAACATCTCATTCTGTTCTACTCCAAGCGCTTATATGGGACCTAAATGTCCATAGACCTTGTACTTGCCCTTTGAAAAGAATGAATTTACCATCAACAAAGAATAAAAATGCCCATTAAATAACCCCCTAGTATTAGAATATATTCTTCCTGAAATCATTATGCAGGAGTGAACTGTGTGTATAGTTGCAGCAAAAGAGTGTTCCTAGTTTTGATCCATTATAGGTTACTGTGAAACTCTTCTATCTCAGTGCATGTAGATTTAGGTGCTCCCTTACTCTTAGAAAGTGCCATGTCCTAAAATACACAGGAATAATAGCAGAAATAATTTTCACATCCTACATTTTATTCTAAGTGGACCTGAGTAACCACCAATTTCAACAGACATTAGTAGTAGTCTGTAAATAAAAAGGAATCAAAAGATTGGTCGACATAATGATTTTAGAAATTTAAGTACTTCAAAGACATAACTCCTTAGTCATGGAGATATAATAGAAAAGCAGAGTATGAAGGCTCCATCTGCCCAGTTCATGTTTATTATTACTAATACTGGAGTCTTTTGACTTTTATCCCTGAGAACAAAAAGCTTTTTCTTTGTTGCTCTCTCTGTCTTATACTATTTGAAGTGCCATAAGGGAAATAAAATGCAGCCAACCCACCACTGAAGTGTAAATAGAGTGTTGCAGTTCCAATTTATTTTACTGCAATCCAGTAGGATGGAAACAAAGATAAGAATAATACAGGGAATTTATACATGTAGGATGTGTTTAACCTAAATACAGCCAGAACTTTAGCATACCTATCTACCAGAAAAGATCATTGCATATTGACCTCATACAGCTTGTGTACAGAGTATGTATCTCCAGAAGATCCAGAATATCTTGCACAGTATCTCTTCCAGGATCACTATTTTAGCATTGATTCTAAGACACAGAGACATCTGACATGTCCTGTGCCAGCCTGTGAAGATGATTTAGAAACTTCAGGTTATATAACAAGAGATTAGGTATCAACCCAGGGTGATATCTTTCATTATCAAAGCATAGAAAGAGGCATTCCTCATTGTAAGGGATAACAATAGAGCAGAGATAATGGATAGAACCTTAAGAAACTCATTTTACTATGGATTATTTAAAAAAAAAAAAAAAAAAAAAAAAGATAACAAGGGCTCAGATCTACCTTATAGATACCTGAGTTCTGGTTGACATAATTTTAAACCACATGTTTCGCTATTAAAAAGATAATGGCCACTAGATGTTTCTCCCTCTACTGGGCACCTGTGAAGCTACACCAAATAGAGTGTGTTCAGTTTTGAGTTCTGTTCAAGAAAGACAGATAAATCAGAGATTGTCCAGAGGAAGTTATTTGGGTGTTTACAGTCTAGATGGCATCACCTAGGAGGGGAGGTCAAGGAAGCTTGGCCTGGTTAGTTCAACAAACAGGAGGTTTAACTGTGGTCTAACACAGGCCTTCAGTTATCTGAAGGGTAATGGCAAAGTTATGGAGCTAAACCTCTCTTGTTAGTACAAGGGTTACTAATAAAAGGAGAAATGTCTGCAGATTGCACCTTGGGAATGTTGAGTGAATATCAGTAAAGAAAATTCACTGTGCAGCCCCGGAATTGCTTGCTCAAACTATCTATGAAACTTCCATCCTTGTAAACCATCAAGATTAGATTAAGACCAATGACCATGCTGACTGAGTCAATTTAATCTTGGCAATAGTACTGTTTCAATCAGAACATTGAGAGAGTGATGCTCAGAGAACCCTTCTAGTCAAAATTTCCACAATCTTGTTTTGTTTAAAACAGTACATATTAATGGAGTCAGTGAACTCAAGGTCTTTTCCAAACTAGTTGATTATGTGATTCCATGATTCTGTAATGTTGGATAAGCTGAATAAAACGTATTGGTGTATATTTTGTGTTCAGTCTTACTGGTGAAATCCTAGCCCCGAAGAAGGTCAGTGGGAATTTGTCCCTGACCATTGTGGGGCTGAAAGTCAATGTTATTTTTTTACTAAGGAAGAGTGGGACTGTGCTTTAATTAACATTATGGAAAAAAAGCAAACTCAGAGGAAAGCTGGAAACCTTAACAATGGGTATTTTTCTTTTCTCAGTCATACTTTGATAAATGTCAAAAGACAGGTGCTACACAATCTAATAGATAAAACAAGTTAGTAGATTTGTTTGACATACATATTTATTCAGCACCTAATCATGATTCAAATATTCTATTTTATGAATCTTATACTTGATCTGCTCTTGCATGCTGTGTGCGTTGGAAGGGTGAATTTTCCATCTAAATTAAATGCAGATATACAAGTCTACTTTCTGTTCTCCATTATAACACAATTAAAACTAACTAGGGTTTTAAATTCTAGCTTAAAAAAAAATCCGTATCTTCATGCATATTAGGGCCATTATTCATTTAGTACCTGGAATGTGCACATTTATCTTCTAACTAAAAATACCTAAAGACTCATCCCCTGAAAAATATCTAAATACAGGTTACTTCATTACCTGGAAATCAATATCAAAAAGGATGCAGCCTGTGAAATGCTGAAAAAGAACTGACTGGTTAAATACTGTGCCTCTTACAATCAGAAGGAATAGCAATTACAGCACCAACTGCTAATCCTGAGAAATCAAAACACAGTTAGGCAGCCACTAAATTCTATTATGAAATGTAATTATTATTATTAGACTTCTTTCAGAAAATGAAGAGATGAAAACATTATGCAAGTACTTAACCTTTTTTAGTAGCTAGGGCATTGTTCTTTAGTGTGCTACTAAATATATTCATCTTTAAAAAGAAATAACACTAAACTCTGAAAAAAATGTTGATTCTTCTGTTTAATGCTTAATCAGAAATGTTGAGATATACTATTTTTTCCTCTGAAGTGGATTGTTGTTATTGTTGTTGGCTGGACTTCGTGAATGAAGATTTTGGGATAAGCCTGCGCAATGGATTTTTTAGGTGAGGCACAGTGTGAGTGAAACTGGCCCCACCCCTTTTACTCCTGAGGTTCATCTTGCCACGGCCGAGCACGCTCGGATGGCGACAGCGAGTTCCTTGGGATTCGAACCGGCGTCCTCAGAGGAGGAGCCGGCTCCACAGGCGGGGGCCTATGCCACTCGGCCAACGCCCGCTGCCTCTCAAGTGTAACATCTCAGATTAACATTAGGGAAAAAACCAACAAACAGAAAAGCAATAATGTCAGGTTGTTGAGCAATCCTGGGAGCCCACGTGGGCCAGAGCACCTCGCCTTATCCTCTCTGCCACCGAATGACACAAACACGGCACTGCAGCCACACCTGCAACACAATCTGGGGCAGTTCTGAAGTGGATTAGATTGAAAATGAAGATGTTAAGCAGGTAAGATGTATAATAATACCTTGCAGTTAGCACAAACAAGACATATGTGTTTTATGCTACTGATGATGTATGTACTTCTCATATGTTTTTTTCAAATACCTAACATGTTCTGTTACTACAGTGCAAAAAAAAAAGTCATGGCCACAATCTCTACACAAACATGATTTTGGGGATGTATATATCTATTGAGGGCATAATTTGACTAACTAAATTGGAATCACATTCATAAATCTTACTATTTTTGGGGTTTGGTTGTTTTCTTTTGTTTTGTTTTGTTTGTGTTTTTTTGTTTGGTTTGGTTTGGTTTTTGTTTTGTTTTTGGTTTTGTTTGTTTCTTTTTGTTTGTTTGTTTGGTTGGTTGGTTCGTTGGTTTGGTTTGGTTTGGTTTAGTTTGTTTTTTTTTTTTAAATCCCTATAGGAAATTAAATAGGTCTAAAGTTAAATTTATGGATGCTACAGCCACAAATCCTTCCCTGGGACTCAGGCATACCTTTTTCCAGCCTAAGGAGTATTGATTCCTGTGACTCCTTGCATATTATAGCAGTTTTATTCTTCAGTCCTTTTTCTATTCAGTGATATCTTCCCCTCTGTGGCTGTGGGTTAACCCTGGTTAGCCAAGCACCATACAGCCACTTTCGTACTCCACCCTCAGTGGGATGGGAGAAGAGGAAAAGAAGAGCAAAAGACAAAAACTTGTGGGTCAAGATAAAAATTGTTTGATAAGTGAAGAAGTGAAAGAAGAGAGAAAGAAAAACAACCAGTGATACAAAGGCAATCATTCTCCTTCTCCTATGCATGTCCATCAGTTCCTGAGCAAAAGATGACTGATGTCCCTAAAGCCTCCTCCTTTTCCCCTTTTATTTTATTTGGAAAGTTTGAGTCAGTTCTTGTGTACACACTCCTCACCATCCCACTCTATTCACTGCGGGGACACAGAGTGAGAAACAGAGAAAGCCTCAACAGTGTGAAAGCACTGCTATCAACAGCTAAGCTTGAGCATTTTATTTACATTGGTTTTGGTCACCAATCTAGAACACAGGCCTGCATGAGGTGCTATGAAAAAAATTAACTCCATTCCAGACAGAATCAGTACATCTCTCCACAAAGAGAAATGTAGTTTGAAAAAAATAATAATTAAAAATCAGTAATACATTTTATCTTATTTGTTGATTGTAACAGTAATTTCTTTGATAAATCCTCCATGCTATGAAAAGGAAATCCAGCCACTGCTTTTTTTTTTTTTGTGTGTGTGTGTGTGTGTGTGAATTATTGTTGCCTATTTCTAGTCAAATCATTCCTTCAAAGATGTTTCCATAATTCTTCCAATGAATTGGTACTAATAACACCCTTACTGAGAAGTGAATCTATATTGGTTGGCTATTGATCCTTTTCCTAAGCTGAATGTTCAAGGGAACATTTAGCCTTGAAAGTCTGAGCTTAGTAGGGGTAGAAATGAAATCATGTGTTTTCCTGAAGTGCTGCTGTACTGACAGGTTCTCTGTGGGCCTAATTTGTGATGACTACCTCTACAGTGGATCCTACCCATCTCCCTGAATGAATGGCTGCCATTTCTTCTTTTATTTCAAGTATTTGTTAGTGTGCTTTATTCATTCAGAGATTTCTGTAATTCTCAACCTGTCAGTGCTTTGGGACAGCCTGGCTCTGGCATCTCTGCCTGGAGCAGCAAGGACGCAACACTTCACTGACCAAAAGTGACCAAACAACCCCTTTTTTCTTTTACACCTGGAGATTTGAAACAGGCTGTGAGTTCACTATGTGGCTCTACAAGATTACTGTTTTACCCCTAGCCTGGATTTGATCTTGTCTCTCCTCCACCAAGAACTGTGGTTTGAGGGTGTGCCAAGCTATTCCTCAGCCTGGCTTCTGGCTGTTTGTCGCCCTCCTGGAAGCAGCACCCTTTGTGCATTTGTCTAAGACTCTGTGTCTGGTCTTCAGTGTTTAAGGAGTAATTTTTTTCTCACATCCTACCATATAGTCTAGAATCTACTGTACGATGTTGAGGATTTAGGAAACTCATGTAGAGGGCATACAAAGAAGAGTGAGGGACAGATAGAAACAATGAGCAGTGCATGAGAGCTATCTTACAGTCAATGTCCTGGTCACAAAGACTAATTTGCTTTTCTAAAAAGTACTCCTTTTAAGGAAGGGCAAATTCGGGTTACAAAAGAATAGAACAAAAATAGTTTCAGCTGGAAGGGACTTACAATGCATATCTAATCCAACCACCAGAACTGTTGGAGGGAGTTGCAGGACATAAATTAATTTCAATGCTTTTGAAGTCAGATTTTTTTTTTACTATTAATTGCTATTATAGTGCTTCTCCAGTCTTCAAAGTTCTGAATAATGTGGTGGACCATCCCAAAATTCTACAATGTCATCATCACTAATGAAACACTTCTTAATATGCTATGACAAAGAATAATGCATTTCATTACAGGTAACATGTTACCTAAGCACAGACAGAACCAATTATTGAGATGTTTAGATTTCCATTTTCCTCTTATTTGGTCTTAAAAGTTGTGAGACACTGGACTGTTACATGAATTATTGTATCAGAACAGCTCCAGAGTGCGTGTGGAGAGGCCCAGGTGCAATTCCACACAGGGGAGGGGATGCCCCACCTCAGCCCCTGTGATCATGCGGGGGTGACCCTGTGGCAGCCAAAGGCAGGAGGCTACACCTCCTGGAGCCTCAGCACAGTCACTGATTGGCTGGCACAGCTGGAGCTCCACCCCCTGGAGCCTCAGCACAGTCACTGATTGGCTGGCACAGCTGGAGCTCCACCCCCTGGAGCCTCAGCACAGTCACTGATTGGCTGACACAGCTGGAGCTCTGGCCCACCCAGAAGGGTTGGCCACAGTGGAATGAAGCCATGACAGCAGCAATGTGTGACCTCCACACTGTTCAGATCCTCCTCTTTGAGACTCCTTCAGCTGGGCCCATGGATGGTAGCTATAGTTCTTCTTTTCTCTCTCTTTACTTCTCTTAATCTCCTTTCTCAATATTTTGGGTATCTTGGGACTGAATGGGTTGGATATTGTTAAGTTCTATGGGTTAGGGTGTGCTAAGCCAGTGCATTGTCAAATGCTTTATTTTGGTTGCATGTTACCTTTTAAACTTTGGCAAAGTACTCTTGCTTCTTAAAGTTTACCAGTAAACTACTCCCTGAGAAAATATGTGCAGCTTTTCTCCTATTCACTCTTTTAAAGAACCCTGAGGGCTCTTCTGACAATTTGGTGGGTGAATTTTTGGAATCTTGTATATTTTAAAAGTAAAACTCCTTTGGTGAACTTGTAGCTCAAGGGTTGGGATTTTTTCCTTCCCCAGTGGATTTTCTGGTCTCTCCCTATTTTAAGTGCCCTGAAATCAGTTTATTTTTTTTTAATTATATAATAAGTTATAACATTTTTTTTTTAACAACTGGGTTTATAATAATAGTTTGTTATGGAGGAAAGATGCTTGTTTTAACAACAGTAAGAATTAAAGCTGCTTTTGTCTATTAGAGGAAAACTAATTTATTCAAGTGAGTCTATTCCTACAAGTTTTCAGTTAACAGACAGCATGAAAAAAATCTTCTTAAAGATTAGAGAATTATTCTAGAAGACCAGAACTTTTCTTGGAAACTCTAATTACATAGATATTGTTGGCCTAACAGGTATAAAACTTAAGAAAAACTGATTATAAAGTTAATACAAAATTACTTTTTGCTTAATTTACTTTAAACCTATATTCAAACCAGAAAAACAACAGAAAAGTTGTTCTGTGTTTTGAGCTTAAAGATATATCTTGTTTAAATAACAACAGAAGAGAAACACCCATGCCCATGAGCCTAGCATACACCTTATGCCTTTTAGTAAAGAAGACCGATATTTGGTTAATACTGTATTTACTATTTTCTTGAAAGAGCAAGTTTGTTAGAGTTTGTTAGGGGTTTTTTTCTAACCTGGGTTCCTAATCAGCTTCTCTAGGTAGGACTGCAAACAAATGTGGCTAATACAAGTAGTTAACGTGAATAGGGTGGTTGGAGCCCTGGGAAGGCAAAGATGCAAATTAACTAGTCTTTCACCGTAGATTTTAAGTTTTTTTTCACCTAACAGTTGAGTATCAGACTTGGACTCATCTCAGACCATTAGTCTTCAACAAGTGATGTCTGTGACAGACCCAGGGCAAGGAGTTCCCACCCTCCTGTCAGCACTCGGCTTCTTGTTGCCTGGAACAGAGCACCACTTCTTAGTTATTCTTATACGATTATTTGTGGGATAAAACAACTGATCTGTGCGAGAAAACTCCTTGAAATAGAGATGGAAGTGGAGAAACTCATTTAAAAATATATCAGCCTCTGTCTGTCTTCCAGGCTGAACTCAAAAGTAGTTGCTTTGGCACAACTGGGAGGTGTCACACAACAGTGTGGGAGTGAGGAGTCGACTGGTAGGCATGGTGACAAAAGTGTTGTCACTGAATACTTCAGGTGGTGAATGTGTGGTTCCCATTCGTCACTTGTAGCTCCTTGGGGAGAAGAAAGGTGTTAAGGCTCTGGATTTTCACAAAAATACTTTAGATTATTTAAATGGTATATCTGATGGAGGTTTTTTATCAAGTGTGGCTAAAATTTTAAAGACCCTTAAATCATGGGTATTTTGCCTACAGAGTTTACTTGCTCTGCCTAGACTGGCTTTGAAAATATAAGTTCCTTAAACAATAGTTAGATTTTCTGGAGCTCATGATTCTTGTGGTCGCCAGCAATAAAGATTTCAGACTTTGCAAAGAGCAACTGCTAGGAGTTAGAAAATTTTGAACTTCAATGTCTCTTTTGAGTTTTCTGAGGAATAGCATCTGTCCTTGTCTTTTGAAGGTTTTTACAAACTTTGCTGAACATCACTGTAAAGCTGTAGAGCTCTTCATGAGGAAAAGAAACTTTTGTTTCCATCTGTATTATTAGTGAAATTTTGAAAAATATCCATGCATTGGAGTTATGTATGCTGAGTTTCAAAGAATAGTTCTTCAAAACACCTTGAAAAGGTGTAGACCACATGGCCATGCATATGTTTATGTGGTTGATGATTTGTTGTATGTACCTATACAAAATACCAGAAAAAGCATTCTGTTTTGGGCAAACAAATATGAAACTAACAAAAATTATTGATTTCAATTACTTAGTTACAAGATAGGCACTAAGACTAAAACGTCCAAGATTTTTAGAATGTGATTCCCCTTTGTCTAATCTAGCTCATTTTTTACTAATGGGATATGTTTATTATGCAGATATCTGAACCCAAATTCTGTATCTCAAATGAAGTAAATCTCTTAAAGGAAATGCTAATTTATCTTCACCATGATAACAGGAGAATAAATGCCTGTGTAAACATCCAGAATAAAATCCTTCTCACTTAACCTAAGTTACCTTCTGTTAAGTTTACAGCTTAGGGCATTTCCTTAGTTCCCATTCGGGCAAAACTAATTTATGCTCTGTCTAGATGCAAATTTTTGGAACCTTAAGACCAAGTAGGGATAGATTTTGTGTCAAGTACTACATAAATTAACTGTATCTTGATTTCTGCAATTTAAGATAAACACAGAGAATTGTGTTCATCTTAGCTTAACTTATCCTGTTTATTTAAGATAAGATAGAATAAATTGCATTGTGACATTCCCATGTTTGTCTTTAGAGGGAGAAGACAGTGAGCTTAGTTTTTCTAAACAGATAAAAACTGAGATCCATAGTCATTCTAGTAGTTAATTAAAAGAAATTTCAACTTTGTTGTTTAAAAGAAACCAACATCTAGACTAGCAGCAAGAATTTTTAAACAGATCCATTGTGTGATGGAAACTATAGTCTACAGCTAGGAGAAAGTTACTATGGAACAAATCAGGAGTATTTTCTGTACAGAAGTGAATTTAGGATTTCAATGATGACTGAATAATATCTTGGATAATTTATCATCAGCCATTAATACCTAGAGAAAATACAGGCTCAAAGCTTGTGTGAACTGTCCTTCAGTATTCTCAAGCATTGCACTTGCATATTAAGAGGGCTCTGCAAAGTGTCTCAGCTGCAGCAATAACTCATCTTTGCGTTACCAATGTAGTTATTACCTTAAAAAACTGAAAACATTTAATCACTAAGCAGAAGAACCTAATGATATTTGTGATTTTATCTGGGATACCAGTATAACAGAAGTAACAGAGGATAGGATAAGTAAAACCAAGGCCAGAGAGAATACACAAAGTCACTTAAAATATTACTGAAAGCCTATATTTAAAATGTCAAATTGAGTAACTGGTAATTGTTTGAGTTATATTTCTTTAGATTGCATTATCTGTTTTACTTACAGGTCCATTTAGTCAGAGCTTGGCTCATCTGTTGATACTTTCCTACACTTCCTACCTACTCCTAAATTAGGACATCTGTTCTTAAGTTGAATCCTAACCCTACTGTTCAGAAATCTGAAGAAGTGATTCTGTAGCCTGGGCCTGGACACCAACCATCAGTACCAAAGATTGCAAGATTGGACTGACAGATACAGAATTTACAAGACACCTTGTCTAAGTTTAGAGAACTTAGAAAAATTTATAACTAAAACAGAGCGATGTCTCCTTTAATTTCAAAACAAAATTTAATTAAGGTATGATAAATGGAAAGATAACAGTTCCTAGCTATGATATATATATGTATATTCAAGAGACAACAAAACAACCAAGGCAGAATGAATAAAAACTCCTGGATCAAAACCCCCCACAAACACACACACAGTCTGTCCCCGGTATTTACGGGCAGCGAGCGAGGAGATGAGTGGTTGGTGCTGGGATGCCCCCGGGGGTGTTGGTGGATGGGAAGAAAAGCTCCGGTGTGTCCCTCCGAAAGGCTCGGGGCTGCTGGTCTCGGGCTGGAGCTTCCGATGTAAGGAAAGTTCTCCCACGTCTAGGATGCGCGCCGCTGGCTCCCTCACAGAAGGCCCGGTGTAAGGGGCCCCCGCCCGGCTAGCGATGTCGTCTCTGTCTCTCTCTCTCTCTCTCTCTCTCTCGGGCGAAAGTCAACAAACAGTCCCAAAAAAATCAAAGCTTTGTAATCCAGGTATGGGAAAAGGGAAACAGCAGGAAAAAAAGCAAGAAAGAAACCCAAGACTCCGGGGTTTCTCCCTCCGCCGTCTCTCCCTGCAGACTCCTGTTGCCCACTCCCCAAAAACCCGTGAGCCCCTCTCCCCCACTCTTAAGCACGGTACTCTTGGTTCTTTTGTTAGAGACAAATGGCCCGGGCTGGGACAATTCACTCCTCATTGTGAGGGTGGGGGAAGAGAAATTCCTTTAGAACCTGAACCTATAACACACCTGCACCTTTTTGGTGCACAATCTAGAGCCCAGGTAGAGTATTATAAATATCCAAGTATGATGCTAGATAACTGGTTATGCACAACTGAGTCTCTATCCTCCCTAATGAACCTCTGAACTTAGGAGAGATGGAACACATGCACAGCTTCATAGGAACATTATTTTCCCTACTTGAGGTTGTCTTTTCAGTGTTAAGTATGAACTTAGTATTGGTATAAACACAGTGTGTAAGGGAACTGTCTTCCACAAAAATAGACAGGATTTTTTTTTTTTCCATACTTTTGCATTACTTTCATCTAAGTGCAAGACTTCTCTTTGTTTTGGAGAGAAACTCTTTTTCCAGTATATGATCTTTCAGTCTTTGCCTTCATGCTGATGTATATTTCAAACATCATTATTCTAATTTCTGTTATAAGGAGCTGCAGATCTAAGAGCAATTTATAGACCAAGTGTTATTAAGCCAAATAGCAGAGAAATATTAATATAATTTTTAAGGTATTAGTATTATGTTCTTTTTTTACAAATCAGAAAAAAAAATTGGCTTCACATTGGAAACCAACAGAAACATCATAATAATTAAAAAATTTTCATTACAAAACCTCAAAAAAGCTTTTTATTTGACAGCAAAGTGATTTCTGAGATGTGGTGCTAAAATCAGTTCAAATAGGCCTTACAATAAAATTACTATCTGCATGAGAGAAATTATGGTCATTGCTGCACTAAAAGCAGGAGCTCACAGTTGTATTCACCTGCTTTGTATTTAGATCATATACTTCATTCAACACATACAGCTCAGTCACTTGGTAAATAACATATTTGGTAGCTACACACGTTTATGTAGAAATTTTCAACTCAAATATTTACAGAAGCACAGATTTGGAGCCACCTCTGGGAATGAAAAAGAAGCAAAAGGCAAACAGGTATTGGAAAACACACTATAAACAGAGCATCAGGGACCCTGAATAGAGGAAATATCAGAGAGTATATTAATTAAAAATACTTACTACAAGAATGAAGTAGGAGAATGGGAAATTTATGCAGATGAAAGAATGGCGTCTGATTTAGATATTTGTACTTATTTATCCACCTTATTAATATATACTACAAATTCTTTTGATTCCAGTAATTCTTTATGATGAAACTGTGTGCTTTTTCCAATGATTTTTCAGCTTCAATAAAATGACAAACTTTGGAATTTTTCACTTTAGTTTGTCATTTTATTGACACTAATAATTTTCTCCTCTTTTGACAGGAAAAAAAAAAGAGTTTTCATCAGAGACTCTTAGGAAGTACAAATTACAAGCTCAAAACAGGACTATAAAATGGAGTATATAATTTGCATTATGTGGACATTCAGAACCAAAGATCTGAGAAGCTTAACTTTCCTGTTCAAGTTGTTAGTCTGAAAGTCAAGTGAGAGTTTTTGTGAGCCTTGTTTTGAAGCACAAGAACGTATTTTTAATGTTTAGCTGAAAAAAAAAAAACACTCCCTAAAAATAAATTTCTGAAAGGTATTCTGAAATAAACACAGTAGACAAATTTAATGTTTCAGTTTGAGAGATATGGGGACAGAATGAAAAGTATTACCTGAGAGCTGTTAGTTAAATTAAGATATTTGACAATATACTCATAATGGTTAAAAAAAATTCTTATTGGAAAGGAATTGCACACATATGAATGTGTGTTATGCATTCTATTTGCAGTACAGTAAAATTATTTACTGTAATAATAATTACAGTATTAATAACTTTAAACAATTAGATCACTCACAGTCTCAGGGTTTCAAAATCATAAAAGTATAGTGAAAAATAGAACCCTTAATGAAGAAACTATGATACTTTCTGCTGTCTATTAAATTTAAAAGATTGGCTCAAGCAATGACTCAGAATTATTTAATTATATTTTATAAAATCACAATTGAACAAATAAAATACTCAAAAAATGTTCCATTGTGTTCCATTAAGCCATGACATTTCTCACTGTGACATCTGGGGCTGAAGATCCCATAAGAAAGGCAATTCTATTTGACATTACCGGGTGTGAGAAGTGAACTGTTTTGGAGATAGTTGCAGTAAGTGTGCATGTGTTTTCTACACTAAGTGTGCATAGTCTCAGAGAGTAGAGATGGAATGAGGAGGTATTTGAAATTAGGATAATTTCTATGTGAATTGATCCTGCTACTTCAAGTAAGCAGGAATGTCTATTCCATGAGTGTTGTAATTGTATTTTACACAATGTCTGATAATTCTTTATCCTTCACCTAAACTTATAAGAACTAAGTCTGTTAGAGCATAAAAATGACAGAAACAGAGACCTTATCACCACAGGGATCACATGCTGCTCAATCCTGAGAACAAGTGCAACAATTCCGAGAGCAAATAAATCAACTTTGTCACCACTGACTACTAAACCAATGCAATGAATTCTTATAACAGGTCACTATTAACACAGTCTGGTCAGATTTGTCATTATCTCAATGCTTCGTGCCCCACATTGAGTGTCAAAAAGGACTGTCATGATTTAACATCATCTGGCAGCTAAGTTCTGTGCAGCCACTCCCTCCCTTCCTGCCCCACTTGTGGGATGGGGACGGGAATTGAAAAAAAGGTAAAGCCTATGGGTTGAGATAAGAACAGTTTAAGTAAAGCATAAGCTTATAATTAAAATTTATAAGTAAATTTAAAGTTTATAAGTAAAATATAATAATGTTAATAATTTTTTTGGTAATAGCAATAGTAGCAATGAAAAGAAGAGATAGATATAAATAAAACCCAAGAAAGGCAACTGATGTACCATACAAGTGCTCAATGCTCAGTGTTCAATGCCCAGTCCAACCCTGAGCACAGACTGGCCCCTCCCAGACAATTTCTCCCAGTTTGTATACTGGGCATGCTATTATATGGCATAGAATATCTTTTTGGCCCTTTGGGATCACTTATCCTTGCTGTGCTCCTGCCTGGCTTCTTGTGCACCTGCTCACTAAAGAGTTTGGGAAACTACAAAGTTAGGGTAAGCACTGCTCAGAAACAAAGCATCAGTGCATTATCAACATTATTCTCACACTAAAGCCAGAACACAGCACTGTACCAGCTACTAGGAAGAAAACTAACTCCATCCCTGTTGAAATCAGGACAAAATGCATTAAGAGCTGCCTCTGCTATGAGTTATTTTTAAACTATAACAAGGTGAGGGCAGTAGTGCATGAAGCANCTTATCACCACAGGGATCACATGCTGCTCAATCCTGAGAACAAGTGCAACAATTCCGAGAGCAAATAAATCAACTTTGTCACCACTGACTACTAAACCAATGCAATGAATTCTTATAACAGGTCACTATTAACACAGTCTGGTCAGATTTGTCATTATCTCAATGCTTCGTGCCCCACATTGAGTGTCAAAAAGGACTGTCATGATTTAACATCATCTGGCAGCTAAGTTCTGTGCAGCCACTCCCTCCCTTCCTGCCCCACTTGTGGGATGGGGACGGGAATTGAAAAAAAGGTAAAGCCTATGGGTTGAGATAAGAACAGTTTAAGTAAAGCATAAGCTTATAATTAAAATTTATAAGTAAATTTAAAGTTTATAAGTAAAATATAATAATGTTAATAATTTTTTTGGTAATAGCAATAGTAGCAATGAAAAGAAGAGATAGATATAAATAAAACCCAAGAAAGGCAACTGATGTACCATACAAGTGCTCAATGCTCAGTGTTCAATGCCCAGTCCAACCCTGAGCACAGACTGGCCCCTCCCAGACAATTTCTCCCAGTTTGTATACTGGGCATGCTATTATATGGCATAGAATATCTTTTTGGCCCTTTGGGATCACTTATCCTTGCTGTGCTCCTGCCTGGCTTCTTGTGCACCTGCTCACTAAAGAGTTTGGGAAACTACAAAGTTAGGGTAAGCACTGCTCAGAAACAAAGCATCAGTGCATTATCAACATTATTCTCACACTAAAGCCAGAACACAGCACTGTACCAGCTACTAGGAAGAAAACTAACTCCATCCCTGTTGAAATCAGGACAAAATGCATTAAGAGCTGCCTCTGCTATGAGTTATTTTTAAACTATAACAAGGTGAGGGCAGTAGTGCATGAAGCAGACAAGTAGAAGAGCTGAGGAGAGTGTGCACTTGCTAGTGCAGTCTGCAGTAATATGCTCTGTAGTCTGAAATGAGACTGGAATGGCCTGGAGGTACTTTAAGAACTTGTCATGTCGTGGTAAAAAGGGCATGGCAGTGTGGTACATTCACACGACTGACTTTTGCTTCCACTGGTTTGTTCCTCATGTTCTATTTATTCCCTTTATGCTGAAGTCAATAACTTACTTCCAAGAATACGAAGTTAAAAGGCAGACATCAAGATATGCACGAAAATTAATACAAAGAGAGATAATTGATAAAATTATTGTATGGCACTTGAAGAAGAGAATGATCTGCTCTTCCTTCTCCCCTTCACATACAGTCATTTAAGTTCATTATGAGGGGTTGTCAGGCTCTAGTCACATAACATCTATTGTTCACTGATACCTAAGGACTCCTGTATTTGTATGACCTAGCTCCCTTGTCCACAGTGGGCGTAATGTGTGTATTATTATATAGAACTACCTAGTTCTAAACCTAATTGGCTAAATATTCTGAAATGGAGGTGAACAAAGGGGGAAAAACTATTAAGATATTACCACTTTCATCCTAATAGGAAGAAAAAAAATCTTTTTTAACCCAAATAGACCATCAGTCACGTTTCCAGTATCTTCAGATCATGGTCCTACAACATGATGGGGCATCACAATCTAGGAATCAGCTGTATCTCTTGTCAACTTCCAGCTGTAGAATAGGGGAATGAATGTGGAAGACAAAACTGCACAACTACCCTGTTGCTTTGTCTAGTTAGTGTGAATCAAACATCTTGAGTAGGAACATAAGGGTTTGTTTTGAGATGTCTCCCTTTTCTCCTAGCTCCTTCCTAAATCATGCTTTGTAATCCACACTGGTCAAGGTTTTCCTTATAATCAAGGACTGATTCTATTTTGCAGTAAGAAACTAGGTGTTGAAAACATTAGTCCTGACACAATATTTTTCTACTTTAGCTAGAAATAGAAACTTGAATTAATAATACCATTCATAACTGCAGAATCAGATCTTTAACATATCTGTAACTCATGAATGAACAGCTTTAAAATCATCTGGTTGGATGAGTGCTCAAAGTCAACAGACTAGTTGTTTCAGTCCATGTCTGTGCTACAGTAACTGTGCTGAATTCAGTAGAATTTTTTACCTGATCAAAAAGAAGTAATGCAGTTATGAAACAAACAAATATATTTATTCAGGATATTCACACCTCTTTCATAGCTGTCAGATTTTCATCACTGAATTAAGCCAAAATACTAGTAACAGCCAAATACATTTTAGAGCTACCTTTTTGTTTCTGTATCATGTAAGTAAAATTGGAAATAAGGATGAAGTTTGTAAAAGATTCCATTAGGCTGTATTTTCATCTTCATTAAAGTTCAATTTATTTCTAGATCTTGAGGAGAAAATATCCTTTTGAATGTTTTGTCTGTGCAGAAATATGTGCAGGTTCAAGAAAAATAGCTCAAAGGAGTTTGCCATTAACTTTAGCTTTTCTTAATAAGAACTGAGAAAATCAAGACTGAGAAAAGTAGAAAGTCAAATTTGTCTAGTTGTGTGTATAGCTATTTTCAGTATACAATTTTAATTTCTGAGATTTTTCAAGTGTTCCAGAATATTCAGGTAAAAGACATTTACACCTGGTTTGGTTTTTTAGTGAATCCTGAATATCTGGGGAATTGATTTCTGTGGTGGTGTGTCTTGTCTTGCCACAAGCAAGTCCAAAGACAGTGATTTCTATTATATAGCCTTTCTATTTCTTGTTCTGTTGTACCTTGGATTTATAAAGGTTTTCCTTGACATACTGAGAAACTAGCTATCTTTGCTGCTGACTCATCCCTAGCTGATTATTTGTCTTATTATTAAAAATGACTTACAATGGAGATTTGTGTATTTAATTCTCAAATAGGCCATTTGTGTTCATATGCTCTACTTATTTTCTGCAGCATTTTCTTTTCCGGTCCTTTAGAACACAACATGATAAGGACTGTAAACCTTTGACAATTTTTAACTTGTTTTCTAAAAAGTCACAAATATTATGCACCAGCTACTAAAAATTATTCTAAAAAGAAATATAATGGTTTTGAGAAAAGCATTTTGCTATTTTATGGCGGTACCAACTTAGTGAAAAAGTCTTTTGGAAAACTAGAGAGCTCTGAATTCTCTTTTTGTTTTTCTGACTTGATATTTTCTTCAAAACCAGAACCTGGGCCATGGGAAGTTTCTTCTGTATGTAAATTTTACATTGCATAATGTTTCTACTCATCAGTGCATTCAATTTGAATGGACTCAAATTGAGTATTTTGCTATTTACAGAAAGGTATTTTATTTCTAAATATAGACACTTTGTATTCACTGTAGTTAGCAAGGAAAATTGCACAGTGTGCCATTAGTGTTGCACGCCTGTTGCCCAATATTTAATAATTAGAAAACCTGCTAAGTAATAATTTCTTTTAGAAGCCAAAACAAGTTTAGTCTCCTTACATAAAGTACATTTTACCAGGTAGCAGAAGTAGCCTAATGGTAAAAGGCAAACCATCAATGTATCAGGAGTCATTCCTCATTATTCGTTAGTCATTATTAATTATCTGAAGGGCATGAGTTTGAAGGCTCTGCACTGGATACATCATGCAATAAATGATGTAACAAAAATATATAATTGTTTTTATCTTTGGCTAAGAAAAAGGAAGACCTAGTTTCAGTTCTGAAGACTGCAGAACATTTCTTCAAAAGAGTTTTTGACTAATTTGGTTTATGACTCATTGCATGCCTTGCAGAGATGCCTTTCACTTGAACACTACTCATTAAACTGCTTGCACGGAAACATTATAACAGCTAATATGTTGCATTTTTTCATGATTTTATCTCTTTTCTTTTTCCTTGTCAACACTTTACGATCCTTCCAGACAAAATGTTTCTTCTAATATAGACCACAACTCTGAATTGATGGATTAGCCATATTTCAATCTTTCTAGCCAGTAAAGGATTGTTAAATTTGCCAAGCATCTACTGAGAAACAGGCACTTTGAATTCGCATTAGAGGTCTGAGAATACTTCCCATCACCAGAGGACATAATTTATTTTTTTTCTATAACTTTGTGTTAGGTTCATGTGACAGTGTTCTGGTAATGCAGAGGTGTTTTCTGTGAGAAGAGACTTGGAGCTGCCATCATGTTGTTACAGTTTTCTTAGGAGCGGGTGCAATTTTCCTTTCCCCTACCAATGGAACGAGGGGCTAATGGCCCTGATCCTCTACTGAAAAGGGGTTACTTAGCAACAGCAATTCACTGGGGTGTGGTGAGGGAAAGTGGGCACTTTTTTTTTTTGCTTTTCGGTTTGCTGGAGGGAGAGGAGGGCTGCTGCAGGGAGAAAGAGAGAGATAGACAGCTCTCAGGGAAACCTTTGCCCTACAGGTTTTGGTCTCCTTCCCTTTTCCTCCCATTTTCCAATCCCTGGATTTGTGGAGTTCCCGGTGCTCAAGAGTGAGAGAGACTTCACTAGCCGGGATCTTTTTCATTGAACTTCCTAAGGGGTCAGCGGTTGCCAGCCCGGGCACGAGGGGCTCCCAGCATTGGTGGCTCCAGCTCAGAGGGGCATTCATTCTCCAGCCACAAACCAAGGAAAAGGATCCCAGCCCTTTCCCTCCCTGCACGGCTTCTTCACACTGACTCCACAGAGGGATTCCACAGCCTCAAAGGGGCACACACCAAAACCTTCTCTACCCACTTCCAAGGGTTAGCTCAGCACCGGACGAGGAGCAACATTGCCACCTGCTGTCCGTAAATATTACTGTGCCCAAAGGAAGCAGAGACTGCTGAGGAGTTCAAAAGTGGGTTATCCCACAATTTGGTTGTTTAGTTCTGGTTGCTATGTTTCTTCTGAATAGATATATGTAGGTATATAGATATATATAGATATATTGTAATTAAGAACTGTTATCCTTTTCCATTATCACATCTTAATTATATTTGTTTGAATTTAAAGGAAGTTCGTCATTTTCTGTGGTTCCTAGTCCAACAAATTTCTTAATTTCCTCTAAACTGAGACACATGTTGAACAAAGTCAACTCCAAAACAGACCAAAGATGAGCCCATCATGAACTCTGGTTGTGTCTCCAGGTTAACCTATTTAAAGAGAATTAAAAATTTTGTGCAGCAAGTGTGAGAGAAGAGTATGTGAGGGTAATAGCCCTGCAGACACACAGATCAAAGAAGAAGAAGGGAAGGAGGTGATCCAGATGCTGGAGCACAGAGTTCCCTGTAGCCCTTGGAGAAGACCACACTGGAGCAGACATCCACACTAGAGACTGTGGAAGACACCAGAGCCAGGTGGATGTGCTCTGCAGCCCATGGAGAGCCCATGCTGGAGCAGCCTTCTCACAGTCACTATGGTCCATGAGGAGGGATCCACACTGGACAAGATTTTCTGGCAGGACCTGTAGTCCTGTGGGGAATCCAAGCTGGAGTAGTTTATTCCTGAAGGAGTGTATCAAGAGAAAAGGACCCACACTGGATCAATCTTTGAATAACTGCAGCCTATGGGAAGGACGCACATTGGAGCAAATCATGAAGTTCTGTCTCCTGTGGGAGGGACCTCCCATGGGAGTAGGGGAAGAGTGTGAGCAGGAAGAAGCATTAACGTGTGATTAACTGACCACAACCTTTATTCCCCATCTCCCTGTGCCACTTGCAGGGACAGAGATAGAAGAATCAGCAATGAGGTCGAGGTTGGAAGAAGGAAGTAGGTGTGGAGATGTATTTTTAGCTTTGCTTTTGTTTCTCCCTAACCATCTTTATTTTTAATTGCCAATAAATTAAATCAGTTTTCCTAAAGATGAGTGTATTTTGCTCAAGATGGTAATTAGTGAGTGATCTCACTGTCCTTATCTTGATCCATGAGCTTT
This sequence comes from Formicarius rufipectus, assembly GCA_013399695.1. Taxonomy (NCBI): domain Eukaryota; kingdom Metazoa; phylum Chordata; class Aves; order Passeriformes; family Formicariidae; genus Formicarius; species Formicarius rufipectus. The sequence continues at coordinate 439,733 of VXAU01001551.1, read as the reverse complement.
TCATCTTATTTTATCCACCTGTCATGCTGAGGAGGAGTGAGGGAATGACCTGGTGAATACCTGGTCACCAGCCAAGGTCAGCCCACCACATCATATCACAGCCTATACAGTATATATGGTATGGCATTATGGAAAACATATTTTGGATATTAGATGTGACTGAAGTGGAGAGGTTCAAATTGCTTTTTGTTATGACTTTTTTCTAAACAATAGTGAGATCAAAGAGTCTCAAAGTTGTGATACAGATTAATTAAGGCTCACTTCCTACTTTCATTAGCTTTTCAAGCTGCATTTAGAGAGATGAAATTCAGTATCTTTCCTAGTCTTTCTGCAAGTAGTGAATTCATTTCATGCTAACATGGAAAAGGTAACAGCTTTATGAAAAGCTTTTTGTAATCTGTCTCTCTTGTTCTGTCTTCTCTCTTTGATTCTCCCTCAGGTCCTTGAGCTATGCATTATCTCCCTTCATCCTGTCATTGCAATTGTCATTTTTCAGAACATGGGTGACCGTTCAAGGGCCCCTCATCTGGAGCTTCATGATATTTTTATGGGATATGGGCAAATGATCTCAGAATTAGAGATGGGTGACAGGGATTTTTTTAGAAGTTTTCAGAGACTTTGGGGTAGGTGATGGGACCAAACATATATTGTTATATGCAGCAAAGAAGACTCTTGGAGTCTATAGAGCTTATATCAGGGTGTGCAGTGTGAAGGCAATCCAACCTGGGATTCTTCAAATGGGCAGCTTTCAAGGGCAGCTCCATAGCAGTGAAGTTGCCTGTGAATACATCCGATACATTTCACTGCTTTCTAAGTGCCAAAGAGGGGGAGGCTTTACCATTAATATCATAATTTGTTATGGTTTTCTAATGATTACAAATGAAAATTTTTGCAATTAAATGGTGTTTTGCAATATGCAGATTTCAGGACAAATACACAAATATAACCTGTAGGAAGACCCAGATTATGAAGCTCATGGACCAGTGACCATATTTTCAGTGGGCAGCATGGCAAAAAAAAACAAATCCTGAAGACATTACTCCTAAGTGCATTTAGATCTGCTAAATGCTTTAAACAGCAAATGGCTGACTAAAATGAGAATAGAAACATGCAATCATCCATATAATACAGAGTGAAGACACTAGAATTAAATGTTGGGGAAGATAGACTCTAAATTCAGTGAAGTTAATACAATTCTATTTCATGTATAAAGAGTAAAATACTCAAAGTAAATACTACTTGCACTCTGTGAGGCATAGTTTTACCATTCCTCTTTGACAGATTAGAGTCTTGAAAGTCTACTCTGAATTTTACAGCTTACATCCATTTTTCAAGTTAGAAACACGTAAGTGCAGTCTCTTTGGAGTCAGGGATAACCTGATGCTCAGCGTGTTAATCTACTCATACAACACTCAGTGCCAGTAGTACTTCAGAATTACAAAACAATACTATGCAGAACTTCATATGCTGATGCAATCCAGGCACTTTAACTATGCACATAAGACTCCCTAGAAATGTAGCAGAGAAAATTAATGTATACTTGAGTGGATATCAAGAAGTTATAGCTGTGCACTGGTTTTTGCCAGGTCAGCTAGCAAGCAGAACACATAGTCTTGAAAATTATATGTGTTTTCTATAAAAAAAGAAAGTTGTCAGAAGCATCATAGGAAACATTTAACTTTAATATGTATATTTTAAATGGAAACTTGTGTCTTCAAAGACATGGGGGAAGGGCCAATGCATTTTGAGAAACTCTCAAAAAATGGTTACTATTTTTAATCTGAAAAAGCATTCAATGTATAACATACTTTCAGCTAATGGAAAAGTTTGGGCTCCACAAAGCTTATGGGTTACTATTCCCTGTGACAAGTACATTCCTGATGTTCTGTAGGACTTCTCCTACAGCCAGAATTTGGTCTTGTTCCATGAGAGGGGTAAGAACTAGCATTCCTCCCTAAAATTAGGAAGCAGAAATAAAAACTGATGTCTGAAGCTGATGTGCTTACTAATTCAGTCTTAAAATGTGGGCCTTTGTGAAGACACAGCTTCTTGCAGAACCACTAAAGTCTCTTCAGTGAAGGGTGATGATTATTTCTCTTTCACATCAGAAGAAAGACTTTAGTAGCTCAAAAGATCGCAAAAAGTGGTAATAATCACCCTTCACAGATGAGCTATCCTGTAGATATAAAATGCACAGTTGTCATCTCTCTGAGTCTTCAGTTGTGGAGTTGACAAAGTCTAAGATTTCCCTTCCATGTAGACACATCCTAATTATTTAAAATATTTTTCCCCCTCCTCTTCTTTAGCCTTAAAGTACATAATAGCAGGATGAGATATCTCTGTTGTAGGGAAAGGTCAGAGATTAACGCCACATAATCTCATGTGGAGGAACAGAACTTCCAAAAAGGTCTGCTGAAGTTCCTTTCTTTACTGTGCAAAGTCTACTTTGTCTCCCTTTGATTTCTGTGGCAAGTGGTCATGTCACACAGATGGGAGAGCACCTCAGTGTTCAGGACATTTCCTGTCAGGGCGAAATAATTTCTGTAAGAAAAACACAGCCTGACATCAAAAGTCAAATTCTTTTGATAACCAATAAAGGCAGTGAATGTAGGTAACTGGGCAACTCCCAGTATCAGTGCAAGCTGGAGGATGAACAGATGGAGAGCAGCCCTGCTGACAGGGACTTGTGGGTGCTGGTGAATGAGATGCTGGACATGAGCCAGCAATGTGCACTTGCAGCCCAGGAAGTCAGTTGTATCCTGGTCTGAATCCTGGCCAGCAGGTGGAGGGAGGTGATTCTGCCCCTCTGCTCTGGAGAGATACCACCTGGGATGCTGCATCCCGCTCTGCTGTCTCCAGCACAGGAAGGACATCGACCTGTTGGAACAAGTCCAAGGAAGGGCCACCAAGATGTTTAGAGGGATGGGACATCTCTCCTGTAAGGAAAAGGTAATTAGAGCCTTACATTTCCTGAATTAAAATAAATCATAACATTCATCTCTCCTTTAGAAATTATCTTGTGATATTTATATTTGTAGGGCACTTTGGAGATTTTCAGCACCAAGTATCAATGTGTTATTTCTATGACTATTTTTATTTGAGTTTTACCCCTTTTCTAAACTTTGATGAAAGTAAATAAGCTCAAAACCTTTTTTTTAAGGAGAGCCTTTAGGAGAGCCTTTAGGAAAGTTATGAGGACTGCATGTTTTTAACAGCTAGATAATACATCCTATTAATTCTCTATTCCTGTCCACTGCTATCCCACTTCTTTCTCTGTTATGGTACAAGACTGATGTAACTATGGTGGAAGAGATGACACAACGTGATGAGTTGTTCTACATGTTATTTGAATTGCTTCACTTTTCAATGGTTTTGTGGGTTGTTGCTGTGATTCTTGATTTGACTTGGAGAACTAAATTCACAGCTGGTCAAAACTCATAATTCTCTGAGAAAAATGCAGTAATTCTCATTTCAAAAGATAATATCTGTAGCAATTCCTTTAATAAATTTGTAATATTAAGAAATATCTTCTGAGAAATTTTGCATTGAATAGCATTTAGGTTTGTTTTATTTTAAGCTGTATAACTGATTATATTTTCAATATTCCTTAACTAGTCTGTGGCAGCATTACATAAGACAAAAAATTGTGAATGACTACTGACACGCCACAGTATGATTAATGATTTAAACTGTCTTTTATATAAATAAAAATAAATAAACATACCTGTTACTTACTTTGAAATAAATGATCTTATTTTCTTTATTAAACAGATATCTGTTTGTATTGAAAAATTTTGATAGAAACTAAAAGAAAACAAATGGGAAAGAAATATGGCTGTCTTAATGTTTCTTATTTTATCTTGCAATCATTTTTCTATGTCAATGAAAATAGCCTAAATGAATTTCCCCACTCCCACACCAAAGCCAAGAGTATCAGTGGCTCTGGTAATTTTGTTCCTTCCAGTAATGTACTGCTCTGGGGAGGAAAGAAGCCTCTAGTTATTTTATTGCAAAGTTAAATAAGCTGCCATCTATGGAAGATATAAAGTTTTCATGAATACAGCTCCATCTTTTGCAATATGTATAAAATGAGACCCAAGGAGATTTTTGTAAAACAAGAAGCAAACCCATGGCTCTTGAGGAAGGATGGTTACCAGAGCAACCTATTAAACATTGCTTTATGCTATCAAGTAAGCGTATAACGTGCACTGCTGTTGATAATTGTTTTAACTTATAACCCACAGGTTATTTATATGGAAATGTTGCAGCATGTTGTGGAATCTTGAAAAATATGTTACCTCATAATGGCTACCAACAGCCAAGGAAGGATATGTGACTCTGTAATCTGAACTAAGAAATCTCAGAAGGAATTTAAGATTTTAGGTCTCATGAAAGATCAGAAAATGGAGGTAGAGAACTTACAGCTCTTTGAAATAAAAAATAATACCACTCTATTAGCTTGGAGGTTAGATTCCTTACAGATTGTAAGATACTTGAATAGACTGGAACTTTATGTTTTAAAATATTTCCTCATTCTCAGCTAAAATACAGTATTAGGAAGCACCTCAAGTATTCACACCTTTTCCAACTTCCAGACACAGACAAAGTGATAAGACCTATGAGGGCAATATGGACACCTCTATATGGGTCTTACTCACTGAAACAGGAATGTTAACTGACTTAGATAACACTCAGATCAAATTATAATATGTTGCCATGATACTTATCTTAGTATTACAGACATTGATACAGTTCAAGATGTCTAACAACCCAAGTTTATAGTAATGTTTGTTCTAATTTCACTACTCACCAACAGACTGGTGAAAAAAAGTGCATAAAATCTTGTACTCAAGTAATCAATAATTTAGGCATGAAGTGCACATAATACAATAGTCAGGCAGAACAAGAGGTAGAAGCTGTCACTTCTGAGAGAGCTGTCATAATATGTCCCGTTGATATATCATATTAATTGTTCTAGTTTTCTCATATCTGTGTGTTTTCCCTTTGGAAAGAACTCTTGTTGTGCTTGTCCTGCATCTTCTTGTGTATTCAGGGTGGATAATTCCTCCCTTTGTTTTGCCAGTTGTTTTTTGCCTCAGTCAGAGACAGCTTTTAAATTAAGTGACCATCTGACATCTTTACTCTTCTTCAAACTTATCTGAAAGGAAACTCATTTAGCAGGTGCACAGTAAGTCATTGACAATTTATTGATCAATGAAAAAAAGAGGTCTGCCTGGACTGATACGAGCACCCTTTTGACCAAGAGCATTACATGCTTTATTAAACAGAAAACTGACAGTCAGATGATGCAGTGTCTGAAGCCAGACATATATTTCTAGATGTGCTATTTCACTTTTTTTTTTTTTAAACTACAAAAATTAGTATGCCAGAAATAGAAACCAAAGAGAAATATGTATAAGTACTGGGTTTCCCATTTATACTTTTGTATTTTGCTACAAAAAGCATTGTTTAAAAAAAAAAAAAAAAAAAAGGCAAGGAA